>OY728148.1:19920000-20520000 GCA_963277665.1 Viscum album | reverse complement strand
AATTCATTCCCCACCAAAAAATCCAATAATACCCCGTTAAACGAGGCTGAAAATCCACAAAATGTTAAAAAATCGGGGTACCCCGACTAAAAACTCAGTCTTGGAGGCCTTTTGGGCCTTATTTGGCCTCGAAAAAACCTTTATCGGGCTCTTCCAATCATAGTGACGTAGAGCTCGTCGCAGGCTTCGATTTGATATGTGGTAGAGATCAAACGAACACCCGGATAAAAAGTTATGGTCGATTAATGTTCGAGTTGCGTTTTCAAGATATTTTGGATCTTTTTTTAATTTTTTTTAAATTTTTTTTAGTTTTCAATTTGTTATTAAATTACAAATACTCTATAATAATTAGAAATTTATTAATTAAAATTATTTTTTTTAATTTTTTATAATCCATTTTCACTAAATATCTTATATATTAATTATAATAAGTGTAAATGTATATTTATACTTATCTAAAATATTTTTAAAAATTATATATTATATTTATATCAATATAACTATATTGATATATTTATATATAAATATATTATTTTTAATTACTTTTTTTTGAAGTCCATCCCTTTATCAGCGCTAAAAAAAGCGCTGATAAAGGGGTACTTTTATCAACGATTTTTTTAGCGCTGATAAAGGGTACCTTTATAAGCACTTTTTTTAGCAGTAATAAAGGTACCCCCTTTATCAGTGCTTTTTCGTTAGCACTGATAAATGGTTGGCGCTGGCCTTGCCCAGTTTTGTGGTAGTGGAAGGAATCATCTTTTAAACCTATACATTCCCACACAACACAAATTGAAAGTATAATGGGGCAAGAATAATATCCCAAAACCACAACAGAAAGTACAATGGGGCCAAAATACAAGCCCAAAACCACAATGGAAAGTAAAACTGCCCCGATCCGTCTACTTGATACCCTACCTAAAGGGTAAGTGAAGTGTAGCTGCATGTAGCCATAGTTTTATGCCCATACCTCCCATGTCACTGAGCACCATCTAGTCCCAGACCACCAAGGTCTTCGTCGAAGCATCTGTTTGTCTTGTCTCACTGATCACCACCTGGTCCTGGACAACCAAGGTCTCCATCAAAGCGTCGATTACTTACATGGGACACAACACGTGAGGGAAAATCCCATGCAGGGGTGAGTAACACAATACACAGTATGGAACCCAAACCACAAAGGAAATATCACAAAAGAAAGTATGCACATGGTACTGTCTTTACAGCACTGAGGAGAGTACATCAATTTCACTAAGTACACCACAAAGGTGAGTACACCAATTACACTAAGTACACCACTGAGGAGAGTATTCCAAGTACACTAAGAGTCATCTCAGGTAGGTATAATCTATATTATATAAAGAAACACCATCAGTCGCAACACCAAAAACCTTGGACTGCTGGGGTACTCATCCCTGATGACTACTGTGAGTATGATGGGTCACAAAGATCCACTTCCCATCGTGGGTCTATCGGGTCACACCGAGCCACTTCCCACCTTGGACATTGTGCAGGTTACTCATCCCAGATGAGTATCGTGGGTCTTCTGGGTCACACAGACCCACTCCCCACCAGGTTCCTACTAGGTTACACAGAACTACTTTGCACTGGGTCATCTCATCTGATCCATATTGGGTCTCTTGTACCTGATCCACACAAGTTTTCTTATCAGTATTATTTGGGTCTCAGTAAGCTACATGATTCTAGCATGTAGTGAACTTGGTTCTAGGAGAAACTGCTCCTCATGCCTTTCATCACATCTTGACTATCAAGGAATATCACTTAGTGTATTCCTAAAGGACCAACTCATCTCAAGGGTCCCAACTATGTAGACGACGCGTCAATCATACTCATGGTCTGAAAGATATTAACGTTTTAGTGAACAGGGGATGGTGGTGTTTGAGCCCAGTCTGACCTGATCGGACCGAACCGACCCACCCAGCCTAGGGTCTTCCGACACAACCCAATCCAGATCCTACCCAACCTGTTAGGTCATAGGTTCAGCCCGTAACCCACTCGGACCGCTGGTGTGAGCCGGTACTCCTCCAGTTAGATGCCCATGCTTCCGGCTTGAGCACGCCATGACTGGCCTAGCCAGCTGCCTTGTCTCCCACATGCGGTACTGCTGGAATGCATGCCAACAGGTCACCACGACCCACACGACATTGGACACCCTATCTGACATTACCGGGTGGTTGTGTCCTTTCAGCTATCCTCCGTCCCACTTCTGGCAGCTCCTATCACACTGCCACAGCCTGAGCCGATCACAGATACCGCATTAGTGCACCGTCGTGAAGCACCACCATAGGGTCTGCTCCGTTGGTTCGTTCTTCAATACTTATGTTCCTCTGGCCTCCATGGGGCACCATCTTCCCTACTATAGCCTCAAAAACATCTTGCTGTCAACATGGAGATTTTTTCACAAAGAATGTACAAAGATGGAGGGGCTCAGAACTTGTTCATGTCAGCCCGCACCCTCCACATTAAAGTTTTAAAACAAGGGGAGGTTAAAAATTATAACAACAATGTAACCCCAATGAAAACCCTGAGTATAAGTAACCTCTTATAAGAACAATAATTTCATGGATCATTCTGTTTGTGCATTGATCCAAGTTATTTGTTTTAGAATTTAGAATGGGGAAACTCAAAACAAAAAAAATAACATCTTCTCGGATAACGTTCATCATTGGTGTCGATCCGTTCAAAGTCATTGTCATTCGTCGATCTATGGTCCAAGATCCTTTCTCAAAAAGCGTCTTCACCATATTATGATCCTTTGGAATTCTTCAGTGGAGAGAAAATTCTTCATCGTTCGTCAGATAAATTCCAACTCTAGTTCTCCAACCCATTATCTCATTAATAGAGAAACACGTCTGTAGACGCCGGAAAAGTCCGTTGTTCCCAAACGAAGCTCCGGATGCGGAAAGCGAAGTGATATTTGGAGTCAGAGGCACGTTCCGGAGGGCCCGGAGGGCTTGCGCGAAATTTCAGAGTCCCGCGCGCAAAGTTGAGTCGCGGCGCGCAATCCTCCCGGGATGCGCGAAATGCGCTGGGCCGGTGCGCTATTTTGCGCGCCCGCGGCCTGCGCGGATCCCTTGCGCGCCGGGCCCGATTCCGCGCCCGCGAAGATAATTCCGCGCCTGACGACCGGATTCCGCGCCCGGGGTTGCCTATAAATATAAGGCGACCCCCGACGTTTTGAAGGTTGCCAGAATCCGAAGCGTCGCTCGTTCGCGCAATCCAACCCCTTCCGCGCGCAATGCCGATCTTCAGGTAACCTCCTTTCTTTCGCGCAATAGAGCCTTGGGGTTCGCCTTCACGCGCAATCCCTTTGGCTTCTTTCTTTTGAACTAATTCTTCACCGTAAGGCCTTCGTGCGCAAAATAAGCCTCTTGCGCGCGATTGCCACCAGGGTGCGCGCAATCCGGCCCGATTGCGCGCACCCCCCTCTTCAAAGTGGCCGTTCGTTAGAGAATGAGCCGTTGCCCCCGCGAGCTGTCCGAAGCCCGGTGCGCGCAATCTCAATCATCTGCGCGCAAAGCGCTGCCCCAATTGCGCGCCAGCCCACCCAATTGCGCGCCGACCCGCGGTATTGCGCGCAAAGCTCCTCTTTTGCGCGCAAACCGCCGGGGTCGCCCCCTTTGACCCCCTGAGGGTACCCGCCTGCATGGCGCCCG
This sequence comes from Viscum album, assembly GCA_963277665.1. NCBI lineage: Eukaryota > Viridiplantae > Streptophyta > Magnoliopsida > Santalales > Viscaceae > Viscum > Viscum album. Next base: position 20,516,329 of record OY728148.1, on the reverse strand, counting down.
ATGATCTTCATCCTGGGTGCCCGCACCGTGCGTTGTCTTTTCGTGTGGCCCTCCAGGCTTGCGCGAAGTGACACGGACCCATCGGCGGCAACCAATGTCCAGCATGACGTTAAACTTCACATATGTCCAGCATGACGTTAAACTGCACATTCGTCCCGCATGACGTTAAACTGCACATTCGTCCTGCATGACGTTAAACTGCACATTCGTCCCGCATGACGCTAAACTGCATCCGTCCAATATGACGTTAAACTATACTACGTCCAACCTGCACGACGCTAAACTGCCTAGCCCCTATCGTCCGTGCTGCAAGACGTTAAACCGCCAAGCACCTTCGTCCTCAGCACACGACGTTAAACTGTACTTCGTCCGGCAAGACGTTAAACCGTCCGCTTCGTCCTCAACACACGACATTAAACTGTACTTCGTCGGGCAGGACGTTAAACCGTCCGCATCACCCGATCCCGTGCCTCGCACGCAGGGTCCCCCCCCCCCAGTTTGTATGTGGCCCCCACCCTCTCGTCTCTGCAGGGATGTCGGGATTGCCCCTCTTTAGGGACGATTTAATGGGAGCGGCTTTTCCCCACGGGGGTAGGGTATTACAAACCCCCTAGTTTTTTGTGGGGGGCTGCACATGTGTATCTCCATTGCGCTCCCCCACTGCCGAAACCAGTAGAGGGTGTGACTGGGATCGAGGTGTCTCCTACATTCGGTCCAAGTCCCTTCCAACTGAGTTTTGCCGCATCCGGGCTGCCCCAAGTGCGTAAGTCCTGACAGAATGAACTACGTGGAATTTGATCCCTGTCTTCTAAACAGGGTACGTAGGAAGCCTTCCTGAGGTTCAAGCCCGCCACCTGGTCGTCCCGGTCGTATTTACGTCAGTTCGTCCATCAGTGGACCCCTCCTGGGTTCACACTCGCGTCGATTCACCTATGAATCCGCTCCGTGGGGGACTGCACGTGTGTATCTCCATTGTGCTTCCCCACCGCCTCGATCTCTTCGTGAGTCGGCTTGCCAACGTCCAGCATGACGTAAAACTGTGATCCACCCGGCCATTCCATCCCCCTCTGTGCGAGGTAGTTCGGTTCAATCCTCCGCCCGGCGGCCTCGATCTCCCTGTGAGTCGGCTTGCCGACGTCCAGCATGACGTTAAACTGTATATCCGAACTACGCTGACTTTGATCCGCGCTAACGCGCGGTACGTAGGAAGCCCCTACGGGGTCCAAGCTCTTCACTCCATCATCCACCCTGATCCTTACCCGGGCCGCCACATCCCGGCGGGGTCATGCCATTTCATCCCACTCCACTTCACTCAGGAAGCCGCCCATGTGCTGGCCCCAGCGTCGGAGGTTCCCCGCAAGGGGTTCTGTCATCTGATCCACTCCTCGTGTTGATCAGTCCGATGCCGTCCCCGATGGACGTAAAACTCGCGGCATACCCCGTGTTAAACATGGGAGGCTGAGGAAAACCTCAGGTAACACAGTTCCCCGCACCCAGTGCGGGATGCCTCAGGCCATCACGCCTTCGAGAAGCCCTATTAGGGACGGAAGGCAGACATGCAGAGGCGCAGTGTTAAGACACGCCCCCGACACCCAGAGCCACCCGGTCTCCTCACCGCAGGTTGCTGCCCCGACCGGACTCCTTGGAGCGTCCGGGCGGAAGCAGCGTAATTAACCGGTTTCCATGAAGATATGGCACCGGGAACGAGATTCACGAACATTCTTAAATCTATGAGGGAGACCCGGATTAGGTGACGAGTTCCGAGGAGACGTCCACGGAAGGAGGAGCCGACATCCCATCATCCCGGTTTCGATCAAGGAGCAGACGCCCCTGAATAAGGGACGGATGCCGCCCGCCCTTGGAAAGCGGGACTGTGGGACCACAAGCCGCGCGCCTATCCCCTCGGGTCGACGGGTGCACGCGCGAACGCGTCCTGGCGGAACAGCGTAACCCGACGCACATCCGCACTGAAACAGAAAAATGGTGAACCCGACGTGAATCTCTTCTCCTCGATACGAAGACCTAGGGCTTTCAGAGGTGTTGGAAGACCAGCATGCTGCTCGACCGAGCATTCAGTTTTACCCGCCAGGGGCTGGGGAAGGGAACTCGGGCACTCCGTCTCGCGACGTCGAGGGCCTGGGTCCCCCCCACGGAAGGTGTCGTGGCACTAATGGTTGGTTGTCGATTCCTTTTCATGTCAGTGTTAATGGGTTCTTCTCCCTGCTTTCAGAAATCAGGTCGCCCAATCCAGTGCCCGATCGCCACCCGCCCACTGGCGCAGGGGTGGGGTATACACCGACGCGGCTACTCCGCGCGGTCCTGCCCGTTCCACAGCCGTCCCAGCAGCCGCAGCTGCGGGGCAACCACGCCCTCTCTCCCCCTCGGAGGTCATCCAAAGAAAGGTGATCAACAGCTTGGTGCGGAGATATGAGGAAGAGGGAGTCATCCCCACCAGGGAAATGGCTCGCCTAGACCTCGAGGGAGCTGCACCTCGCCGCCAACGCCGCCCCCGAGGGCCGCGCAGGGAGGCACCGCTGCCTACCTCGACGTCCAACCGCTTTGGGAGCTTATCCCCGGAGCGCTCCGACAACTCCTTCCCCTACGCGGATGAAGTGGAAGATGCCCGGGACTACCCTATCTGAGATCCACTCCAGGGATCCATGATAAGGGCTCCCGCCAGGCCACGGCGACACCGCCGCCAGGCCCCTCAAGTCGAGGAACGGGCTCTCCACCTGCCCGCGCCGCTCATCCCGACTCGTCTGTCTCGACGCCAACGTCGAGCACGAGCGGAAGAGGATGCCTACCTTGGGGCCCTAGCGACAGCGACCGCGTTGGCTCAAGCCAATGCTGGCTCCAGTTACCAGGCCCCTGCGCATCCTGAGCAGGGGCACTTCTATGCCCGACCCGGATCGAGGCCCCGACCACCCCAAAGGCAGGTTGGGTTGACTCTCCCGGTTGTTGGTACAGACAATAGCCACCGCGGACCACCTCGCGGTAGTGCTATTCACCAACAGGGGCTACTCTGTGTGGCCGATCCGAGAGGCATGGGTCATCCCACCTTCCGATCTCGGCCCGGAGGCCCGCCCGGAATCATCTCTTCCCGCGTCCCCTTTGATATCTGTCCCGGTGCCCCTCGCACCTTGGTTTCTAGTCCTCTCGGCCCCAGCACCAGTGCGGCCGGAGGACGCCAGGATAGAGATCAGCCCTGCCCCGAAGAACCACCCAGGGGCAGGAAGACGAGGCGTCGACGCCGAGGGAAGAATGTTACGGAATTCCGGACAGAGATCCGACCGGTTTGTTTCTCTGATACGGAGGCGGAGTATGATTCGGCGACAGAGCCCTCCCCCCAATCCCGCCAGTCAGGGGCAGGGGTAGGAATGCGGCACGTCAGCCTCGTACTTCCCGAGAGCGAGATCGATACGATCCCCGCTTCTCTCCGAAGGTATATCCGGAGTAGCGAGGGCCTGGTAGACCCCCAAGGATCAAGCTTGCGGTTGGTACCGGCCCCTCTGGAAGCGCCTTCTGCCTCGATCGGAGAACCCGAAGACCTTTTCTGGGGACCGACGGTCGAACCACGATCTAGTGCACCCTCGGCGAGCACCGACGCTACGGCAGGATGTTCGCTCGCCGGCCCGTCCTATCGTGATGTGGTAGCTGGGGCACCGCCACCCTCAGAGGGCGGCCCAGGATATGGAGGCCAATCGGCCTGCTCGCCGTATTCACCTCCGGCCAGCCCGTCGGCCCGGCGGCCCGCCTCGGCACCACTGCCGGTTCCCCGTCCATTCCCAGTCTTTGAAGAGGACCAAGGAGACCTGGGTCCCGAGCTTGAGTCGTGGAGCTTCTGGACCGTCCTTGCAGAGGGCCACTTCCCTGAGAAGTTTTGGCCAGTCGCAGGACCAGACTTTGATGCACCCGAATCGCTCACCCCGGATGAGTTCGAATGCTTCCGCCGAACTCTCCGGGAGACTCACTCCCGTCTTCACCGCTTACAAATGCCATATCCCGGGAGTCAAGTGCACCTGGAGGATATTGGTGAGCAGTGCCGTCAAATTGACCTAGCCACGCTCCCCGCGGTTCGGCACCCCGGGTCATTTGGGCACCACGAGGCCCTCCAACAACGATGCGTTGAGTGTTTTCAAGTACTCCTCAAGGTTATCGAGGAAGCCACTCCCCACGTGTATATCCGTGGATGGGGGCAGTACGATGCCCTACGCTTCAGTGCGATTCGCCGACAGCCCGATTCACTGGGTGGCCCTGAGGGTACATCCCCAGGGACGGAAACAGTCAATATGGCTGACCTGTCGGGAGAGGGGAACGACTTGAAACTTCTCGACGGGGGCTCTTCCCCCGAAGACAAACCGTCGTTGGATCCATCAGTGAGAGTTACTCGTCATCAGAGGAACCTCCTGGGACTCCCCGTACCCACTGAAGCACTGACGTTGAGCCGAAACGTCAGCAAAGGTAAAGAGCACGGCGAGGCTATAAAGCCCGCCGACCCGTCTGCCTCCACGCAGAGGGCAGATGAGGATCCCGAGAAGGCTACGCTACATCAACAGCTCGCCGAGCAGAAGAAGCTGGTTGACCATCTCCTCGCCGAGTGCGCTGCAGAGCAGCAGCCTGACTACGGTGATCCTAGGCCAGGACAGCAGGGACAGGAACAACCACCCCTCGATGAGGCTCTCCCGGGCAACCGTGATTATGCCGTGTTCGCCGACAGGAGAGAGGCCATCGCCTATGGAAAGAGGGCACGGTATGTTTCACCACACCCTCCCGAGCGGCGTGGCTACCTGAGAGACCCTGCTCGAATTCCTCCCGCTGCCCCAAGGGCCGCACCGCCCGCCATCCCACGAGCTGCCGAGTTTGACGACCCGGTCGACGACCCGATTGAAGGGCCATGCAATGCGCTCGTGGTTAGAGATCCTCGCCAGGACTGGAACCCATGTCCGGACGATCCGATGGAGGCACTTATTGCCCGCTTGGAAGCCTTGGAGACTCGGCAAGTGGCAATCCCACCGGACGGCAAGCCATACCCAGCATGGGTGGATGACATGCCGGCGCCTCCGGGATTCGGGAATCCCACTTTCGCCCCCTTCAACGGGACTGGAGATCCGCCACAGCATTTGGACCATTTCAACTCGAGGTGCGGGCCTATGTTGGGGACTCCGGCGCAGCAAGAGGCCGCTAAGCTTCGCTGCTTTGTCCAGACACTGGAAGGGCCAGCATTTGTCTGGTACAGCCAGCTCCCCGTCGGGTCGATAACTAGCTGGGAGGACCTTCGTAGACAATTCCTCTACCAGTTCAGTTCCACGACCCGGAAGACGAGTATCGCAGACCTCTTCAAGTGCAAGCAGAGGCCTGATGAGCGAGTCGCGGACTTCGTCGCTCGGTGGAAGGGTCTCACGTATTCCCTTGACATGCCATTGACTCAGGAGCAGTTGCTGACAATGTGCGTCGGGAACGTCAAGACCGAGCTGGTCCCTTCCTTGATCACTCAGAATTACCCCAGAGGGTTCAGGGACTTCTCAGACAAAGCTCAACGTCTTGAGGAAGCCCTGCAACAGGCCATCCAGGCACACCCGCTGCCTCCTATGATTCCTGCAAGGAGAGCCAGCAGGGCTGAGCCCGCTGCTGTTGCCCAGATAGAGGCCCCCAGGCCATTGGAGCTGCTGCCGGCGAGACCAGCTCCACAGCCTCACAGGAATCCACCTCCACGGGCTCAGTTCCCGGCCCAGCAACGGCAGCCTCAGAACCAGCTGGCCCCTCCGTGTAATGTACCGCCACAACCCAGGCGAGATAATCAGGGTCCACCTCCTCGGCAGGCCCCTCCAGCCCCTCGTCAAGACCACGCTCCCAGGGGCCCGCGATACCTGACCTACTCGTTTCACGAGGATCAGGTCCCCGGTTATTTCCGGAGCGCCCTGGAGCAGAGGATCGTGCGACTGCCTGAGTGTTGGAGGCCAGAGGAGGCACATCTCACGGATAACCCCCGCTACTGCCCTTTCCATCGGGCCCTGGGACACACCATCCAGCGGTGCTATGTGTTTAAGGATTGGCTCCAAGACCAGATTAACAACAACGTAATCAGGTTGGGCCCAGCCCCGACACAAGTGGCGGGCGTGTTCGTGGGATCAGATGACGATAGCGGCAATGAGGACGAATGGCAGCTGGTCTCCGACCGCGGGTCCCAGAAGTGTAAAAACTGGATGGCCCGCAAGACGATCATTCGCGCCCATGGAATCATCCGTGCGCGCTTGAATCAGCCTGAGCCCCCAGAATCCGCGGGTGCTGCTTCGGTATCGTCATCCCAGCCTGCCTCTTCCGGGAAGAGCAAACGGCGGCGGCGCAAGAAGGAAGAGCGCGCCCCGCCAGTTCCGCCACTATCCCGCACTCTCGGCGATTTCATGCCCCCGGAGATGGGGATCCCTCCCCGAATCCACCCAGTGGTGAATGATTCGTCTGATGAAAGTGTTGGGTACGCTTCGGTTAATACCGTTGAGCAGGTAAATCACTTTTCGGTTCCCGACGTTGAAGAACACCAGGTGGACCTCCCTAGTGTCCCCGGTCGTCGCCACCGTCGAAGGAGCCGCAACAGCAGGAGTCGTCGGGGCACAGTAGTTGGTACCTCCAGCCAAGCCGTGCACGCCACTGAGACTAGGCAGCAGGCTCAAGATCGAGCTCAGCGCGCGCAGGCCCCCCATCCGGGGATGACGGATTCGCCTCCGCCACTGTTTGTGGTGTGGGACCAGGCAGAACCGCCTCAGCCGCGTCGCAATCAGCTCCGTCCTGCCACGAGTCCATCCCGGCCTCCTGACCCCAGTACGGCGACCATTTCCCGGGCTTCAACCAATGAACAGCGAGATGCGCCAAGCACCAGTCGGCCGCCGGTCCAACCGGCAAGGCCCGTCATGCCTCCAACCGCAGAGCAACCTCCTGTAACCAGGGGCTCGCGCTTGGCCAAAAAGTATGATGTCCTGAAGCACTTGGCCGACATCCCAGCGAGACTCTCCATCCTTGAGGCTCTGCGCATGTCATCTGAGATGCGCAAGGCACTCGCTGAAGCCCTGAAGAGCCCCCTCCAGTTTGAGACAGAGGTTGCAGCTGCAGAGGCCTTTCACGCCGAAACGATTGAGGACGCCGAATGCCAGGCAGTTATCTCGTTCTCTGGTAAGGATGAAGACCCTCCTATACAGGGGCATATTCGTCTGCTGTATGTTACCGGCCAGTTCAATGGCCTTGAAGTCCGGCGCTGTCTTGTCGACACGGGGTCCGGGATTAACCTGATTCCAACTCGGACGCTCCGGAGATTGGGGTTGTCTGAGGATGACTTGATTCCCTCCGACCTCAGGATCCAGGGGTACGACCGCACCGAGCAAACTCCGGTCGGCAAGATACGTTTGAAGACCCAGTTCGGTGACTTGGTTGCCAACACCGAATTCATGGTAGTCTCTCAAGACACTGCGTACAACGCATTGATGGGCAGGCCATGGCTCCACCTTCACGCGGCGGTTCCCTCGTCATACCACCAATGCCTCAAATACTCCCTTAATGGTCGAGTAGGCGTGCTTCAAGGAGATGCCTCTCCTTTTGCCTCATGTGAAGCCCGCTATCTGGACGCGGACTATTACAAGAGCAAGGATAAGCAGATCCTGGCAGGTGAGGTTGAGCCTGTCGCTGTTGCAAGTGATCCCTGGGCAAGTCTGGATGACGCTTACGTCCTCCCGGTTCAACGGTTGGACGTGGCCATGGTCTCGACGGCCCGAGAGTCTCCTAATGAGATGACCGCGACCGCCCGTGCCAGCACCAGTGGCCCAGCAGGATCTGGTAGCCCCAATGCAGTTTCCAACGCAGTCTCTCCCGTGGACGATCCCTCCCCGAGTGGAGAGGACATGGAAGATGCACCCCCAGCCTTTGAGGAGGGCGTCCCCGCCACGGTCGATGAGTTAATACAGGTGAACCTTGGAACCGAGGCCGATCCAAGACCCACATTGTCCAGTGCCGCCATGCCCTCTGAGGAGCGGCAGCAGTACGTGGACTTTCTCAGGCAGCACCGTGATGTGTTCGCTTGGGGCTATGACGAGATGCCGGGGCTAGATCCTCAGGTAGCCGTCCACCGCCTTGGTCTCCCGGCGAACCATCGCGGGTTCAAGCAGCCTCCCAGGAAGATGCACCCATCCCACGGTGCCATGGTTGAGGCCGAAGTTGACAAGCTTATCAAAGCCAACTTCGTGAGGGAAGTTCAGTACCCCAAATGGCTGGCCAACATTGTGCCGGTCAGGAAGAAGAACGGGCAGATCAGGGTCTGCATCGACTTCCGCGATCTCAACCGCCACTGTCCGAAGGATGATTTTCCCCTTCCAGTGACAGAGCTGTTGATTGACGCCACGGAAGGGTTCCAAGCCCTCTCCTTCATGGATGGATACTCCGGATACAACCAAATCCGGATGGCCCCTGAGGATGAGGAGTTCACTGCCTTCAGGGCCCCCCAAGGTACCTTTTGCTACCGGGTCATGCCTTTCGGCCTGAAGAATGCAGGTGCCACCTATCAACGGGCGATGCACCGCATATTCAAGCCAATCCTCGGCACACTGGTGGAATGCTACGTCGACGACTTGGTGGTCAAATCGTGCCAGCATCAGGACCATCTCAAAGATCTTGAGAAAGTGTTCGGCTTCCTCCGGTCTCGCTGCCTGAAGATGAACCCGTTGAAGTGTGCCTTTGGGGTCACCTCCGGAAAGTTCCTTGGATTTGTGGTAAGATACCGGGGTATTGAGATCGACCCAGAGAAGCTCAGGGTGATTAGCCAGATGCCTCCCCCAGGTAACATCCGGGAACTGCAAGGGTTCCAAGGCCACTTAGCCTATATACGCCGATTCATCGCGAATCTGGCCGGCAAGTGTAAGCCCTTTTCTCGGCTCATGAAGAAAGGCGTCACCTATGTATGGGATAAAGAGTGTCAGACTGCTTTCAAGGAAATCAAGTAGTACCTGCTTCAACCTCCAGTCCTGATGCCGCCCGTATCCGGAAAGCCGCTGGTCCTTTATGTGACCGCCCTGGAACGGTCCCTGGGTGCCCTTCTCGCCCAGAAGAACAACGAGGGAACGGAGAATAGCCTCTATTACCTCAGTCGCATGCTCCTTGATGCGGAAGTTAGGTATTCCCCCATCGAGAAGAGCTGCCTGGCGCTCGTATTTGCCGTACAGAAATTACGGCACTACTTGCAGCACCACGAGGTACAGTTGGTTTCTCGGGTAGACCCGTTGAAATATATACTGAGCCGACCTATGTTGACTGGACGTCTAGCGCGGTGGGATGTGATTCTCCAACAGTTCGACATCAGGTATGTGTCTCAGAAGGCCATCAAAGGGCAAGCATTGGCAGACTTTCTGGCAGCTCACCCGACCTCCGCAGATCAGCCGCTGGATCTAGGCTTTCCTGATGAGACTATTCTCTCGGTCGATCATGCCGATCCATGCTGGCAGATGCACTTTGACGGTGCCTCCCGGAGCCCCACCGGTAGAAGGCTCGATAATCCTAAGCTCAAAAGAGTGGGCTTGGGTATCGTCTTCATTACCCCGGAGCGGGCCGTGCTGCCATACTCTTTCCTGTTGTCAGAGGGCTGTACCAACAATGAGGCGGAATACCATGCCCTCATCACCGGCCTCGAGTTAGCTCTCGAGATCGACGTGCCCCATCTGTGCGTGAAAGGGGACTCCGAGCTAGTTGTTATGTAGATCAATGGCGACTATGTTGTCAGGAAGCCGGAACTTGTGCCATTGCTGGAGTGCACCCTCCTTCTGATGGCCCGGTTCCCTTCTCAGCCAGAAATTGTCCATATTCCCCGGTCGCAGAACGGTCGAGCAGATGCCTTGGCCAGCCTTGCTGCGTCACTTGCAGAGCCTGAACAGGATAACCTGATCGTCTGTGTGACGCACCGCAGGCTCATCGCTCCCGTTATCCCGGAGGAAGATCGCGGCCCGTCGGTAAGTAATCTCACCGCGGTTGCCCCTGTGCCCGGAGCCCCGAGTACCCCAGATATGGCAGTCGAATCAGCCCCTGATTAGAGGGAGCCTTTGGTTTAGTACCTCCAACATGGCATTCTCCCGCCGGATCGGGCCAAGCGCGAGCGAGTTCGACGCCGCACATCGCAGTTTGTCCTCCAGAGCAGTCTCGGCCTGGGGCAGATCCTCTATAGACGCGGATTCGATGGTGTTCTCCTCCGTTGCCTTCAGGGAGTTGAGATCCCACGAGTCATGCAAGAGGTTCATGCTGGTTCATGCGGTGCCCATCAGACTGGGCCGAAGCTGTCCCACCAGATTCGGAGATTGGGATACTTCTGGCCCTCCATGATCCATGACTGCATCGAGTATGCCAGGAGGTGCCATGCGTGCCAGGTTCATGCGAACTTTGTGCATCGGCCGCCGGAGCCTCTCCATACCACCAGGTATTCTTGGCCCTTTGCAGTCTGGGGGATGGACGTTGTGGGACCGTACCCGCCGGCGACGGCTCGCCAGTGCCGGTTCATTCTAACCGCCACGGACTTCTTCTCCAAATGGGCAGAGGCGATTCCGCTCAGAGAGGTCAAATCCTGTTCGATCGCTGACTTCGTGACCTCTAACATCATTCACCGATTTGGAGTGCCTCACGCTATCCTCACGGATAACGGAGCCAATTTCCGAGCAGCCGAGTTGAAGAAGTTGTACGCCAAGTATAAAATTCGCTCGAACCATACATCTCGCTATCATGCGCAGGCGAATGGACAGATCGAGGCGTTTAACAAAACCCTCTCTAACATTCTACAAAAGATGGTTGGTCAGAACAAGAAGAGTTGGCCGGACAAGCTCCCCAACGCCCTCTGGGCTTATCGGACGACGACTCGCAATTCCACCCAGATGACCCCTTATTCCTTGGTGTATGGAGCTGAGGCCGTCCTGTCCATTGAGATCCAGTAGCCGTCCTTGCGCACTGCGGTCTACGACCAGCAAGCGCCGGACAGAGTTGCTGAAGCCCGTCTAGTCGAGTTGGAAGCACTGGATGAGAATAGACTTCGCGCCTTGCACAACTTGGAGAGGCATCAAAGCAGAATGGCTCGATCTTTCAATAAGAAGGTTCGCCTCCGCTCCTTCCTACAGGGTGACCTAGTGCTAGCCTTAAGAGCGCCAATGATCCTCGGCAGGAAGCCACCCAAGTTGGAGCCCAAGTGGGAGGGACCTCTTGTCGTCCACAAAGTTTATCCCAATGGCGCGTACTCCCTAGCGACTATGGATGGTGAGCGTGTCACTCCTCCCACCAACGATAGGTTCCTCAAGCAGTACTTTGTCTGAGTGTACAACGTCCTGCACGACGTTAAACTTCATATGTCCAAGCTGCACGACGTTAAACTGCCTAGCATATCATCCGCGCTGCAAGACGTTAAACTGCCAAGTGTTTCGTCCAACATGACGTTAAACTGTACTACGTCCGAGCTACAAGACGTTAAACTGTTCAGCATCCGTCCCGCATGACGTTAAACTGCCCCTCGAGAACTACGTGCGGCTTGATTCCCATCTTCATGGGATACGTAGGACCGCCCGAACATTCATGTTTCACGCCCAGCCCCATCCTTCGGGAATTTCCATCCCACCTCGGGCCCTTGGCCCAGTTGCCTCTGGGTATGTGGCGTATGGTGTGGACGCGGGGCTACGCCCTCATTCACGTCGGTTTGCTCGCCACGCTGTACGTCCCCCACGTTTGGGGATGCCTTCTGCTCCCCCCTTTTTTTCTTCTCCTTTCGTCCTGCATGACGTTAAACTGCACTTCAAGAACTACGTACGGCTTGATTCCCATCCTTATGGGATACGTAGGACCGCCTGAACATTCATGTTTCAGGCCCAGCCCCATCTCCCGGGAATCTCTATCCCGCGTTGGGCCTCTGGCCCCAGTTTCCCTCCTTTTTGTGCGAGGCGTGTGGCGCGAGCGGGGGATTATGTCCTCATTCACGTCGGTCTACTGGCCGCGCCGTACGCCTCCCCCATGTGTAGGACTACCTCACACCCCTCATCGTCCTGCATGACGTTAAACTGCCTCTCAAGAACTACGTACGGCTTGATTCCCATCCTTATGGGATAAGTAGGACCGCCTGAACATTCATGTTTCAGGCCCAGCCCCATCTCCCGGGAATCTCTATCCCGCGTTGGGCCTCTGGACCCAGTTTCCCTCCTTTTTGTGCGAGGCGTGTGGCGCGAGCGGGGGATTATGTCCTCATTCACGTCGGTCTACTGGCCGCGCCGTACGCCTTCCCTGTGTGTAGGACTACCTCACACCCCTCATCGTCCTGCATGACGTTAAACTGCCTCTCAAGAACTACGTACGGCTTGATTCCCATCCTTATGGGATACGTAGGACCGCCTGGACGCTTGTGTTTCAGGTCCAGCCCCGTCTCTTGGTTGATCACAGGAACCTGCTGTCTTTTGGATTGCTCTCAGGGTGAGTCCTCCGATCCTTTCCGGTGATCTGGTAACATGTTTTGGGTACTTCGGTCTATGACCCGTGGTGTCGGATGCAATCCCGGCAAGTCCTGTGTTGCTTGTCGGGCCTCGCGCTTCCTCTTGTTCGGGCCTTCACTCAAAGGGATCCTCGTTAGCAGTTTAGGTACGATGCCTCAGTGCTCTCCTACCGCTCCAGGTCGATTTACCGGCGGGTCCTGGGCCGCAAATCGATATGAATCCTGCGATTGAGCGGTTGATGCTCGTTTTCTTGCCCCGTTCTAGGCTGATGCGATCGGATGTTGTGTTGCGAATATGGTCAGCGACATCCTTGATCGCCATGTCGCCTTTTTTAGGCTCCGAAAATTGGTTGCGCGGTCCTCATCACACTCCGCCTTTGTGCGTTGTAGTGGAATCTCGACACTCTCTTCATACTGACCTTCAGTACACCTTTACACGTTAGGCAGGCCAACCAGGGTAATGGTGTCTGTCGAGGCTCCCACGATCTGAGCACCAAGGATATATGCTGATGTCCTCCCCAAGGGCCATGTGTAGCTGGACCCTCGTCCCCATAAGGAGGAAGGATTCGCCCGAACAATTGCGTTCTGGGCCCGATGTATCTGGAGGCTAGCATCTTTGCCCCTCGGGTGATGGACATACGCAGGCCCCTATCCCAGGATCCTCCTCGAATCGTGCGTGACCGCAGGGCTGGGTATGTTCCCACCTCCGCTGAGTCCGTCATATCGCAATACGCGGATTCCTCCATGGTCCGAGCCACACGACCTTAAACTGTGTTGTCTGGTCCTACCACACGACCGTAAACTGTGATCGTCTTGGCCGCCCGACGAGAAACGACACTGCATTGTGATGTTCTCTTCAAAGGACACTCATGTTGGGCGCTGGTTAAAAACCACGCCATTTATCAATGCCTTTCATGGCTTGATTATTATAGCGACGCTAGGGATTTCTTAATCACAGGTATGTCGCTGCACAAAGAAAAACCATCCACCTTTAAGGACAAACAAGAAATATCAAATACCGCTTCTTCTGTGTGCGAGGGTCAGACCCGCACCCTTCCCCGCGCTGGTGCCCGATTGTGTTGCGCCGCGCTTCAAGAACTACGTGCGGCTTGATTCCCATCCTTATGGGATACGTAGGAACGCCCGGATGTTTGAAACTTCGGGTCCAGCCCCCACCTCTTAGAGATTCCCCCTTCTCTGGGGAATCCGCCGCCTTCAGGCCACCCTCAAGGCGTGTCCCTCGACCCCTTACAGTGGTCCATTGATGTCAAGAGTACTCTGGTTTATTGCCAGGAGGGTCAGGTTCAGCTTGGTCAGGTTCCTTCCATTTTCAGGCTTCATGCTCCCTTTCATTCGGACCCATCGCCTACGCCCTGGGTGGAGCCCCCGTGAACGGTTTGGACACAATGCCTCAGTGCTCTCCCACCGACTCGGGCTGGTGCCCCCAATGGCCTCAGGCAGCAAATCGATATGAATCCTGCGATTGAGCAGTCGATGCTCATTTGCTGCCTCATTCCATCAACGGTTAGTGCGATATTGATGCTGCTTTTCCACCACGGTCGGCAGTACTCCCATATCGTTACGCCGATGCCCCCAGTCCTTGAGTGAATGGCCGCATGATTCACGTTTTCCACCCCCCATTCTGACCAGGCAAAATCTCGACACTCTTGACACTATCCCTCAGTGCATCTTCGCATATCCAGGGGATAGGACCACGGTGTGGCGTGCTTTGAGGTTCTTATGGTCCGAGCTCTAAGACCTTAAACTAAGATCCCCCCTTATGGTCTGAGCTCTAAGACCTTAAACTAAGATCTCCCCTTATGGTCTGAGCTCTAAGACCTTAAACTAAGATCTCCCCTTATGGTCCGAGCTCTAAGACCTTAAACTAAGATCTCCCCTTATGGTCCGATCTCTAAGACCTTAAACTAAGATCTACCCCTATGGTCCAAGCTCTACGACCTTAAACTAAGATCTCCCCAAACGGGATTCTGCGTCTCGCATGACGTTAAACTGCGCTTTCAGAACTACGTGTGGCTCAATCTCCAGCCTGATGGAGTACGTAGGAACGCCCGGGCATTCCGACTCGGGTCCAGCCTCAGGGATCGTTAAGTCCCGCCCCTCCTCGTCGCCGACCGTCTGGCCTGGCTTCTGGTAGAGTGGTGCAGTTGTGATATTCTCCACGATTCAGCTCGGGATGCCCCATTGCAATGATGGGAAGTGACGGTTTCCTCGCCAAAGAGGTGCTGTCTGAGAATTGGGGTGATTCACGGCCAGATTAGTGCATCCGCCTAATACGCTTTCCCCACGGTGGCGCAATTCTGAGAGCGTTGGATTCTGTCCGAACAATCGTCACTTCGCCCCACGCTTCGCATGCCCTGTTGATCTGGATTTCCACCCTTGCGTCTGAAGGAACCCCCAAAGCGGTATTCATGATGACATGTGGTCTACCTCCTGCAATATGAATGATGACCTTCGGTCCGTCTATTGCAGTTGTTATGGTCGATCCACTGTCCGCCTACCGTCTTGGGCATTTCCTGGAAGGCCGACCGTTGTGGATGTCTGGATTCGGGACACGCGATTCACCTTTTCTCATTTCCCTATGTTCGGATAAAATCTCAACGCCCGTAGCATTGTCCCGCTCGTGTGTTGGAACAATTTGGGGGGATGATACATTGATTAGGCTTGAGGTCTCCTTTCCTAGGAATGACCTCCCTCTTTTCTCCAGCAATTCAGGCCCAACTATGGATGCCTGATGCTTGGTTAACGCTCCCGCAAGACAGTGAATTGTGGTTGAGCATGTTAAGCCAAAAGATGCAGATAAATATATTGGTTCATACAAATGGATCAAGGTAGCAGAAGCAAAATGTTCTGGGAGTGGCAAAACAAAGCCCCTAGGGATTAGCGTGCTGAATGAGTCTCTCTAACGCCGCTACCCTTTGGCTGGCGGCCTCCAGGGCTGCTTCTCGCTCTCTGCGTGCCCTCTCCTCGTCGGCGGTCGCAGCACACAGTTCGTCGATTCTGGCCTGTGCACGCTCCCGCTCGACCTGAATTGTGACCATCTGTTGGCCCGCCTCCGTCAGCTGTACCTGGGCGTCGACCAGCTGGGCTTCTAGTTGCTCCACAAGCTCGGTACACGTTGTGACGAAGGCCTCCTTCTCTGCCGCCTGCCCTTCGAGACGCCGGACTTCCTGCTCCGCCGTGAGGAGCGCCCACGTGCTCTCCGACATGTCCCGACTTTGTGTAACTTCGGCACGCCGGCAGCTCTCGCGCATCTTTTCGGCCATGAAATCACGGACCGTCAGATGGAGGCGTTGAGCATCAGCTCCCCCGACACACAGGAAGCGCAGCCAGGTTTGAAGTGATCCCATGCGCCCCAGCCACTCCGATGGGTCTCGATTGAGGAAGCGCTGGATGCACTTCCACCCCCTGCGGCGCGTTATCCGGCTCTCCTCGACCGCCTCCGCGTCCAAGTCGTCCATCTCCTCGGGGTCGGCAGGCCGGTAGGCAGGGAAGGCAGCCAGCAGGTCTGCTGCAGGGTCCGCCCCTGGGAGGTCCTCATGAGGGATAGGTTCCCCAACATCTGGGCGACCTTCTTCTCTCTCCTCGGCGGCGCTGACACCCTCGTCAGCCCCCGACCTCTCTCCGATGTCAGCACCGCCGGCGTCCGCAGCCCCCTGATCAGCAGTTGGTGGGGCCGACTCGGTTTGGGAAGTCTGTTCCGGAGCAGGCGGCATGTCCACCACTGGTCCACTCGTAGATGGCCCGGGTTCGGCAACCCGACGAGCCTCCAGTGTTGAGATCACTGCGCGGGGCATGCCATGGTTAGTCACGGATCGTCAATGGAAAGCACCAGCAGTAAAGCAAGGAGAAGCAAGGAGACTTACGGGAGTTCAGAGCATCATCTTCCGCTATCCCGGCCGCCGCAGGAACAGTTGCAGCAGGGGGCCCTTCCGCGCTTGTCAATTCGATAATGGGTGCCTGGCCCCCGCCTTGTCCTGCTGGCGCCCCTCCTACTCCCGCTGAGGACGCCTGACCAACATCCGTGCGCTCCTGAGAAAGGTGGAGAAATGGGTTAGAAGCTGCATAAGGGAATGGATGAAGCAGGTTGAGTAGGGATAGAAGTGGACCTCGAGGAGCTCAGTGACATCAACATTGTCAGAGACGGCCACCTCGCCGCTCTCCCGCGGACTCCTCTGATGGGATCTTCCCTCGGAGCCTTCATCCTCCCCCATCTCCTCCTCTTCCTCGGAGTCGTTGCTACTGTCGTCTTCTTCCGGCGGCATCTGTTCTGGAGCGGGCTCTAGACCGAGCATCACCTTCACCAGAAGGGATGGCTCCGCACGCTGACCACGTTGGCGCGCGTAATCTTCCATGGCCGTCAGATACGCATACTTCCGGTTGAAGTCCACCCTGTCGGCAATATGGAGGCGCCCGACCTCTGGCAGGTGGATTCCTTCTCTGAGAATCTTTCGCCAGATGGCGTCGGTCCCCAGTGACTGCCGCAGGGTCATCCAGGCCGACCACAGCGCCGGGAAGACTGCATCGTGGGAGGGTTCGAGCAGACGTCTCACCTACTTCCCGGGCCGCTCTTCGACCACCGCGTGTGCCCCCTATCTGGGCGCCGAGGTCGTAGCGGCAGCCTGCGATGTGCCCGCCGCCGAAGTCCCTGCTCGCGCCGGCTCCGCTGCTTGGCGCGCCTCCGTTCTCCCCCGTGTGGCGGCGCCTCGCCTCCTTCCTTGACGCCCGGTCTCCGCACGGGTAACCTCGAGCCGCCGAACTGGCTTCCGTAGAAGCCCCTCGGGGTACGCGATGGCCCAGTGTTCGGCGTACTCGGTTGCCAAGCCTGCGTCAACCCCGGTAGGAGGGAGAGTGATGACGTCGCCGGAGCCGAAAGCGGAAAACATCAGCCACATCTGGAGAAGGACGCAAGGGTTCGTCTCCTCCCGGAAAGCAGTGAATACCCTCTTCGGCATCCGTTGAAGGCACCCGAACTGCCTGGTGAACCGGGTTGGCACGTAAGGCTCGCAGATCACCTTCCCGTCGATCCGAGCCACGAGCACCCCGCCCCGCATGTTCAGGAAGTATTCATGCTGCTCCAGCGGACCCTGCCCATTGTCGATCATCTGGCCGACGGGAGTGGGGAACGGGCTGAAGTTGAAATTGGCATGATTGCCAATCCGAATCCTCACGCCCTCCTCACTTAGGGTCATCGGAGCGACCCCCGCAATGTTCAGCAGGGAGGGTCGCAGGCCGTTGCCCGGAGGAATGATGGCGTTCGGAAACGTGTACCCACCGAGGTGAGCAGCTACCCAGCCGTGGAAGAACTGAAAGGGCCCACAGATCCATCGTGGCGACCCCCCTCGTGAGATGTGTCCCAGGATGGCGTACAGCTTAGCCAACATTGGGACCCCGAGGTTGTATCTTTTGTTGGCGGCCATAGCGCCCGCCACCGCCAGTGTCGCCGGGCGAACTCCCATTCTCGTGTCCCGCACTGGCAGGATCCACCCACTCAGAAAGGCGGCCAGGAATTCCGCGTACCAGACATTTGGGTCCCGGGCCTCGATGACGCGGTACCCCCATGAGCGGTAGTCGCCCGTCTCCAGGACCCGCCAGTACGACCCGTTCCGGCTCCTCTGAGCCGCGGTCGGGCACCGCTTCCCCCTGCCTGGCATCTTGGCCGCTGGGTCATGCTCCAAGAACTGGTCGAACCACTCCTTGTAGGCTATGTCCTTCTGGAAGTCCTTGACCCCGAGCCGCTCTGTAGCCAGGTCCAGCAGATGCCACGTCGGGATGGGAGTCCGTGACCTGTCACCCCAGGTGTTCCTCGGAGGCAGGAACTCATCATACTGGTAGCCCTCCAGCGGGACACCTCCGATGCAGTGGATGTCCCAGAGACCGATGTCGACCTCCCCATGGTGAAGATGGAAGGTGTTGGTATCCGAGGACCAGCGGGTGAACAGCTCCGGCCCGAGCTCGGACTGCTGGTAGAAGTGGAACTGCGACGTCCACACCGCCTCAAACAGGCCGATGTACCGCAGCTCCTCTGCGAAGTGATCGCAAGTGTGGCGTACCCAGAACGCCCAGGCCCACTCGCTGGTGAAATTGCCCCCAGATCGCAAGTCCCAGTCCTTCAGCCAACCCTTGGTGTCGTCCGTGACACTCTGGCGGTATGTGCTCGAGTAGAGGGCCGGAGAATTCTCCGCAGTAGGCTCACCCCCGTCAATGGTTCGCGTCCTCGGGTTCAGGACGTAGACATCTAAGTGCCTGGTCTCCCTGGCAGGATGCCCATTGTTGGTGATGTTATAGCGGGGAAGCTCGTCCTCCCGAGTCACCCAGGTCCGTGGCGCATCAACCTCGAACCCTGGCACCAGAACCTCATCTAGGATGCCGAAGTTCCAGAGCGGCAGGTTGTCTGACAGCGGATATGTCTTTTGGGCCGGCGTCAGCAAGTCGAACAAGGATTGATTGTTGGAAACAATCTCCTTGGCTCCGTAGACCTCCTCGTTCGTCGCCATCTCAGCTCTGCGAGTGGCGGCGTCCCCCTCATTTCCTTGATGCGCGGCCATCTCAGAAGCTTCAGGAGTCGTGCGGGTTAAGGGATGAAGCGTGCGGAATCGGACGAGGTTGGTAGAGAAGTTTGAAGGTTGGCACGCAATCCAAGTGGACGGCGCGCAATCGGGAAGAATGTCGCGCAAAGTTCCGGGTTTTCGCGTAAAGACAGGGCGAAATCCGGATGGTTTTGCGCGCCGATCGGGCGAATTTCGCGACCGGAAAAGGCAATTTCGCGCACGAGAGCGTTGAAGCTTATCGCGCGGAAGGCCTGTGTACGGAACGCGGAACCCTGGACCCCTATTTATAGACGAGGCCAGGATTCCGCGCCGCGCGGAACGCTCGATTGCGCGACCGCGGCTGCGAATTGCGCGCCCGGCGCCCCCTTTTGCGCGCCTAAGTCCCGCGCCGCCCAGGACTTCGGCATTCCGGCGTCTCCCTCGGAACCCGATCGTTGCGACCTCTCGCCGATCAGATTCCGAGGGGGGGCTTTTTTAGACGCCGGAAAAGTCCGTTGTTCCCAAACGAAGCTCCGGATGCGGAAAGCGAAGTGATATTTGGAGTCAGAGGCACGTTCCGGAGGGCCCGGAGGGCTTGCGCGAAATTTCAGAGTCCCGCGCGCAAAGTTGAGTCGCGGCGCGCAATCCTCCCGGGATGCGCGCAATGCGCTCGGCCGGCGCGCTATTTTGCGCGCCCGTGGCCTGCGCGGCTCCCTTGCGCGCCGTGCCCGATTCCGCGCCCGCGAAGAGAATTCCGCGCCCGACAACCGGATTCCGCGCCCGGGGTTTCCTATAAATATAAGGCGACCCCCGACGTTTTGAAGGTTGCCAGAATCCGAAGCGTCGCTCGTTCGCGCAATCCAACCCCTTCTGCGCGCAATGCCGATCTTCAGGTAACCTCCTTTCTTTCGCGCAATAGAGCCTTGGGGTTCGCCTTCGCGCGCAATCCCTTTGGCTTCTTTCTTTTGAACTAATTCTTCACCGTAAGGCCTTCGCGCGCAAAAGAAGCCTCTTGCGCGTGATTGCCACCAGGGTGCGCGCAATCCGGCCCGATTGCGCGCACCCCCCTCTTCAAAGTGGTCGTTCGTTAGAGAATGAGCCGTTGCCCCCGCGAGCTGTCCGAAGCCCGGTGCGCGCAATCTCAATCATCTGCGCGCAAAGCGCTGGCCCAATTGCGCGCCAGCCCACCCAATTGCACGCCGACCCGCGGTATTGCGCGCAAAGCTCCTCTTTTGCGCGCAAACCGCCGGGGTCGCCCCCTTTGACCCCCTGAGGGTACCCGCCTGCGTGGCGCCCGATGATCTTCATCCTGGGTGCCCGCACCGTGCGTTGTCTTTCCGTGCGGCCCTCTAGGCTTGCGCGAAGTGACACGGACCCATCGGCGGCAACCAATGTCCAGCATGACGTTAAACTGCACATATGTCCAGCATGACGTTAAACTGCACATTCGTCCCGCATGACGTTAAACTGCACATTCGTCCCGCATGACGTTAAACTGCACATTCGTCCCGCATGACGCTAAACTGCATCCGTCCAATATGACGTTAAACTGTACTACGTCCAAGCTGCACGACGCTAAACTTCCTAGCCCCTATCGTCCGTGCTGCAAGACGTTAAACCGCCAAGCACCTTCGTCCTCAGCACACGACGTTAAACTGTACTTCGTCCGGCAAGACGTTAAACCATCCGCTTCGTCCTCAACACACGACATTAAACTGTACTTCGTCCGGCAAGACGTTAAACCGTCCGCATCACCCGATCCCGTGCCTCGCACGCAGGGTCCCCCCCGGTTTGGATGTGGCCCCCACCCGCTCGTCTCTGCAGGGATGTCGGGATTGCCCCTCTTTAGGGACGATTTAATGGGAGCGGCTTTTCCCCACGGGGGTAGGGTATTACAAACCCCCTAGTTTTTTGTGGGGGGATGCACATGTGTATCTCCATTGCGCTCCCCCACTGCCGAAACCAGTAGAGGGTGTGACTGGGATCGAGGTGTCTCCTACTTTCGGTCCAAGTCCCTTCCAACTGAGTTTTGCCGCATCCGGGCTGCCTCAAGTGCGTAAGTCCTGACAGAATGAACTACGTGGACTTTGATCCCTGTCTTCTAAACAGGGTATGTAGGAAGCCTTCCCGAGGTTCAAGCCCGCCACCTGGTCGTCCCGGTCGTATTTACGTCGGTTCGTCCATCAGTGGACCCCTCCTGGGTTCACACTCGCGTCGATTCACCTATGAATCTGCTCCGTGGGGGACTGCATGTGTGTATCTCCATTGTGCTTCCCCACCGCCTCGATCTCTTCGTGAGTCGGCTTGCCAACGTCCAGCATGACGTAAAACTGTGATCCACCCGGCCGTTCCATCCCCCTCTGTGCGAGGTGGTTCAGTTCAATCCTCCGCCCGGCGGCCTCGATCTCCCTGTGAGTCGGCTTGCCGACGTCCAGCATGACGTTAAACTGTATATCCGAACTACGCTGACTTTGATCCGCGCTAACGCGCGGTACGTAGGAAGCCCCTACGGGGTCCAAGCTCTTCACTCCATCATCCACCCTGATCCTTACCCGGGCCGCCACATCCCGGCGGGGTCATGCCATTTCATCCCACTCCACTTCACTCGGGAAGCCGCCCATGTGCTGGCCCCAGCGTCGGAGGTTCCCCGCAAGGGGTTCTGTCATCTGATCCACTCCTCGTGTTGATCAGTCTGATGCCGTCCCCGCTGGACGTTAAACTCGCGGCATACCCCGTGTTAAACATGGGAGGCTGAGGAAAACCTCAGGTAACACAGTTCCCCGCACCCAGTGCGGGATGCCTCAGGCTATCACGCCTTCGAGAAGCCCTATTAGGGACGGAAGGCAGACATGCAGAGGCGCAGTGTTAAGACACGCCCCCGACACCCAGAGCCACCCGGTCTCCTCACCACAGGTTGCTGCCCCGACCGGACTCTTTGGAGCGTCCGGGCGGAAGCAGCATAATTAATCGGTGTCCATGAAGATATGGCGCCGGGAACGAGATTCACGAACATTCTTAAATCTATGAGGGAGACCCGGATTAGGCGACGAGTTCCGAGGAGACGTCCACGGAAGGAGGAGCCGACATCCCATCATCCCGGTTTCGATCAAGGAGCAGACGCCCCTGAATAAGGGACGGATGACGCCCGCCCTTGGAAAGCGGGACTGCGGGACCACAAGCCGCGCGCCTATCCCCTCGGGTCGACGGGTGCACGCGTGAACGCGTCCTGGTGGAACAGCATAACCCGACGCACATCCGCACCGAAACAACGTCCCAGTATTTCTGTTATGCTATGTTGTTGTGTCATTTTTTTTACGCAGCATTATCTTGTCATTATGATGTTTCATTAGAGAAAAATCATATCTATTACACATTTATTAATGAGTCATTACATTTCTCAATGAAGATCCTCATTAATGGGGTTCGTTTCCACCTCGTTGTCGCACCATAGTGCTAGCATTCCACCACTCAATATTGACGGAAAGAAAATAAAACAAAATTTTAAGTTATTTTTTATTTTTCTCCTGAAACGTCCAAAAATCAACATTTTCCATCAACCCATGCCGGTCGATGTTAAGTCCATTCTTAGGAAATGTCACCATTTCAGATGCAATGGTGCCCTCATATTTTCAATCTGGGTACCCATTTAGTTGTTTCCAAAACCATGCACACACACCCGTTGAATTTGAATAAAAAACTGTTCCCAAAACCTTTCTTTAACCCTCTAATTGTGCCCATTAAGGTTAAGCTCCACCTAAGAGAAAAACTCCCTCACGATCTCAATGATACTATTCTAATTAAAATCCTAGTTATTGTTTAGTATTTATTAAGATTTTACAATAAAATAATCATTAATAAATTATTTTATTTAAAAAAAATAACTTCAACTGTTGGCCCGTGCTAACCAACATTAGGAACTTACTAAGGAAAGTATTCCCTCACAAGCTCAATGGTGGTCTATGATTTTAAATATGAGTCACCATTCATGAGTTATAATCATTTTAAAAATAAAATAATTTTATTTAATTATTTTATTTATGGTTATTCCATTTTCGGGTTTTCTAACTGGAGGCCCGAACTTACTAAACTTAATTTACATCAAAGATATATCTACTTTATTGAATGAAATGGTTCCCTAGGATTTCTAATCTGGCAACCCTTTTAAGATTAGTCCACTTTTTGAGTAAAACATCTCATACGTGCTATTTAAAACATAACATTTTTTGACAGATCATTCTAGGCACTTCGTGAAACAGAATAGCACGTCGTCACAGTTCCTAGTCCCAAAATAATTCCATACAACTAAAAAATATTACAAGGAATTTACGATACAATTAATTACCCCCACCATTAGGGATTCACGTTCCCATAAGAAAAAACAAGGTGAAACAATCAAATGGGGGTACTGAGTATGAATATGATCCTCATGCTCCCATGTTCTCTCCAGGAGATTCCCATACATCCACAAAATGTACATCATAGGAATCTACCGTCCATGAAGGACCCACTCTTATTAATTCTATATCTCCACTAGGAACTCCGTAAACTTTGTCCCATCATCAAAGTCCAACTCTCCCCGGCCGATGATGTGTGAAAGATCATGCACGTACCACCTCAACTATGATACGTGAAAAACATCATGCACCCGGTGCATCTATGGGGGAAGAGCTAAGTGGTAAAACACCTTGCTAACTCAACCCAGTATATGGAAAGGGACGATGAAACTCAAAGATAACTTTCCACCCTAACCAAATCTCTATATCCCTCATTGAGGAGAGACTTGTATGAATATGTGGCCCCCCTCCTCAAACTCAAAGGGTCTTTATCACCTATCATCATAGGAAATTTGTTGACTGTGTGCAGTTTTCATACAATCTCAGATGACCTGGACCTTCTCAGTGGTATCTTGTACCATCTTTTGACCCATGAGTGCTGACTCCCCAGGGTTTGTCCAGCATAGAGGTGATCAAAAAGGCCACATATAAAAATGATCAAATGGTGCTATGCTAATGGTGGAGTGGTATCTATTATTGTACAAAAACTCCACCAGTGGTAAGTGGTACACCCAAATGTGACCAAAATCAAGAACTCAAGTGAAAATCATGTCCTCTAAGGTATATATGGTCTTATCCATCTGACCATATCTCTAAGGGTTAAAGGTTGTGCTCAAGCACAGCTGAGTCCCAAACGCCTCCTATAATCCCTTCCACAACGGGGATGTAATGCATGAATCACGATATGAGACTATCGTAAATGGGACTCCATGGATTCAAACTATCTCCTACGTGTAGAGGAATCCCATGCTCTCTACTAAACTATGTTCTTGAATGGGTATGAACTGTACCGACTTTTTGGGTTGGTCTACGAACACACAGATGGTATCATGTCCCCTAGACACATGTGGTAATCTTGTCACGAATTCCATCATTATCCTACCGCACTTCCACTCTGGTACCTTGAGGGGTTGTGTCAAACCTATTGGAACCTAGTGCTCAACCTTAACTTGATGACATGTGAGACATTTTGAGACAAACTCAGTCATTAACTACTTCATCCCTGTCCACCAGTACTAACATCAGTAGTTGTAGACACCATGAAATTTGTTTCATGCACTTCCCACAATTAAAGATTTATTTCCATGTGCCGCAACTGAAGATGACCTCAACCAGGATCGAAATATTCACGGTGCAAATCTGCATTTTTCGTGGAGTTCAGTGACGGTAGTAAAGGCACTAGCCTAAAGGGCTGGGATCACAACCCGGGACTGACCCCAAGTAGGGGTGCAGGGGTGAAACCCATACGGTATTGAGAAATAAATTTGGCTAAGTCCCAAAAGTGGCGCCCAATGTACCTGCGTGAAAACACTTGCACACCGGCATGCTGAAGTTGATTGAAGTAATTATTTTGACTATGTCCTCAAAGTGGCACCCCATTTTGTCCAAAACACTATCAGCATGCAAGGTACTTGTGCACCACAATTTTGGCACACAACCAACTTGCCCGCCCCTATCCACGGTGCAACCTACTTGAGAAGCCAAACTACATTTTCCCAAGGTACTATTTTTGCCTATAAATAGACCCTTGGTTCCCACATTCGTACAGATAAATTTCCCTAAAGCCCAATTGATGCTTTGGTCTCCCTAGTACTTCATCCCGATCTTATGAAACTTTCAAGGTTGTTCTTCAACACCTTGAGCAGAGGATTTAAGGGAGGATAATTGGACTTAAGTACTTTTAGTGTTTGAAAACCCAAACACTTGAGCACCTAAAGTTCCCAAACCTCCCCAAGTCAGAAATACTTGCGTGCTACTGATTCCTATCATAGGAACTTGAGCTCCCCACTTCTTGGGTCACTTGTGAATACTCTTCAAGAATTGAGCAAGGTCTCTCCCATGTATTACTATATAGATTGTTCGTCGCCTAAGTGAACATCATTTCACCCAAGCATACTTGCGCACCCATACTTACGCGCCCTTACCTACTTGTGCACCCATACTTGCGATCCCTTATATACTTGGGTTCCCCTCCTTGATTCACATACTTTATTGACTCTCTTCAGTCTACTATACATCAATCCTTCATCAAATCCATTCATGGAAAGGATTCTTCTTCCTTGTCTCCCTTGTCTGAAATGGACTCTTTTGAGACCTCCACCAAAAACTCCTAACTTATCAATACTTTGGGAAAGGCACATCAACGTGTCTCTTATTTGGGTTTTTATTTCCATAGTTGAAGATTTCCCACATTTGTTTCACAATGGGGTTTGGCTTCATGGAGTTTTTGTAGGGTTTTATATCCATAGTCACATGGACCTTTCTCCTAGAAACAGTGTTTGGAAGTTCCCAGTTTGGATGAGGGTTGGGTCCTGGACTCTCCCTTCTCGAAGAGATGGCCCAAAACCTCAGGTCTTTGGTAGGGGAAGATACATTTCATACTTACTTTTCCTTTTAAAAATAAATGAGAAGTATCCCTCCCCTACTAGGATCAATTTTAGGGCAACCATCTTGGCATAAGCCCCAATATTTTCTTGCAGGAGGTGGCATCATTTCTCCTCCTCTCTTCTTGGCTGCCAAAGATCAAAGGTGATATGGGCATAGTGAATCTTGTTACCCTTTACCTCTCCCATTGCACATTGTCAACATGGTAAACACTCCTGGTGTAAGCCCCTAACCTTCATCCCTTCCTCATTACATTGGACCCTTGTCCAATGTAAATAGAATAGAGGGAAGGCTCATCGCCTCACCCTCTTCCACAGTCGCCTCGACCTCATTCACCTTGGACACCATAGGTGCGCCCTCTTCCACCAGAGGAGGAGAAAAAAAATTAATGTGTGAATGACTTTGTTGAATCATTGACATCCTATTGTTCATCACACTGAGAATGACTCATGTGGGATTAGAGATTTTTCATGGTCACAACATTTTCACAATCGAAGGAACTACAAGAAATCTAATTCATATTCAAACCAGGATTCGTAGGAATCCTTTTTAGGGCCTGAGATAAATGGAAGGAACTATGAGAAATCTGATTCTTGTTCAAATCAGGATACATAGGAATCCTTTTCAGGGCCTGAGCTCACTGGAATAAACTATGAGAACTCTGATTCATGTACAAACCAGGATAGGTAGGAAGCCTTTTTGGGGCCTGAGCTCATTAGACATCCTCTTCAGAAATCCAATCCTAATTCCTTTAATCTATGAATCCTCCTTAGGAATAATCCCCAAATTAAACCCCAAATCATCAAGGCATCCTTTTCAGGAAGTAATCCCAAACTCATCTCTCTCAAAGGACCATAATCTCTTATGAGACTTATTAAAATACATGGTCTTTGATTCTCATCCATATGGGATATGTAGGAAGCCTCCTTGAGGTCCAAACCCAACACTCCAAATAATCCTTGTTATCCTTAGGCCTTATTCCCAACTGGGTCTCATATTGCTTGGAAACCCATAGCCTTTTCATTTTCCTTGGGCTTCTTTAACATAAGCCCCACAAAAAACATTGACTAAGCATATTCCGCTTAGATTTCCATACTACATGACATTAAACTGTATGTCTAGGTCTTTATCACATGACCTTAAAAGGTACGGTGTGTCCCTTTCAGTGGAACTAAACTTCGAGGGTTCTGATTCCATTTACAAGGATATGTATGTAGCCCATTTTATGGGAAAGATCCCATGATCATATCAAACCTTCATCTCCTTGGATGAAAATAAATTCCAGAGTGCCCCACTGAGTGGCTTAAAGACCAGTATCATCATAAAGATGATTAAAAGAATCTCTAAGAAGTATATAAGAGGATACCATTGAAAAAAAACCCTAAATACATATGAATATTTCCATTAATGAAGAAACATGAATGCATATTGATGATACTAAAGTTTACACATGTTAATAAGTGATTGTAAATTCCAATGGAAAATTATGTTTTTTCTTGGTGAATTAAAAATACATCATGAAAAAATATTAAATTTAAAAAGAGAGTCCCAGATTAGACAATAATTCTCCCCAAAAGGGTGTGATGAGTCCGACCTCCCATCTTCTCGACCAATGCATGTTATTAAGTTTCATAATGTTCAAATGTAATGAACACCTACCTTTGGAAAGTAGGTCCCCTTTGGATAAAGAACCGTTGGATGTTTCCGGTTCCATAAATAAATTCAATGGAGACCGCTTGGAAATAATGATTATTAATACCTAAACACACGTTTCAAGGAACTAAAAAACAAAAATTGTGAACCCGATGTGAATCCTTAACCAAGTTGATAATGTTACCCACCTGTTAGTCCCGTATCAATTGATAAAGTAAGTCCAGAAAAAGGAATCAATCAAACATGTATCCATCTAAAAAGATGTTTCTTTAATGGAGTTTGTTGTTGTTTTCAAGTTTTTCTTATCAGAATTCAATTCACTCCGAAATGGATTTCTCCAAGATAGAATCGGTGAACTTCTCGACGACTACTCAAGCTAGATCTCCATCCATGGGAAGGATGTCATCACCAACCTAGCATCTTCAATGCTGGGTCTCTAATGTACTGGTAAAGGAATATCACTCTCACGGTACAATCTTGATTTTGGAGGCTGCTCAACTAGCCCTCTAGGTCAATAACAATCCTCGATCATATGGCCAATGATGACCAATAATCAAGAAGAAAACAGTGCCAACCACTGTCTCCAACCGTTTTGGGTCGTTATCTCCATAACTCTACAATGAATCCCTCCCATACTATGGGGTAGTGGATAAAGAGGTCACTCAAAGACTCAATTCTAGGATTCATAAGTCCTTATTGAGGACTCCCACCAACAGTTGTGGCCAGAATCGTGTGGTAGTGCATCCCCAACATGATGGGGGTGTTTCCTCTGGATGTTTGGACTAGGTCTCTCAGACCCAAGCATGCAAGACAAACCTCCGGGGAAAACGTCTAGTCAATTGGGAGCAGGATCTCACCTCTACCTTCTCCATAGAAGTCCATCAATTTAACTTTGTGGTAAACAACGAGCGGGCACATACACCCATCCATACTAATTTGGCTGCTCAACAGACTCGTCTGATAGTGTCCCACCAATCACACTAGATAAACCCGGTGGAGTACCATGAACATACACATACACCTGCTTACAAGTTATCAGTCAGTCAGAAGGCTCGTCTAACTGAATCTAAAGATTCCCTCCAATCTAATGTGGTGGCTAATGGTAAACATGAACATACGCCTGTTTACAATCACCAATTTTTTCAACAGTTTGATCTTCCATTATTGAAGGAAGTCTGTCAACCATACTTGATAGGAAACAGTCAGCAAGTAGATACACCTTCCAATGATCATCAAGTCTTCCAACAATCTCGTTTGGTATCACCTGGAGAAGTCAGTTGGAATGCTCTGATGACAAATTTGGGGTAGACCCAACTCTCTTCCACCATGCATGAGTACTTTCAATATCCATTGAAAGGAGAAGGAGTATAGGATCATGAATATACACCTTCTCCAGATACAGAATGGATGTATATTCCTGTTCCGTCCGTTGAAGTCACCAAACACATTTTATCAATGGTGAAAGGGTATATGAAAATCCCTACCCATATTCTAGTAGCATTCTAGGATATATTATCAAATACATCTACAGTATTAGGGGAATAGACACATAAATCTTTCCCCACACATGGGTTCACACGTTGGCATGATATCCTGAAGAAGATATACACTTTTTTTCCATTCCAGGAGGGTCATGGGGTATACTCCCTCATATTATACAGACAACAAGATCAAGAACATATACCATTTACAATTAAGGGTAATCGGTCTATTCCGGTAACCAATCCAAGGAAGGAACATACAAATGCCCATAATAACTAATTTTCCCAGCAAGTGTCCCCAACAAAGTATAAGAGAACATCCAAGAATAAGTCTCACCAAGCACTGTTGGAAAATTTAGAGTCAAGCTGCAATTTGGATCCTCTTAATACTGGAGTTCTTGAAGCCCTTAGACATTTCTCTGTTGATTCTCAAGATCTTATCCTCTCATTACCAAATTATGGGATTGGTAGTTGTAATTATGATGCTCTGCATCGGACACTTCATCATGAAGGATTTATTCATGAAAATCTTGTTAATCAAGAGTTCTTATCTCCAAATGAGAGCCACAACAACCCTCTGTGTGGCTAGAAGATGAAGGAGTAAGAAGATATATCCCTAGATGTAATCCATCAAGGTGATCCTCCCCATGATGGAATTATCTATGAAAGTCCTCTCCGTAGTAGTATTTCTCATTGTCAAGATAATTTCATAATTGACATTGTAGTGACCAGAAATCCCACCTATCTTGAGGAAGTTACAAACACTATGCCAGTCATGTCTGATGCCTTGTCATTTAAGGGTGAAATACATTCTCAACCAAAATACATCTTAAGGTAATAATCATTCTCTAAACCTCCCAAGGGTCATTTATCTTCAAATACAGAGCATCCACTTTGGTCAGACCAAGTGGAGAGACATCTATTGAAATATGATGAAGATGTGTTAAACATGAGGAAACAATTAACTAAAAGGGAAATACCATTCATGTTCTATCCATTGGATAATTCTCAATATAACATTCCAAAATTGATGGAAGAATATTTCATTTATGTCATCCAACTCAACTTACGGAAAACTCTTCATCATTTGAAAACTAATGAATTTCCATATGATGAATATCAAAATCATGTAAAGGTGATAGAAGGGTTGGAAATCCAAATTGACTTGGACTCTCTCTCAGTTTCTCAACATCCCAAGGTTGAGAAACAGAAGAGAACCCTTCAACGTACATGTCTAAATACTCTAAAGAGACTACGCTAGTTAATTTATAATTCCCCACCAAATGTTCATATCAGAGGATGGGGTGTATATGGAGCATTTCATTTCACTACAATCCAAAATCAACAAAGTCTGCCAAAAGTGTTCCTAGGAAATGTTATTTCCCACGGTCGGCCATAATAAAAAGATTTTTTATTTAATCAGATGTACGCTCTAGAACAGGCCTCAACCAGTTCTCATTAGAATTAGGCCCAAACAAATGAATTTTTTGAGTTACTTTTACATCGAGCATCTGAGAATCTTGATTAGGCATCCCGCGTAGAGGATGTCAAGTGTCAGAGAATGAAAATGTCTGAAATAGAACAATGATCTTCTGAAACAGGTGATTTGAGTGGTTGTCGGATATTGCTCCCAGCTAATGTCCGAACCAAAATCTGAAAAATCAGAAGAGCAGTTGCACAAATTTCAGCCCTAACAATTCAAGAATCACCCCATCTTTCAAGGTTGGGGGCTCATTCAACCTTCAAGTTCATTCAACAAAGTTCAATTATTTGAATAAGAAGAATAGGAACAACACCAGCCTGCAGGGTTGGGGGATTTTTCACATATGTAATCTCCTCCTCAACAGAAGTCAGTTTTCTCCCAATTAGGGTAGAATCCACAAGGAAAGTATACAACTGAACTATCAGAGGATTCTCTTTAAGTTACTATCCACCAAACTGTTCCAGGGAATTTATCATATAGGAGAACGAAGTCTCATGAAGGACACAAAGGAAGACAATCTCATAAAAATATTGATAGAATTCCATCGATGCATTACGCGTCAGTAAATGCCATTAACACCATTGCAAACGATCCTCCAAAAACTAAGTCTAGTTTATGGGAATCATAAGATGAAGTTATTTTCCATAATATAGTACACACAGAGGAAAATGAAGAAGGTTTGCGCACCCGAAATCAGAGGCTTACCCTGAATTTATGTATGCCTTCAAATAACTAACATCCCCTGCTCCAAAAGTCATCTAACAATGGTAAAGGTGAAAATTAAATTTCTTCTCACTTTTCCACTGGAGAAAGTCAATCTCTTTCACTTGAAGATATATTTTCACAGTAAGAAGAGTAAATGAAGGAGTTGAAAAGACTCAATACAGAGTTACTTTGAAATAACTTTTACACTAGACGTACTCCCCAGATAGGTCCTCAAGTTGCCAATCCTGTAGGACCTCCTCAGCAAAGAGTATTTCTAGTAACTATAGATGCAGATAATGAATTCCTTCCACTAGGTACACAATCATGGCATGACCATATAAATCATAATAGGCATGTTCTTGGGGGTAATACAGGGCAGAAATCAGCACCGCCATTAGTGGTTTTTCCGGTCATTGCTCCAGCTCAAGCTCTAGTTGATATACCTACACAAGTTCCTACTCATCTGGATGTTCCCCAAATGCTTATGAACACAATTGAGGAATTAAAGACTCAATTGGACTCTATGGAAGAACAGCATGCACTAGTTTATCCAGAAAATAGAGCTTACCCAGAATTGGTGGATGCAATTCTTCCCCCACAAAATTTTGTGAATATGACATTCTCAATCTTTAATGGTTCGGAAGATTCGGAACATCACTTAACACAATTTTTTTCTCGTTTTGATCCCATGATGGAACATCTCAACAACAAGAATTAGTTAAGATTAGGTTTTTTGTGCAGTCTTTATAAGGACCATCTTTTGTCTGGTATACAAGTTTAAAATCTCAATCAATTAATAGATGAGAATATCTCCGTCCGAAATTCCTTTTTCAATTTAGCTCAAAGCTACCAAAGATGATAGTTTTTATAGTAATAATTGGAAGAAAAGGGATAATGAAATATTTTTGGATTGCATTGCATGATGGAAAAGATTAACATATTATTTAATTCTAGCACTCCCTCAAGAAGTGTTGCATCCAATTTTTGTGCCAAATCTGCGTGATGAATTACACACACACTTGATCCTTGTGAAATACATAGGAGGGTTTCAAGATCGTACTTCAATTGCTTAATAGATATAAGACTATATTATATAATCTAAGGATAAAACTCGTGTAATTCCATCATCTCTGAAAAGGAGGATACGATAGGCAGAATATGTTATAGTCACACTCAAGAAGGCACTTATACCAGCTTCTAATTCAATACCTTCATCATAACGAAGAGCTCCGCCTCCTGAGCATCTGTAGCAATGACTACCTCATCAATATCATCAAAGATATCAAAGGTGGAAATAGTATAAGAAATAAAAAAAATAATGTTTATTCTTTCAGAAATGAACAAGTTCCTAGTTAATCCATCTCAGCCTTAGAAAATAATTTGGTTCAATTACCAAGGCCGAAATCCAAATAAAGATAGATATGAAGATCTTTTTAATTACCTACTCTTTTAGAAGATGTTGGGACACCCCATTCAAGATTCTTTTGTTTTCAAAGATCTTCTACAAAAGATGATTGACTCTGGACAAGTGAAACGTAAAAGTTCATCAGCTCAAGTATCATGTGTTACTACTACTGATCCAAAGGAAGAAGATGAATTGAAAGAGGTTGAATGTAAAAAATGTGCAAATATATGATGTTTCGATGATCCAAAAAATGATATACTAGACTCATTCCATTTTATGAACACAGTTGAATCAATCGATTGTGTTTTCTTCCACTCCCTCCATAGAAAAACCACCTTCATCAAAAGGTCATTCCTCAATAAAGAGAAGTAATTATAAGGACAAAGAGCAATCAGAAGAAGAAAGGCTCATTTCAAGGCCAATATTGTCCTTGGACCTGGCAGATTTTATACCATCTGTTTTAGAAGCATGGGCACTTCCCTTCCAAACAACCCAACCAAAATTAACCTGTTAACAAGAATCTTTGTCAAATGATGAATTAATCTTTGGTTCTATTAATGTTGTCCATTTAACGGATCATTATGCCAACGATGATTCTGATTATAATGAGAAAGAATTCCTTGTATGTAATTGGGGAAGAAGAGGAAGAGGCAACGGATGAGGATACAGGGAAAGATGTGTTAATTCTAGAAACCACCATTTTAACTCTACCCCTGATAGAACCATATATGTGGTAGAAACTAATGGATGATCCCTTCTGCAGGTTCAAAAATAACAAATAGTTTCTTCCATGAAATATAGGTTCGGTTATGACACAATTATTTTGGAATACCGATTAGAAGTCACACCATCTTCTTCTCATAAAATTAATAGACCTAGTCAGTCTAATTTACCAAAGCCAGATGTATTTCCCTCTTCTTCTCTGACACAAAGTATGTCTACATCAGAAGCATCAACTACCAAAGCACCTGCAAAACCACATCTCCATGATGGAAAACGAAGACCCGTGAAAAAATATTATGATTTACTAAAAAAATTGGCCCAAGTACCGGAAAAGTTATCAATTCTAGATGCTTTGAATCTATCAAAAGATCTTCAAGAAGCACACATTGAGGCTTTGTCAAGTCCTCAAGATTTTGAAACTGAATTTGTTGCTACCGAGGTTTACCATAAAGAGAATGATTATATAGAATGTCAAGTAGTATTATCTTTTATAAATAAAGATTAAAATGATGTGTTACATGGGAATATCAAGCCCTTATATTAGTCTGGAAAGGTCTACGATGTAGACATCCGACGACCCTTTATTGATAATGGCTCTGGAGTCAAGCTCATTCTAGTTCGTAAACTTCATTGATTAGGCCTAACTGAATCTGACTTATCCCCTTCGACTTTAATGTTTAAATATTATGATAAGAATGAAAAAGAACCTCTGGAAAAGATTACACTCAGAACTCCATTTGGAGATCTTGTGTCTAATTCATATTTCATGGTTTTTTATCAAGACACAACCTTCAATATTCTTCTTGGAAGGCCTTGGATGCATCAACATGCAGATATACCTTATTCATACCACCAATGTCTTAAGTACTATTTCAATGGTCAAATTCGGACATTGTATGGTGACAAGTCTCCATTCAAAATGTGTGAATCTCAACACATTGAGGCAGTTTTTTATCACACAAAAGGAATAAAGCCCATGATAAAGGAAATAACCAGAGTTAATGCTCCAAATGGACTGGAAAAGATCCCCGCAAATCCATTTATTCATTTGAGTAAAAATAATATGTTACCCATTAATCAAATTGAAAATTTAAACCCATCTCTGGGAACTCTTCAAGTAAATTCCATAATGTCAATTACGACAATTGAGCCTGACAACATGGAAGAAACTATTGATCAACCAAGAAATGATGAAAGCATGAATGGAGAAGTTTTCATTTCACCCAATGAACTAAAATAAGAATCTAATTCTTCAATCAGAGTAGATGATATTTTAGAAATGCTAGATAAAGACAATGATATTGATTCCCAATCCATTAATCCATCTTCATTACCAATGTACAAAACTTCGTCATTAGTAGGGTTACATTTGGTGGCCTTTTCTTCGAGATGTTCAAATACTAATTTCTCCTCTAACTCTTGGATTTTTTCCTCATCATATACTATGAAAATGGAAATATAAGAGGTCACACCTAATGAATAAGAAGGGGAAGATCTCATAGATTCTTCTCTCTAATTTGAGGAAGGTGTCTCTACCACTGTGGATGAGCTCAAGGAAAATAAATACGGGTATAAAATAAGATCCATTCCCCACTATAATTAGTGAAGCTATGAACTCTGAAGAAAAACAAGTGTATACTTAATTTCTAAAGCAACAAAAACATATATTTTCTTGGAATTATACAGAAATTCTAGGTCTTAATCGTAATGTAACCACCCATCATTTGGATTTTCCAGAAGAACATCATGGATTCAAGCTGGCAGCAAGAAGAAAACACACAACTTATGCCTATAAATTTGAAACTGAAGTTGATAAGATTATAAAGGATAACATTGTCAAGGAAGTTTAGTATCTCAAATGGCTAGAAAATATTGTCCCAGTGAGAAAGAATAATGAGAAAATTAGAGTTTCCATTGATTTCAGAGTTCTTAACCTGCATTGTTCTAAAGAAGATTTTCCAGTTCTGATTACAGATCTCTTAATTGATGCAATGATTGGCTATGAAGATCTTTATTTCAAGGAAGACTAATCTGGGTTGAATAAAATCTGTATGGACCTAGAGGATGAAGAATATATATCCTTCATAGACCCTCAAGGTGTGTTTTTCTACCGGGTAATACCCTTTGGCTTACAGAATGCAAGTGCAACATAACAATGTGCCTTGCACCATATCTTCAAACCCTTCTTAGGAAAATTTGTTTAATGTTATGTGGATGATTTTTTGGTTAAATCCAGACAATGTTCCAATCAATTAGATGATTTGAAATCCATATTCCATAAACTTTTGCAACACAATTTGAAGATAAACCCCTTGAAATGTTCATTCGGGGAACCCTCAGAAATGTTCCTTGGATTCTTTGTACATCATCGTCTTATCGAAGTCGATACTGAGAAAAATAAATCAATCCTTGGTATGTTACCTCCTCAACATTTGAAATAATTAAGAGAACTCTAAGGAAACATGGTCTATATTCAGAACTTTATAACCAATTTGGCAGGCTAGTGTTTTCCATTCAACTGATTAATGAAGAATGTAGTTACCTACCAAAGGACTGAAGGCTTTCAAGAAGCATTTCATACCGTCAAGAAATATCTCTTGATTCCACTTGTATTAACTCCACCTGTTGAATTAATACACCTTATTCTCTACGTGATATATTTAGAGAGATCACTAGGTGCCTTCTTCACCCAAAATAATGATGCTGGGAATGAAAATAGCCTATACCATCATAGTCGAACTATGCTTGATGTGGAAACCTGATATTCAAGTATTAAAAAGTGCTGCATGGCATTAATCTTTGCAGTTTCAAAATTATGGCACTGTCTGCAACATCATGAGGTTCAATTGGTATCTCACAAAAATCCACTATAATTTATCCTCACTTGTCCAATGTGCATATGGAATCTAGCATAATGGGCAATTATTTTGCAATGTATTGATATCCAATTTGTGCCTCAAAAGGCAATAAAAGGCCATGCTCTAGATAATTTACTTACTGAACATCCATCTATGGAAGATACATCATTTAATACTGAAATTCCTACTAAATAGGTCTTCTCTATTCAATATAATTCCAAAACATTGGAAATGTACATTGATGGTGCTTCCAGAAGTCTAACAAGGAAGAGAATGGAAAACCATACACTCTATAAAATTGGGTTAGGAATTCTACTTATTTCCCGAGAAAAAAAGTATTTCCTTATTACTTCTTGTTATTAGAAGGTGGTACCAACAATAAGGTAGAATATCAAGCTCTCATCACAGGTCCGGAATTGTCCCTTCATGTGAAAATGGATCATTTAAAGGTGAAAGGTGATTCAGAATTGGTTATCAAACAAATCAATGGAGAATATTGTATCATAAAAGATGAGTTAATCCCTTTTTGTGATTATGTAATAGGGTTAATGTCTGAATTTACCTTAGATCTGACATTGTCCTATATCCCGCGACCACAAAATGCCCAAGTAAACAGACAGGCTAATCTAACTACAACCTTGGAAGATCCAAATCGAGATGAGATAGTCATTAGCATATCTCATCGTCGTGTGGTCTCAACTTTTTTTCAAACTAGAATGGAGGAAATTAATGAAATTTTCCCTATTTATGAACCATATGGTCATACCATAGGATGGATAACATCCATCATGGAATATCTTAAAAATGGGGTACTTTCAACTGATAAGGCTGAGAAAGAACAAATCCGGCGATGAGCATCCAATTTTACTCTTTATGATAGTCCAGAAAACTAAAAGATCCTATATTAGTTAGGCTTTGATGAAATTTTCTTCTGATGTATTGATGGGTAAGAGACTTTAGCTGTCATGAAATAAGTACATTTAAGAGTTTGTGGTGCCCACCAGTCTGGGTATAGAATCTCTGATTAGATCTGAAGGCTTGGATACATTTTTCCTTCAATGATGTAAGATTTTATAGATTTCACTAAAAAAGACATCCCTTCCAAGTGCATGACAACTTCATTCATCAACCCCTAGAGTTTCTACATACAACTAAATACTTCTGGACATTTTCCACATGGTAAATGGATATAGTAGGGCCTTATCCTCCAGCCACATCTAATCAGTTCAAGTATATTCTCACCAATAATTACTTTTTCTCTAAATGGGATGAGGTAATATCTCTCATGAAAGTCGGAGCGAAAAGAATTATTAATTTTTTCAAAACTAATATCATCCCCAGATTTGTGTCCATCATACTATTTTGACAGAAAATGACACTAATTTTTGTTCTTCTGCGGTAAAACAGTTATATCAGGAATATAATATCAAATCCAACCATTCATCTCACAATCATGCGGTATCCAATGGATAGATAGAGGCCTTCAACAAGACCTTATCAAATATACTTCATAAAATTTTGGATAAAGATATGAAATCATATCCTGATAAACTTTTGAATGCTTTATGTACTTATTGTATAACTACATGTAAAACTACCCAAGAAAATCCTTATTAACTGGTATATAGAACTGATGTAGTTTTCCCAATTGAAATGCAATTTCCTTCACTAAGAGTTGCAATCTGTTATCATTCTTCTATAGATGAGAGGTATCAGAAACAGTTCAATGAGTTGGAATGATTATACGAGAAAAGATTTAATAATTTGCATCATTTAGAAGTCTATAGAATGGGATTTTAACAAGAAAGTTTTCCTTCATTCATTTCTTCAAGGATAATTGTTATTGGTCCTTAGGACTCTAATGATACTAGGAAAGAAACCTAAAAAACATGAGCCAATGTGGGAAGGACATTATTCCATACATAAGGTATATTAAAATGGAGGCTATGACTTAATCTCAATGGAGTAAGAGATTATTACAACTCCATCCAATGCGAGATTCTTGAAGAAATACCTTTTGTAGTTGTGCATATTCATCCCCACTGCAATACTTTAAACTACACAGTACAATATCCTCACTGTAAGAATTTAAAATATATAGTACCATGTCCTTGATGCAATACATAAAACTGAATATCCCTCATGTCCTAGTTTCTAGAAATTAATTTTCATAGCAACCATAAGCATCTATGCTTCATGACTGTAAAATGTGTGGCATCTTCGACCACGTTGCATGATGTTAAACTGCATGACATCATTTGTACTACTAAAGTTTTCTCTATTTTGATGTTAGAAGCTTCCATAAGAAAACATCATTGATGTCATCACTACTCTTTAGTAGTATATCATTCCCTCAAATTCTTATGTCTAAGTCATATCTTCATAGAGACCTTGATTTGAGAACTATGTTTAGATTGATTCTCATTTTCTAATAGATACATAGAGACACCTAAAACTCCAATTTTGGGCCCAGCCACAATCACAAAATCTTATAATTTTCTTTTCTCCTCCTATATATGGATCAAATCTATACATACTATTTCCTTAAGATATATGATTTTTTCCTTGTACCATTTTATATCTTATGATTTACCATTCTCTTAGAAAGTGTCAAAAGTTCCCATTCTTCATATCAAACATGATTGGAATGAGAAATGATTGTTTCAAGAACTACATATATCTTGATTCTCATCTTTCAATGAGATACGTAGAGACACCTAGATATAAAATCTTGGTCCCAACCGTGATAAAAATCACTTTATTTCTTTTATAAGAATCAAATATGTATAGATAATTTTTTAAAGACTATGTATGACTGATTCTTTCCCCAATAAGACACATAGTGACACATGGGTTTTATCCCTAAATCCAGTTACAATATGTCTTTCCTTTCACATTGGTTCATCTTCATCCTTACCACATGACGTTAAACTACATGAAAATATAGCATCCTCATTCTTCACTTGAATCACCTTTGCACTATAATATAAACCCTTAATGTTCCTTGTTTATCACACCGAGCATAGGTCACATGTGTATAGGAATTGGGAAAATGTGTTATTTATATAAATAATATGTCTCAATTTATTATGGGGTTATTAATGTCTTCACTTCATGACTTAAAACTGCACAGTATAATTTCCTTGTTTCATGACTTTAAACTGCACATCAAAATATTAATTCAGAGGAAACAAAGAAAGTCTGCATTTTACATATGAGTCAGATCTATGTAAAAGACATCAAACTCATGGCCAATATTGGTCCAAATATTCATAATATGCATTGGGCATAACCCCATTACATATTTCAAAAATGTAATCTCTAATATTTCCATATCCCCCTAATATTTATTATAGTTTCTAGTTAAAGAGTTTCTAATACCTGAGACCTATTTTTCCTGACTATGCAGCTCGTTCCCTTAGGCGGCCTTTCATAAGATGAATTCATAATAGGCCTTTCAGTCAAAAGATTCCACAATTTGTCTATGTATCATATGCCCCAGTTGGCCCTGCATAACACAACCCCCATAAAGGGTTTTTGAAATAATGGTAACTTAGTTCTTGTTTATATATCATTGTCCCCTTTAATAATTGATTACAATGTACAAGAATCTATATTTTATAACAGTCATTCAATTATACTTTCCCCATTATCTTTCTCAAAATATAAATGTCTTTAAGACAATGGTGTATAAATTTTTCTCCACATGTATTTAATATGATATGAAATAACCTTGAAAATAACTTGGCCACATATTATATATTGTTTCCATTTCTGGTCCTAGTTGTATGGCCTAAAACTACAGAAACCATACCTCTTACATTTGGGTCAGACCGTTGTAAGTGTCATATTTCTCCGATTCTTTAGACATATAGGGTGGGAATAACCTTTCCTTATTCAGGTACCTTTCTCTATAAACCAAACTCTATTAATTGGAAAATCTGAATCTTCATAAACTTTCTTCTTCTTTTAGAAATACAATGTCAAACTTTTGAGAACTCTTTTGTCTGACTATGCAGCACGTGCCCTCAGGTGGCCTTGCATAAGTTTCCTACATAATAGGCTTGTCAGTAAACAATGCCACTATTTGGATATGCATTGTATTCCTTAGTTAGCCCTGCATAATACAGCCCCCATAACATGTTTTTCAAGTAATGGTAACTTCGTTCTTAGAAAATACTTCCTCTAATGCTTTTAACCATTTTCCCATATCTTTCCTCAGTTCCAGAAATTCCCAAATCATAGTTTAAAATTTTTTCTTCCATACCTGAATATGATAGTATGTTTCCAAAAAAATTATCAAGAAAATGGGAGAGTTTTGTACCTTTGGTCAGAGCTAAACACCTTAAATTAAATCCACCCAATGTCCTCAATTCATGACTTAAAACTGCACAAAACAATGTCCTCACTGCATTACTTAAAACTGCACAACACCAATTTCCTCACTGCATGACTTAAAAAGGCATAATATGATATCATAAATTCCCATTTCTGATAAATTTTAACCATTAATCATACACCAAATTTGTATAGAAAAGGTTTTCTTATTCATGCCTTGTGTTGGTATAAAATACCCTTTTTCATTCTTAAAATTCCTTTACTTGGTAAAACCACCCATTGTGGTCTTCAGTCACCCCAATATTATTTTCCCCTATAAATAAACAACAAAATTTTAAAATTCAAAGATCTCTTTCATTTTATTATTCATCATGTGCCCTTTGGCAGCCTTGCATAATTTGTCTATGTAATAGGCCTGTTAGTCAAAAGATGCCACTATTTGGCTATAAAGCATATGCCCCAATTGGCCCTGCATAACACAACACCCATAACATGTTTTTCAAATAATGTTAACTTCATTCTTGGAAAATACAACCCTTATGTTGAAATGGGTTATAAATTTGGTGACCATAAAAATCATGGCTCAAGATTTCCCCTGAAAATATTTAATGAATATTAAGGCAATTCTTAGCCACAGAGTCTTGTTTGGGATATAATTTCAAAATTTATGATCAAATATATTCATCCTTAAATAGTATCCCTTTATAGTCCAACATACATGACTCTAAACTTATATGTGATGTGGTACTCATCTGACTGAGAACCTGCAAAGGGACCTCTAGACAAAATTTGAGTCCCATCACACTAAACATACTTTTTGTAAGATATAGGTAATATTCTAGAATAAAAATTCAAGAGATATAAAGTTTGTGGGGCTATCCATATAACCCTAGAAAAAATAAAAATATGCTCTCTAGGACCCATGTATTAGGAAAAAAATAGTACATCCTTCCAAACATGATGTAGCTCCAAATCTAACCAAATGATGTTGGAATGCAAAAAAGTTCCCTACTTTTACCTTAGAACAAGATTCTTTTCATTTCTAAATGAATCAAATTATAAGGGGGGGCTTATATAGACACCATGAAATGTTTTTCATGAAATTATCCATAATTGAAGATGTATTTTCATGTGTCGTGACTGCATATGACATCAACCATGCTCGAAAAGTTTGCGGTGTGTCTCTGCATTTTTCATGGGGGTCAGTGCCGATAGCGAAGTCACTAGCCTGAAGGGTCGGGACCACAGCCTAGGACTGACCCCAAGCAGGGGTGTGCAGGCACAACCCCTGCAGTATTGAGCATTAAATTTTGCTAAGTCCCAAAAGAGGTTCCCAAGATACCTGCATGAAAACACTTGCACACCGCCATGTTGAAGATTATTGAAGTGGTTATTTTGACTACAACTTCAAAGTGGCGCCCTAGTATGGTAAAAAAACACCATCTACATGCAAGGTACTTGCGCACCACAATTTTGGCATGCAACCTACTTGCACGCCCCAATTTTTCATGAAACCAACTTACGTGCCCAAACATCTTTTCCCCAAGGTCCTATCTTTGCCTATAAATACACCTTTGGGGCCCACATTCATATGGATAAATTTCCCTGATGCCCAATTGCTGCTCTGGTATCCCTAGTAATTCGCCCCAGTATTTTGAAACATTCTAGGTAGTTATTAAACACATTGAGAAGAGGATTTAAAGAAGGATCATTGGACTTAATTCCTTTTAGTGTTTGAAATCCATAACACTTGCACGCCAAAAGCACCCAAACCTCCCCAAGTCAGAAATACTAACATGCATCCCATTCCTCTCATAGGAACTTGGGCACCACAATTCTTGGATCACCTATGAATACTCTTGAAGTCTTGATCAAGGTCTTTCCTAAGT
Source organism: Viscum album (assembly GCA_963277665.1). Classification (NCBI taxonomy): domain Eukaryota; kingdom Viridiplantae; phylum Streptophyta; class Magnoliopsida; order Santalales; family Viscaceae; genus Viscum; species Viscum album. The sequence goes on along the minus strand of OY728148.1, from coordinate 20,473,827 downwards.
ATTACCATAAAGGTTGTTTGTCGCCTAAGTGAACATCAGGTTTCCCAAGCCTACTTGCATGCCCATACTTGCATGCCCTTACCTACTTGCGCACCCATACTTGCGCGCCCTACTCTACTTGGGCGCCCCTCCTTGATTCAGTTACTTTCTTCAATCTCTTCAGCCTACAACCCTTCAACCCTTCATCAAATACATTCATGGAAAGGCTTCTATTTCCATGGATCCCTTGTCTGAAAGTGATTCTATTGATACCTCTACCAAAACCTCTTAACTTATCAAACCCTTGGGAAAGAAACATCTACATGTGTCCTATTTGGGTTTGTATTTCCACATTCATATGTTTCGCACATTTGTTTCACAATGGGGTTAGGCTTCATGGATTGTCTATGGGTTTGTATATCCACATTCACATGGACCTTTCTCCAAGAAATAATGTTAGGAAGTTCCCAGTTTGGATGAGGGTTGGGTCCTAGCCTCTCTCTTCTCGAAGAGATGACCCGGAACCTCTGGTCTCTAGTAGGGAAAGATATAGGTCATACCAACTTTTCCTTTTAAAAATAATTGAGAAGTCTACCTCCCCTACCAGGATCAATTTTAGGGTAACCAGATTGGCATAATCCACTAGATTTTCTTGCAGGAGGTGGCACCATTACTCCTCCTCTCTTCTTTGGTGCCTAAGACCAAAGGGGAGATGTGCGTAGGGACTCTTATTACCCTTTCCCTCTCCTATTCTACTTTTTCACCATGGGCAGCCATCCGGGTGTAAGCCCCTAACCTTCAACATTTTTTCATTACATTGGGCCTTTTCCCAATGTAAATAGAATTGAGGGAAGGATCGTCTCATTTCCCTCTTCCACGGTTCCCTCGACCTCATTCACCTTATACATCATAGGTGTTCCCTCTTCGACCAGCGGAGGAGAAGAAAATTTTAAAGTGTGAGTGCCTTTGTTGAATCTTTTACATACTCTTGTTTCTCACATTGATCAAGACTCATGCAAGATTAGAGATTTGTCATGTTCACAACATTTTAAAAATCAAAGGAGCAAGAAGAACTCGGATTCCTGTTCAAACTAGGATACGTAGAAAGCCTTTTCAGGACCCGAGCTCACTGGAAGGAACTATGAGAACATTGATTCCTATTCAAATCAGGATATGTAGGATGCCTTTTCCAGGCCTGATCTTACTGGAAGGAACTACAAGAACTCTTATTTCTGTTCAAACCAGGATACGTAGGAAGCATTTTCCCGGCCCAAGATCACTTGAAATCCTCTTCAGGAATCCAATCCTTATTTCTTTAATTTGGGAATCGTCATTAGTAATAACCCCCAAGTTAAACCCCAAATCATCAAGGCATACTTTTCAGGAAGAAATACCAAACTCAATTATCTCAAAGGACCATACTCTCTTATGAGACTTATAGAACTACGTGGGATTTGATTCTCATCCATATGAAATATGTTGGAAGCCTCCTTGAGTTCCAATTCCATCATTCCAAATCAACCCTATTATCCTTGGGCCTTATTCCCAAGAGGGTATAATCTTACTTGGAAACCCATATCCTTTCCAAGTTCCTTGGGCTACTTTAACATAAGTCTCACACCAAACATTGACTAAGAATATTCTTCTAAGATGTCCATACCAAATGACATTAAACTTTACAACTTGGTCCTTATCCCCTGACCTTAAAAGGTATGATGTGTCACATTCAGTGGCACCAAACTATGTGGGTTCTGATTCCTTTTACAACGATACGTAGGTAGCCCATTTTATTGGCACAATCCCAAGATCAAATCAAAATTCATCTTCCTAGATGACAATAAATTCCAAAGTTCCCCAATGAGTGGATTAAAAACTAGTATCATCACAACAATGATTAAAATAGTCTCTATGAAATATATTAGAGGATACCATTGATGGAAAACCTCAAATACATATGGATATTTCCATTAATTTAGAACCTTTATTGCATACTGATGATTCTAAATTTAATACATGTTAATAAGGATTTGTAAATTCCAAGGTAAACATATGTTATGCTTGGTGAGTTAATAAGGATTCATGAAAATATATTAAATTTTCAAATTGATTCCAAGAGTAGACAATAATTCCCCCAAAAGGATATGATGAGTCTGACCACCCATCATCTCAACCAATGCACATTCTTTAGTATTGTAATGTTAAAACTTAAGGAACACATACCTTTGGAAAGTAGGTCCCATTTGAATAAAGAACTATTGGAATCTTCTGGTTCCATATATAAATCCAATGGAAACCACATGTAAATAGTGATTCTTAAAATTAGAACACACATTTCAAGGAACTACAAAACAGAAATCCTAGAAAATCTTTTCCACACCTGGATGTACCGAAAAAAGTGATGTATGGAATTCCCTCCACACCTCCTTCCACAATGCAACTGGTACTATGGTGCATCTCTTGAAAAGGATGATGTTCTCCCCACCATTTTGAATATCCATCAGGGGTATTCCTTTGGAAATCTGGGAACATGTAGTCTTGTAACTAGAATATCCAATTTGCACCTTCCTTTATCATTGTAATATTGGAGGGGAAACTACCATCAATTGATGAAAACTTGTCTCCTCTCTATCCACAGAGGATATCCAAAGTGAGGACAACTTCTCTGAGGCCTAGTTCAGTAGCTGTGAACTTGATCTTCTTCTAAGATGATCTACCACCACTTTCCCCTTCTAAGGTTTATTGAGTTTCTAGAAGTCATAGTACTAGAGGAACTATAGCAAAAGTCATTGTATCAAATTTAGATCCTTTTGAGAAAAGATAAACTTGAGTCTCTGGTCATTAGAGTAGACGATGAATAATTTTCCCATAAGGTAATGTTTCCATATCTTCAGTGAAAATACTACCACTACTAACCCAAGATCAGGGTTCTCATCAAACTCTATCTTATATTTTGAAAGCCTATGGGTACCTTTACATCCATGCGAAAGCCCACCCCTTTCAACTGATCAATTGCATTCATTGTCCCTTTGGTAGTGGGTACTCATTCTCCACATCCTTTTTGTGAAAGGGGATGATAATCCACACATATCCTCAGACATTGGGTCTTACTAGTCCCTTTATCTATAAGCCTTACACCTACACCCTCAGCTCATGAAGCTCTGTGAAAGCCATCCGATGTACTGATGCTAATATCAGTGCCATATCAGGGTGAAGAATGATGCAAAAGTCCATCTCTATGCAGGGAGGTAATCCTGGAAACATATTCTGGAAATACATCCCCATTCTATGCCACTACTGTTGGGAACTGAAAACTCAAAACATCCACTACTACATGGGTAAGGATGGCCACAAACCACTTGCCGCTACCCCTTACCCTTTCCATAGCTCCTTGATCCGGGAGTGGACCACATTTGTGGTGGTGGTTGTAACATGTCAAAATGTATACCACCTTCTACTGCTCTCCCTACTCATCTGCCAAATCTTCCACCCTAAAGATTTATCTATTCCTATCACTTTCTCTACACCAATAAACCATGCACTTCTTCACTATCAACACAATGGGAAATAAAATCACCAGCGATATGTCCCCTAACATCTCTTGAAAATAATTACCTCTTTCTAGCCTAACTGGACTCACCCTATGAGCATGGAGCTGTAGATCCCCTGTCTTGGGACCTCTTCTCAGAACATCTCACACATCCAAGTCTCTGAGACTAACTTCTACTTTTTTCTTTCCACTTTTGACATCCATTGGTTGTATCTTCTCAGACAAATGACCTTCAACCACAAAACTTCTATCTATCACCCTAGAATAAGTATAAATGCAAAGAGGAATAATGGTAACTCGAATGTCCCTAAACACATCTCGCTCAGAGGTTAGATCCGTGATGAACTGGTTGCATCATATTCATTGAGTACCTGGAAGGGTTGGTATGACTCTATGGATACTCAACTACTTACATGTCATCCCACCAATGCAATAAAAGCACTTTGGAACACATATCCCTTTTATTTTAGGAAAAGCGCTCCTTCTCGGAAAGAGTTTATCAAGATATATCCATGGAAAAGTCACCTCATCATAATATCGGGTAATATAAACCCCAAAATTTACCTGTTGAGACATGTAGAAGGCTCACTTCTAGGATGACCATCTGATCTAATGGTTTCCTAACTAGAAAAAAAACTCAGTCACCACCTCAAGCTAGTCCTTATCCGCCTGTGAGTTCGGCTCACCTCAGAACCTAAGGGGTCTTTGTCACTGAAACTCTTGTAAGGCACTGAGCATATATGCATCATCTAACAGTTTCCATGGTAGTAACTGTTGACCAATGGGTGTTGGTATCATTCATACACCGCTTGATGGTACCATCTTGTGAAACAGTCCTAGAACAAAATCCTCATCACTCTTTGAACCATCCTCATGGTCACACTGGAATCCTAGCTGAATGTCTATGTGGAGGCTTATTGAAAGAGAATCAAGATGAACCACATTCAATTTATTATACCTAGTGAGATAACTATGACTCAAAAATATAGTGTAAAAAACACTCAAAGACTCAGGAAAATAGTTTTTTCATGTACTAGTTTGGAAAATAGAATTTAGGGTCTCAGTTTATGGATACATCAGCCACCGCACCAACAATGGACTCCCTGGACTAAAATCCTAACTTGAAACACTTTACACTATTTCCCCATAAAAATTTATAGACTCTTAGATCTTCTGGTAGAACTGAACTCCTTTGATACCACTTTTTCATAACCCCTGCCACAGGGCCCGTTTCATGAATAAACCAAACCCTACCTTCCATAGGCAAGGGGCTAGGGACTATCACTGAGAAGGCATATCCCAAAAGGGCAGGAATTGGCCTTTAAACATGTACACTTGAACACAACACAAACTGAAAGTGAAAATGGTTCATAATATAATCCCAAAACCACAAAGGAATGTAAAAAGGGGCCAAAATATATGCCCAAAACCACAAATGAAAGTACAACTGCCCTGGTTCATCCGCTCGAGACACTACTTGAAGGGTTGGTGAAGTGTAGCTTCTTGTAGCTACAGTATTATGCCTGTTTTTCCTATCTCACTAAGCATGTCCTAGTCCAGGACCACCAAGGTCCCCAGTAAAGTGTCTGTTCATCCAGTTTCATTGAGAAACACATGGTCCTGGATCACCAAGGGCGTCGTCGAAGCATCAATCACCTTCACAAGACACGAAATGTGCGGGCAAATCCCATGAAGGGGTGAGTAACACAATACTCAATAGGGAACCTAAACCGTAAAGGAAAGTCCCAAAAGTATATTATTCACAAGGTATTGTTAGCACATAACTGAAGAGATTACACGAAGTACACGAAGTACACCACTGAGGTGAGTACCTCAATTACACTAAGTAAACCACGGAGGAGAGTACAACATTTACAATAAGAGTCAGATCACAAAGGTATAATCTAATGTATATAAAGAAGTCACAAAAATGAACACCATGGAATGATAGGGTACTCATTCTTGATGAGTATCAGGGGTATTATGGGTCACACAGAGCAACTCTCTAGTATTGTACTTCCCAGTCACATAGAGAAACATTCCACCTTGGCCATCGTTCTGAGGTAATCATCCATGATGAGTATCATGGGTCTATAAGGTCATATAGATCCATACCCCACTTTGGTCCTGCCATTTTATATAGATTCTCTTCCCACTGGTCAATCAAAGCTAATTTATGTACGGTTTCTTGTAGTTGATCCAAACAGGTTCGTTTGTTAGCAGTCTTAGGGTCTCAGTCTGCTGCATGATTCTTGCACGTAGGGAACTTGATTCCTGGAGAAACCGCTCCTCAATCCATTCATAAAATTTTGACTATCACATAATCCCACATAGATTATTACCAAAGCAATATTTCATCTCAAGGGTCCTGACACAGAAGATGGAACATCAATCAGATGCGCGGTCAGAATGATATTGATGTTTTAGTGAATATGGGCTTGTTGTGCTCAGGCCCGATACAACCCCGTCAGACCGACCCAACCAACCTGGCCCAGGGTCCACAGACCAAACCCGAGTCCGTAGATTCGACCTTGGTCCAACCCAATCTAGATCCAACCCAGCCCGTTTGGTCACGTGTTCAGCCTATTGGGCTGCGGGTCTAGCCTGATGGGCGGGTCCGACCCACCTCCCACCCGACCCACTGGTGCAGGCTGGTTCTCCTCCATCCAGACACCCGTGCGTCTGGCTTCAATGCACTGTGGAAAACATAGATGGTTGCCCTGTCTCCCACACATGGTCTCGCTAGACCGTGGGCTAGCAGGTCATTGGATCCTGCGCAGTGTGGGCTGCCATGTCTAACGTGGCCAGGTGGTTGCATCCTATCTACTAGCTTCTGGCTTGAGCCAGCGATAGATGACACATCAGTGCACCGTCGTGGAATGCTGCTACCTGCCCACAATCTCCACCGTCATTTGTGCACTGAAAGAACCTTCTGGGGACCATCACGTTAACTCTGGTTGTTCAATATTCGAGTCGTCTACGCCTCCAACCTCTATGGGGTGACATCTTTCCTGCTACGACCTCAAAAACACCGTGTCATTAACTTGGAGGTTCATCTGTGAATAACTCAGAAAGGAAGTGGGGCAAGGGAATTGTTCGTGTCAGCCCAAACCCTCAATGTTAGAGTTTTAAAACAAGGGGGTTCAAGATTATAACAACAGGGTAAACCCGATGCAATCCCCAAGTATAAGCACCCTCCTATAAGAACAAGCGATCTGTGAATCAACCAGTACATGGGTTGATCCACGTTCATTGTTTTAGAATTTAGAATGGAGAAACTCAGAACAAAAAAATGACCCCTGCCTAGAGAAGTTTCATCATTAGTGTTGATCCATTCGAAACCACTGGTGTTCATCAATCTCTGGTCCCTGATCCTTCCTCCAAGGCATCGTTTCCACTTTCAGATCCACTGACATTCTTCATTGGGGAGAAACTCCTTCACTATTCGTCAGAGAAAATTTAACTCTGATTCTCCAACCCATTATCTCATTAAATTAGAAATTCATTGCAGCGTTTCTATTATGTTGCATCCTCGCATCGTTACACTGTTTTATTAGTGAAACAACGTATCTATTATTACTTGATTAATAATTCATTACACTGCTCATTTAAAATCCTTATTAATGGGGTTTGTCTCCCCCTCTTCTTCGAACCGTAGTGATGGTGTGACACCGCCCAACGGTGAGGAAAATAAAATAAAATAACTTTTTAAGTTAATTTTATTTTTCTCCCTAAAACTCTAAAAATTAATGTTTCCCTTGACTCATACCGGTCGAGGTTATTTACATTCTTAGGTGATTTCATCAATTCGAACACAACATTTCCCTCATATTTTCAATCTGGAAACCCTTTTATAAGATTCCAAAACCTCACACATGAGCCATTTCAATTCTCTTAAAAATAGTTCCCAAAAACTATCTTTCACCCTCGACCCATGCTTATCGAGGTGTAGCTGCACCTATAGAAAAAAAAACCCTCACAAGCTCAACGGTACACTCATATTTCCAATCTAATTTACAGTTTAGTATTTATAAGGATTTGAAAATAAAATAATTGTTACATAATTATTTTATTTACAGCCAAAAACTAACTTCCACTATTGGCCTACACCGGACAACATTAAGCTCTACCTAAGGAAATTATACCCTTGAAATCTCAATGGTGGTCTCTGATTTTCAATCCAAGTCACCATTTTTTAGTAATAATCATTTTGAAAATAAAATAATTTTATTTAATAATTTTATTTATGGTTATGCCATTTTTGGGTTTTCTCATTAGAGGCATGTGCTGACTAAACATAAGTCACACATAAGGTAAACCCACCATACTAAAAGCAACAATGCCCTTATATTTCTATTCTAATCACCCATTTAAGAGTTATTCAAATTTTTCATGAAAATCGCTCAAGTGCTCTATTTAAAAAAAAATTCGATTGATCATTCTGGCCTCTCCGGGCCTCGGAATCGCATGCCATCTCAATATCTGGTATTCAAATAATTACATATAATTAAAAAAAATTACATGGAATTTCTAGGACATTATAGTTAATTTGAAGGACACCATTTACCGAGGGAATGAAAAATATGATGGGATATATGTTGGTGTGTCTTGCACTATGATAATGATAATATGGTGGCCTCTATGATATTTTTGACATGGTATCCTTTAGATGGGACTCCATGGGAAAGGGGTGCCCCATCATTGGTTATATGAGAGAGAGGTAATAGAGGTTTCTTTTTCTAGCTTATACCAAGGCGAGTTTGGTTGGATCTCACCCAGGTTATACAAAATTGAGCAATTTGGATCTCACCTAGGTGATACACGGGCATGCTGGATAGTACTTTGGCTTGGTGATACATAGGTGAGATAGGAGGTTACATTCCTAGGTGATACCTAGGTGAAATTGTTATAACTTCTTTATATAAGAAAAACTTGGGAAAAGGACTTAGGAGAGACCTTGATCTAGTTTCCAGGGGTATCTCTAGGTTCTCTTGGAAGGTTGATTCTCATTTTATGAGGTAAGGATGAGATCTTCACACTAGTCTCTTCGGACGAAGGAAAATGGTTCCATGAGTAATTATTTTCTGTTCTGGATGTTTTAGGAAAAATAATTCCCTGACTCATTAATTACTTCTTATTTTCTATGCTTGGAATGATACCTGAGGGCTTTGAGAACTTGTGCGAGAGACTGGGGTGAGGAGAGATTTGTGTTGTCCTTTTCTCTTCTAAGAGTGAAAAATGGGGACCCCAAGGGTTCTATTTATAAGAAAACCTAGGACATTAGGCGATATGGGTAGCTTGAACAAGTGAATCGTGAATTTGGTTTACGCTGGTCGGATTTATGTGGTTGAACATCATAGGAGAACCCTACACAGGATCGCTAGTTTCATAGGTTATAAGGGTAGTTTCCATGTGGGTGACACAAATTTTGTACTTTCCCACCTCCTTGAATTTAAAAATATACACATTAAGGGTGATATATTACTTTGAAATGGAGTGAAAAAAAATCCTAATAACCCTAAAAACCCATAAAACACCTAAAGCCACCAAAAACACTAAAAACACTAAATAATCCCTATAATCCAAAAAACCCAAAAAAACACCCAAAATGCAATATAATCCCCTAAAACCCATAAAAACCTTATAAACACTAGAAAAACCCTGATGCTCCTAAAACTCTAAAAAACCCTAAAAATCCTATGTAACCCTAATACCCTAAAAAACTCTAAATTCCAAAACAACATAAAAACCTCTAAAACCCCTATAAAGTTTGAACACCTCAACAAACCCTAAAAATCCCCAAACCCAAGGTTACCCTTAAACCCTTAAAAATATTAAAAATCCTAAAAACCATAAAAACACTAAGAACTTTAAAAACACTAAAACCACTAAAAATCCAAAAACTCCCAAAAACCCCTAAAAATAATAAAAAAACCCAAAAAACACTAAAAACAAAAAAAAATCTTTAAAGGACCAGAAAATATACTAACAACCCTAATAAAACCTAAAAATCCTAAAATAATCCTAAACCCATAAAAAAAATTAAAAACCAAAAAAATATTAAACCCCCATAAAAACCCTAAACAGACAAACAAATATTAAAAACACCCTAAACCCATAAAAAACCTTTACAACCCTAAAAATACCTAAAAACACTAAACATAGATAAAAATACATAAAAAATCAAAAAAATCAATAAACCATAAAACACTAAAAAACCATATAAACACAAAAAACAAAGAAACATCAAACCCTAAAAGTATTGAAAAGTCCCTAAAAACTATAAAATACCATAAAAAACTAAAAAGACCCCAATACCCAAAAATAACCCAAAAACCATAAAAAACCTAAAATACCCTAAAATCCCAAAAAGATCTTTAAACCCCGAAAACTCTAAAAGGCCCTAAATCCTCAAAGACCCTAAAATCCATAACCCACCCCACCCTAAACCCAATAAAAATCATAAAACCCCTTTAAAAATATGAAAAAAAACACAAAAAACCAAAAAAAACTCCAAAAATCTCCTAAAACCCCAAAAAACCATAAAAGAAAGTAAAACCTCTGAAACCTCTAAAATATCCAAAAAGTCATAAAAACCCAAAATTTATCTAAAAACTCTAAATAACCAAAAACACCCTAATTAAAATAAAACCCCTAAAATACCTAGAATCCCCAAAAATACTAGAGAACCAAAACCCCCCAAAAAACCCGAAAATAATATATATATATATATATATATATAAACCCTTAAAGACCCTAATACTCTAAAAAACCATAAAACCCCCTAAAAACTCTTAAAACCCTTAAATCCCCTAAAAATTATTAAAACCCTAAAAATCCCAAAAAACACTTAAAAATACAAAAATCCCTAAAAAATAAAAAAAAACCCTAAAAAACTAAAAACCATAAAAACCATAAACACCCTAAAAATTTTAAAAATTAAACACCGTGAAACCCCAAACCTCCCAAACCCTAAAATGCAATCTAAAACTCCAAAATACCCTAAAATCCATAAAAACCTAATGAACTTGAAAAACCTAAAATCCCCGAAAAACCCTAAAACATTAATCTAGCAAAAAAACCTTAAATCCCCAAAAAACCTAAAAGATCTAAAACATCTACAACATTAAAAAACCCTAAAACCCCTAGAAAACCCTAAAACACTACAAAATACCCTAAATACCTAAAAATCATACGAAATGCCCTAAACCCAATCAAAACACTAAAAACAATAGAATACTAAAAATAAACCTAAAAACTCTAAAAACATAAGAACCCATAAAAACCCTAAAATCAATAAAAACCATACAAAACATAAAAACCCAAAAACCATATGAAACCCCTAAAAATTATTCCCAACACCCTAAACCCTATGTAATATACCCTAAAGCCTATACCCTACAAACTAAAACCTACTCCCAAAATCCTATACCCAACACCCTAAACCCAAAACACAACACCACAAACCCTATACCCTACACAAAAAACCCTAAACCATAACCCTAAACTAAAAACCTTACACCTTAATACTTAAACACTAAAACCTATACCCTAATCCCTAAATCGACACCATAAACCCTAAATTCCCTAAAAAACCCTAAAAACCTAATACATATTTAAAATCCTTAAAGACAATAAAAAACAAAAATCTAATAAAATACCCTAAACCCCATAAAACTCTTAAAAGTCTCTAAAACCCCAAAAAACACTAAAATTCCCTAAATCCCTAAAACCCATAAATGATCTTAAACCCTAAAAATCATAAAATAACCTAAAAAACCCTAAAGACCTTAAAACTCAAAAATTATCAAAATCTGAAAACCCCAAAATATCCCAACAAGAATTTATATCCCATGAACCCCTAAACCTCCTAATATAACTTTAAAAACCCCAAAACCGAAAACCCCCCTAAAAACCCTAAAACCCTTAAAAACCTTAAAATCCTTAAAGCCTTTAAAAACCTTAAAACACTAAAAGGTACATAAAACAATAAATATTAAAAACCCTAAACTGTATGAATACAGTAAAGCAAAAATATCCCTAAAAACCTATACAAACTTAAAAACCATATAAACCCTCAAAAACCTAAAAATAGATAAAATTTATAAAAAACCCCTAAAGGCCATAAAAATAATTAAAACCACTTAAACAATAAATTCCCTAAATACTGTAAAAGAAACTAGAACCCATCTTAAACTCAAAAAAACCTAAAATTCCATGAAAACCCTAAAAGAGAATAAAGACCCTAAACCCCTAAAAAGGTAAAAAATATTAAAACCATAAAAACACTAAAATAATCCTAAAAATGGTAAATCCCCTAAAAACCATAAAAATTCCTAAAAAAATAAGAAGGATAAAAACAATAAAACCATTAAAAACCCTTAATCACTACAAAAATCGTTACACCCCTAAATAACCTAACCCCCCCAAAAAACCAAAAAATCCCAAACCCCATAAATTCCATAGAATACCTATAGGCCATAATAAAATTTAAAAAACTAAAATCCTCAAATTTTTAAAATAGAAAAAACCCTAAAGGACCTAAAAACCTAAATACCTTGAAACCCCTAAAAACACTAAAAAGAAACTAAAACCCTAAAAGACCATAAAAACCCTAAACGGCACTAAAAACACAAAAAGAAACTAAAAACCCTAAAATACCATAAAAGACCCTAAAACAATAAAAGAACATAATATCATAAAATCACTAAAACCACCCTAAAACCACAAAAAAATGCTAAAAACTAAAAAAACACATACAAAACCAAAAAACAATAAAAAATTTTTAAAATACTAACGTCCCTAGAAATAAGAAAACATAAATTACCCTAAAACCTCATTAAATAACCTAAAACACTAATAAACTACAAAAACCAATAAAATCACAATACAATCCCGAAATAACCAAAAAACCCAACAAAACCCTAAAATCACTAAAACACCAAAACAACTAAAAGAACCATGACTCCCCTAAAACACTAAAAGAACAAATAAGCCTAAAAAATATAAAGAATCCTACAACCCCTAAAATCCTAAAAACACCTAAAATGGTCCTAAATCTCCAAAAAAAACTGCTAAAACCAATTTAAACCCAAAAAACCATAAAAACCCATCATAAAAACAGACAAATATCCTAAAATGACAATAAAATATAAAAACCTAAAAACCAGGGATCCCAAAATACCCTAAAACCCTAAAACCCCGAATAACCTTAAACCCCCTAAAAGAACCTAAACACCCTAAAAGACACTAAAAGACCCAAAAAACGCCCAAATAACCCATATAACCTAGAAAAACATAAAAACCATAAAATACCAAAAACCCCTATATACCCATTAAAACCATAAGAACCCCGAAATAAATAAAATCCCTAAAAACCACATTAAATGTCAAAAACAAAAAAAAAACCCTTAAAAAATCCCAAAACCCCTAGAAAACCCTTAATGTATTAAAAACAGTAAAAACATAAAACCAAAAAATACTGCTAAAAATCCAAAAAAACCAAAAACACCTAAAAAATATAAAATCCTTAAATCCCCTAAAACCTTAAAAAAAATACCTAAATTCCCTAAAACCCCCTAATAACTCTAAAAATTTGAAATCCCTAAAATTCCAAAAAACACCTAAAAACCATTAACCCTCATTAAAACCCCCAAAACACTACATCATTAAAAACACTATAAATCCAAGAAAACTATAAAACTATAAAAAAAACTAATACTCCAAAATCACAAATATCCCTAGAAACCATAAAATCAAAAAGAAAATTCAACCCCCCCTAAAACCTAATATACTCTACGAAACCAATAATAACCCCCCAAAAACAAAAAAAAACTCCTTGAAAACCCTATAAAATCATAAAACACCCTAAGAAACCTAAATGTACCTAAACCCTTGAAAACCCTAATAAACCTAAAAAATAATAATCCTTGAAAACCCATAAAAAATATGATAAACCATAAAAAACCTAAAAACATAAAAAGAACCCAAAACCCATAAAATGATCTTAAATACCCAAAACCCAGGAAACTATGAAAACACTAAATCACTAAAAACCATAAAAATACCAAAAAACCCTAAAATCCGTAAATCCCCTAAAACCATAGAAAACCCAAAAGTAATAATAAAAGCCCTAAAACTCTAAAAACCAGAAAAACACTAAAAATCCAATGGAGACCCCAGAAACCCAAAAAAAAATCACTATCCCCACTAAAACCTGAAAAATGATAAAATCCCATAAAAACCACGAAAAGACCCTAAAAACTATAAAAGTGCCAAAAACCCCATAAAACACTTAAACCCCTAATAGCCATAAAAACCTTAAAACCTAAAAAATTCCTTATAAATACGAAAAACTGTAAAAAAATAAAAAAACCTAAACCCTAAATGGTCTTTAGAAACCCTACAAGTATGTATAAATCCTTATAAAACCCAATACCCAAAAAATCCTAGAAACCCGAAAACTCCCCATAAAAATCATAAATACCACTAAAATTTTCTAAAAACCCCCAAAACCCCTAAAATGTCATAAAACCCAAAAACATTTCTAAATGAAACCTAAAAACCCTTGAAAATTACTATAAACCAAAAGAAAACCTTTAAAACCATAAAACCCCAAAAAACTTTGAAAACCCCTAAAACCACTAAAAACCCATTAAATCCATAAAAACCCTTAAACCGAAAAAAATGAAAAAATATCCTTAAAAATCCCCTAAAAAATAGAAACCATAAAAACACTAAAATCTTAAAAACCCAAAATACCTTAAAACTCCTAAAACCCTTTACAACCCTATAAACACTAAAAAACCATAAAACACCTAAAAACAATAAAAATTATAAAACCATAAAAACACTAATAGACCCGAAAAAAACATAAAATCCCTTTAAGAACCCAAAAACACTATAAATCTCTAAAAGTATAAAACACCAAAACCCCTTAATTCCCCATGAAAACTAAAAAACCCCTAAAAATCCCAAAAATCCAAAAAATAAACCAAAAATACCTAAAACCCCCAATAACCTAAAAACCCAAAAATCCATAATCACTTAAATACCCCTTAAAACCCTAAAACCACCTAAAAATACATATAAACCCAAAACAACCATAAACCCCCTAAAGACACTAAGAACCACTAAAATCCCTTAAACCCCTAAGAAATTCTGAAGAACAAAAAAACCCCCAAAAAATACTTAAAATCCCTAAAAAATATAGAAACTATAAGAAACCCTAAAAGTCCTAAAAATACCGTAAAACACTAAAACCCTAAAAACCCTTAAAAACCTCAAAATCCAAAAATAAATAAAAATTGTAAATAACCTAAAAACACCTTAAAACCCAAAAATATCCGCAAAACCCTAACATCCCTAAAATTACATTATATTTTCTAAAAACCTAAAAATCACTAAAAATAGAAAACAATAATAAAACTAAAAAACCCTAAAAACTTTAAAACCCCCAAAAATTATAAGAAATAAAAACCTTTATAAACCCTAACCCCCCCCCCCCCCCCCCGAAAAACCTTGAATAATCATAAAAAACCCTAAAACCTATAACACATTTTGAGAACCTCAAAACCAAGAAAAAACCTAATAACCCTAAAAACTATAAAAATAAGTAAAAAATATCTAAAAAAACCTTAAATACCATAAAACCCATAAGAACCCTAAAAACCCCTAAAGCCCATAAAAATCCCTAAAAAATCTAACATGCCTAAAAAACCCAAAACCTATAAAACTATAAAACCCTAAAAACACAAAAAAACCTAAAACACATAAAATATCCTAAAAACACTAAAAACACTAAAAATCCTAAAAAATAATAAAACCCCTTAAAAATCCTTAAAACCCCCTAAAACCTTAAAAATTACTAAAAACCCAAAAAAAACTATAAAACATTTTATAAACCCCTAAATCACCTAAAATACACTCAAAACACTGAAAACACTAAGAACCCCTAAAAACCTAAAAACCCCCTAATAATAATGAAAAACACAAAACCATACAAATTATAAAAACTTCTGGAAACCCTAAATAACCTAAAAAATATAAAAAACCATATAAATCATAAAGAAAATATAATAATCCTAAAACCCCTAAAATCCCCTAAAACCCCCTAAAAACCCTAAAACCCTAAAAACCATAAAAATCACAAAACCCCTAAAACGCTAAAAACCCTAAAACCATTAAAATTCCAAAATAACCCTAAAAACACAAAAGACACTAAAACCACTAAAAAAGATTTAAAGATCCCCAAAAACTCCAAAAACAATAAAATACCCTAAAACCCCATAAAGGAACCTAAAAACATAAAAACCCTAAAATCAAGAAAAAACAAATAAAAACCATAAATGACCAAAAATTACCGTACACTCTAAAAGTCTCTAAAAACCCAAAATGGTAAGTGTATTTTTAGTCCTTTTTTATGGGGTTTTTCTAATGGATTCAAATCAATAATTACTTTTAGTGAAGGGATTCCCTCCCAGAAAACCCATCGTATAAAATAGTGAATCATGTATGATTATTTATCGTGGTCCATCGTAAAAAAATTATTAGTTGTGACATATTATTATTCACAAGGAAAATAAGGGTGTAATATTTAAAAAATAATAATTGTGATGGATTACAAAATCCATAAAAATTACTTATATATTAAAAAAAGTTAAAAATTGAAAAATTAAATAAATTAGAAATATTAGAATAAACATTTAAATATAATAAAAACATGAATAACGATATTACACCATTTCACATATAATATGTTTATCAAACCAAAAAACATAACATTCATAAAAATAATTGAGGATCAAATTGTATGAGGAGGAGGAGGATCACCAGATGGTTCAGGAGGAAGATCCATAACAAAATCATGTGAAATCTATCACATAAACTCCAAAATATACTCATCTCTTTGATACTACAGTTTATGCTCCTCATCCTACTCCATATGTAGCCGCTGTATCTTATCATCATGGGCTCATAACCTCTCTCCATACTATGCAGTGGATAATAACAATGACTCTTCATTATCTCCCTTAATGTAACTGATGACATTGTAGATGTACCATAATAATTAGTAGGTGTAAATCATTAACCAATAACGCTTATTAAAACATTCTCGAGAGCAAGTATAGTCACTTATATCCAAGCAACCTCATCAAAACCTGACTGGAAAGTGAAATTTCCTTTGTTCTTGTTTATACTATCTTTCATTTGAGATGTTTTGTAATAATAAAATTCCATAAAATATAATTATAAATTAATGTATCTATAAAATTAATTTAAGTATTTTTTTTAAGAAAAATACTCACTATAATCAAGTGTTGACTATCACTGACAAGCTATCTTATACTTGGATCAATGCACATGTTCTTGTAAACATTAAAAACTATAATAGAGAGGTTATTAAAGACTCTAATAATATAATAACAAACTTACATTTAAATTATATATAAATAAATAAATAATATTACATACCATTTTTGGGATGTATACCAAATTTGCAACTCTCATACCTATGCTGGACCTCCCACCTACCCTGGTTTTCATGCCCCAAAGATAATCTCATCCTAAAAGTCTCTCCAATCCAATATGAGCACAATCCATCCCATACCTATGTTTATATATATTCAAGTTGATGAGAGAAGAATGAATGGTCAAACATAGAAATGAATTATCTATTCATGGATCTCTTTGTTAGGTTGTGAAAAAACTGATGAAAATTTTCATGTATACAAATCTACCCTACCTCGTGGATATGATCTATCATACTATTTTCAATCAGAGACCATAAATTCTATAATAAAATTTTAAGAAAAATTCACTAATTAAATAAATATAAAATATAACATATTACTTAGTAATGTGTAATAAAGTTCTAGAACATCTGATGTTGAATGGAAATGGGAACTACAACCCAAGACTCCCATTATGAAATAAATTAATTTCATAAAACCATATATTCCTTCTAAATGGGTAAATGTGAAAAAATTTAAAAATATAAATAAAAAATTGGAATATTATTAAAAAAATTAATTCAAAAAATTAATCTAAAATAATCACCTTAAAAATTTTAATATACCTTCATAAGCGATGATCAAAATCAAGAGATGAGTGTATTTTTATAAAATATTCTAGAATCATAAATCTAGTAAGGTCATGCCCCCTCTCAATAGAAGGTGATGTAGTATCATCCTACGAGATAGATGAATCAAGATCATCATTAGGCATATTGAAATCAGTGAGTGAGAAAAATAGATCATTGAAAAAATCTCTGGCCATTTGAAATAAATAATCTTACAAGTAAAATGTTATTAATACAGATATAAACATAAGAAAATAAAAATTACCAGAATATGAAAAATATCTGACTTCTAAAAAATTGTTAATATATATATATATATCCATTATAAAAAATATTATATAGCACAATATAATAATATTACCAAAAATTATTGTAAATACAAATAAAAAATATTAAAAAAAATAAATATCTTCTAGAATATAATAATACTAATTATAAATAATTACTAACACAAATATAAAATATAAAAAAACAAAAAACTACCATCATCAGTAGGGGAACCAAATAAATCATAAGGACTATCTCTAACTATCTAAAATAAAGAACCAGACATGTAAATAATTGTTAATAAAGATATAAAATATAAAAAAACTAAAAAATACAAGAATATAAAAGGTCTTTAAAAATCATCATCATTATCTTCATCAATAATAATGTATTTATCTTCTTCTTCAGTATCACCAACTTCCATTTGACTTTTAATTTCATCATCCTTTATTACATCATCCACATTATTATTATCATTGGCCCTTACTTGGGGTAATTAATCATTGATATTTATATCTGATCATGTAAGATATGTATTTGGAGATGTTTCATGAACATTTTTAATATTTCTGACTTCCATAGAACCAATTTTATTTTAAAGAAACTAATTTTCATGAGATTTCATTTTATTACACTCCACTAGTCATTTAATCCTCTATATACATAATTTTAATTTACATAATAAACATGATGTGCATGATGTTTTATCATAAATAGTTCATTTGAGGAAATAAGGCTTTTATATTAAATGTCAATGAATCCATTTTTTGGATGAACTTGTAACCCTCGATTAGTATCAAACCAATAAAATTTAAACATTTTTACATAATTTGGACCCATATAACAAAAATAAATTATCTCATCTAGTATACCATAAAAGTAAACTTCACTTTCCTTATGATGATATCATTTAAAAAAGACACCATTATTCATTGTTTTCATTGATTCACCGTAAATTTATATATGAAATCAAAATCCATTAATGACATACCTATTATAATATTTTAATAATTTTGATCAAGGTTTTCTAGCATCTATAAAAAACTATAAATTTTGATTTCATGTTGTGTTTTATACAAATAGTAAAAATTATTAATTATAGATATCATAAATAAATTGATTTATTATTCCCTTATTAACAATGTAACTTATCAGTCTTGGAGAACAATATGAATTATTCTATTATTATTGTTCTTCATGATCTTTATGGATATTTTTTATAATTTTTTTCAATATGGTCATCATATATTCTAAAAAAACAATGTAAATAAATTTATATCTAAAAAAAATTAAAAAATAATATAAATTAGTACTTCAATCAAAAATTGTGTCATTTATTCATAAATGATCAAAAAACATATATGATATTTGTGTAGTTCTTCATAAAAATCCAACATTTAAGATAACCACCAAAACCAAGACTAGGAAGACAAAAAATAGACAATTCATGGTTCATGAAATAATTAAAATTTCCCTCATTATGACCCACATTATTATGTTTTTAAGGATATTCAGATCGAAAATAATAAGATCATAAATTGGAAATTTACTCGTATAAGTATTCGTATAAAACTGACCCTTAAACGAATTATTTTTATGTAGTCTATTATTTAATTTTTATATACATTTCTCAAATGGGTATATCCATCTCAATTTTATTAGACCTCTATTTTTAACTTTATACAGTAAATGAAATATTAAATGTTACTTTGTGTCAAAGAAGGCTGGTGATAATATTTTCTCCAATTAATATTAAATTAAACATATTTTTTTTGCATACTTGATACATCGTAATCTGATGTATCCCTGAAAAAATATAGGAATAAATATTCCATTTCAGTCAACATATACCATATTATAGAATTCAACATCTCTTTATGGCCAACATGTATTACTCTTTCCATTATAACATTGAATTCAGGACATTTTAACCCAAAAATTTGTCTCTTAATGTTGAAATAAGTAAAATTAGAAGTATAACCATCTAGTAACCTCAAAATTCTAATTCACTGAAAAACTAATAAATTTATATTTTTTATAATTTATTCAAGATGATTTTGGATTCATTAAATTTTGTGATATTTAATATTAAAATAATTCAAGTTTAGGGAACCTTAAAATTTTAGCAAGATATAATCATTCCTTTTTATTATCTTTGGTCTTTTTGAGTATGTTGAACATGGTATAAAATATTTTATAAAAAAACTATTCGTAATATGGATTCCATCTAACATGTGAGGAACAAAAAATCATATCAATGTGTTAGGTAGAAATAAAAATACTCCACTCTATCTTTAATTAGCATAATTTTTTAAGTATTTTTTAGATTTCTTATCTGGAATCACAGATATAAGGCCACCTTAGTAGATTTTAACCAATTATGAAATTGAGATGGTTTTGATTCACTATTTGGGATATCATTCTAAGTTGTTGTTTCCTGAATAGATAGGCCAATGACTTCATGCACTAAATTCAAAAATTATAGATCTGGAACCAATTTTTTTTTACTTTTAAATGAATTTTATTCACCATGTTGCTACAACAAAGAAATAATCCTTCTGAAAAAAACATGGTAGATAATGTAAAAAATTTTTATACTTCGAAGATCCTAAGATCACATTTCATAAATTAAAATTTAATTTCTCCTCAAGAAATAAATTAAAAAATTGACGACATAAATCATATAATTGTTTCAACACCATCAATGTAGATATGATTTATAGTATATCTATTAGATTTTTTGATGATTTATCAAATCATAATCATGTAATAAAAACTAGCGTCTACTTCCAAAGTCTATAGTTATATAAAAAATAGTGTAAATAATAAGAATTTATACTCAATATGACTAATTACAAATTATTATTAAATTTTAATCATGGCTAATTATGACTACTTAGGGAAACTTCTGACTAATTATTTCAAAATATTACTTAATGTTACAAATATGTATTAATTAATAGTAATTTTTAAAATTAAAACTAACTATATAATAATTATTGCTAATTTTTTATAATTATTTTTATTTTTTATATTTATTATAACTAAAAATATTATTTTTTACTAACACTTACAAATTATTATTAATATTTACTAATTTATATAAATATTTACTAGTTATTACTAACATTTACTATTTATTTCTAAATTATTAAAAATTACCTAATAATTAATTATAATTTCTTTAATTATTAAAAAATAATAAATATTTATTGGTTTTTTAATAATTATTAGTATATAATTAATTTTATTACAATTTATTAAAATTATTAAAATTACTAATATTTACTTTTTATTACTAATATTTACTCATAAATAATAACATTTACTAATTATTACTAATTTTGAGTAATTATCTATTAATTATGAAAAATTATTTAATGATTATTACTCTTTTTAATTATTAGTACATTTTCTATAATTATTGTGAATTTTTATTAATTTTTACTATTATATATATTTTTTTACAAGGGCTTGCAATTTTTTTACAATTTTTTACTAATATTTAATAAATATTCTAACTAATATTATTGTTTATTAAGTAACATTTAGTAATTAATACTAAAATTCACTGATTGTTACTAATATTGACTAATTATTTATTAATTAAGAAAATTTATTTAATGATAATTACCATTTTTTAACACCGCACACCATGGCTTGTCATCGCGTCATGTCTAGCATGAGGAAGTGATTTTTTATTACACATTTGGGAAGGTGTGTGAGATACTGCTCTATAGGGTGTAATGTCATTCCACTCACCATGCAATTTTGTCATAAAGACCTAGATCATTATTGTACATCATGAAACACAAATAACTATGATTTTTACAAATTTTTTTTAATTAATACTACATTCTTACTATTTAATGGAAATTTGTAATAATTGTTTGTACTAACTATACTTTTTTTAAAATTCATTACAAAATTTATACCAATTATTAGAAACTATGTTTTAATAAATATTACTTATTTTTAATAGTTATTATATATATATATTAAATTCATTACAAATTATTGTAAGGTACAAATATATACTAAATATTACTAATATTTCATAATTATTTATTAATTATTAATTTTTTTAATAATTAATGATATTTTTTATTATTACAATGTTTTTATTAATTATTGTGAATTTTTAATAAATTTTTAGTATTTTTTATATTGTTTACAAATAATTAAGTTTTTTCTAATAATTACATAAATTTTTAATCTAATAAAAATTATTAATTAATTATAAATAAAATTTTAATAAATATTACTAAGATATTAAAAATAATTTCAAACATGGGAATAGATGAAATACCATAAGATTAATAATCTAATATCATTTAAAAATGATAGTTGACATTCAAATAGTTAAAACAATCAAGAAGTAAGAACATACAGTTCAAATATCACGTATATATCAGGCTTTGCAATAATTGAAAACTAAAAAAACATATAAGTAAATATATCAATCAATCAAATGGTTCTACCAATTTATAATGATATAATCATAAATTTATTATCTTTCAAATCTCAAAATATATACAAGATCAAATGTGTAAAAAAAATGTGGGTAACATAAAAATATACATTATGCCAGCAAATCATTTAAAAAAATTCTTAACATGAGATTAATTTTTATGCATTCTTAGAAAACATGAAAACTTCACTTCAAAATAATTTTTAAACCATATTTTGATGGGTAGTCTCTATTAATGACAAAATAAAAATGGAAGAACACCCAAATAGGAGAATCTCTTAAATATAAATTTTAATCATTGGAAAAACCACCTCAAATCAAGTGGAATAAACTCATGTAGAGCTGTAACATTTTTTCTTTGATGGTGGACACCCAAATAGGGATGAATAAACATGTAGTATCACAACACACTAAATTAACAGTAAAAATAAGTTTAATTTCTTGTCCTATTTTTCTTCAGAACTAATTTTATTAAGTGGTAAGGTTAAATAAAAAATAATGAATGAGGAGAGAATAAGAGTCTAAAAATAGGGGTTTATAATCTCATTTGGAAAAAATGTAATGCTATGAATTAAATTGGGGGTGGGATCTTTTATAGCTACACGACAAGCTGTTATGCATTAAGGGGAAGAAAACATCTGGTGAGGAGAAAAGAAAAGGGTTTGTCTGTGTTTTTAATTAATGTTTTTGAGACAAGGTAATAACAATGGATTTTCCATCTGTAAAAATGATTCCAGCAGGACCTTTCAAGAAAAAAATGTTATCTAATGCTACTACACTAGACATGATTACAAATAGAAATAGATGATTTAATATATGGAAATTAACCATGGCCAAAGAGTGTATTTTTGATGGATTTTATTGTCCATCACAAAATAATACTATTAAAAGTTATTTGAAAGGGAATTGTATCTCTCACAAATAACATGTAGAAAATTATAAATTTATGAGATGTGAATTAAAATAAATAACCCTAAATACAATAAAGGACCATAAAACCCCATAAAAACCCTAGAGGACCCTAAAAACCATTAAAATCCCCCAAACCCCTAAACAACACTAAAACCCATTAAAAACCATAAAGTACCATAAAAACACTAAAAACAATAAATGTCCTTAAAACAACTAGAAATACATCATGGACATTAAAATTCCATAAAAACACTAGAGCCCCAAAAACCCAAAAAACCCGAAAAGTCCCTAAAACCATTAAAAACCCCTAAAACCCTTTAAAGACCCTAAAACCCCATAAAACCCATAATCTATCTTATAAAAACTAAAATACCCCAAATTACTATAAAACCCATAAAATATATAAAAACACTAAAATAACTTAGAGGTTCCTAAAAAACTAAAACATTTTAAGCCCCTAAAAACCATAAAAAAACACTAAAAACCATAAAAACTCACAAAAGACCATAAATACCCTAAAACCACCAAAAAAACTATGTGACCCTAAAATCCAAAAAACCATTAAAACACTAAAATCCATAGAAACCATAGACACCTATAAAACCCATAAAAATCAATAAAAATACCTAAAAACTGCAAAACACTAAAAAACCCTAAAATCCTAAAAATCAAAAAAAAAACTTCCAAAACCATAAACCCCATAAAACCATAAAGGATCCTAAAAAACCTAAAAACCATAAATGAATATAAAAACCCATAAAACCATAAATCCCCCTAATGGAACCCAAAAAATTTAAAGGACCATAAAAACCAAAAAATTCCATAAAAGACCATAAAAATCTAAAAATCCTAAAACCCCTTAATGACCCCCAAAGACCCCAAAAAACCTAACATACCCTTAAAGGCCCAGAAACTATAAAAAGATTAAAACAACCTAAAAAAAATAAAAACCCAAAAAACACTAAAAAATACCAAAAAACTAAAAATCCTTTAAAACATAAAAACAATTAAAAGTACCTAAAACCCCATAAAAAACCTAAACTACCCTAAAACCCATGAAAGTCCCCAAAACCCCTAAAAACCATAAAACCCTCTCAAACCCTAAAACTCTTAAA
This sequence comes from Viscum album, assembly GCA_963277665.1. Taxonomy (NCBI): domain Eukaryota; kingdom Viridiplantae; phylum Streptophyta; class Magnoliopsida; order Santalales; family Viscaceae; genus Viscum; species Viscum album. The sequence continues at coordinate 20,449,456 of OY728148.1, read as the reverse complement.
AAAACTAATAACATAAAAAACTCTAAAACCCATAAAAACCCAAAAAACCCATAAAGCATTAAAACCCATGATAAACCCAAAAAACCCATAAAAACATTAAAACCCATGATAAACCCAAAAAACCCGTAAAAACCCTAAAACCCATTAAAACTGTGAATAAACTCAAAATCCATATAATAACCCAAAAAAAAAATAAACCCCCTACAAACTCCTAAAAACCCAATGAAACCCTGAATCCATAAAACTATATAAAGACCAAGAAAACCTAAATGTCCCTAAAACACTTAAAAACCCTACAAAAACTCTAAATAGCCCCAAACCCCTAAAACCCATAAAAACACAAAACACTAAAAACCCTAAAACCCTAAAAACCCTAAAAACCCATAAAAACATATAAAACCCAAAAAATCCTATAAACCATAAAAATCCATAAAATACCTTAAACCCTAAAAATTACAAAAAACTCTATAATCCCCTTAAAAGCCCTAAAACATTAAGAAACTGAAAATCCATAAAAATCTATAGAACACCATAAATCCCGTAAATATCCTAAAAACCCTAAAAGACCCTAAGAACCCTAAAAAACCTAAAGGACACAAAAAATAAAAAATGGACCATAAAAACCCATAAAATACTTAAAGGACTCTAAAAATAATAAAACTACATAAAACAACATAAAACTAAAAAAACTATAAAACTATCCAAAACCCCTTAAAGACCCTAAAAATCCTAAATGACATTAGAACCCTAAAAACCATTTAATCTATAGAAACCAAAAACCCAAAAACCATTAAAAGACCCTAAAAGGTGTAAAAACCTAAGAAACCTAAAACCCCAAAAGACAAAAAAATACTAAAACCCATAAATCCTCATCAATAACCTGCCAACCCTAAATACCCTGAAATCACTAAAACATAAAAAAACATAAAAACCATAAAGACCCCTAAACACATAAAAGAACTAAAATATCCAATAAAAATCCCTAAAAACACTAAAAACCCTAAACCCCTGAAAATCAGAAAAAACACTAAAACCCTAAAAACCATTAAACCTATTCAAACCCCTAAACACCAAAAATTCCTAAAACCCATGAAAAAGAAAAAACCTCTAAAATCATAAATACCCAACAAAACATAAACCCATAAGTGACCATAAATCCCTAAAAACACTAAATCCCAAAAAAACCCTAAACACACTAAAAACCATAAAAACACTAAAAACAATAAAAACCATATAACCCTAAAAATCCATAAACCCCTAAAAACTGTGAATCCCTTAAAAATCCTAAAATCCTAAAAAAATCTAAATTCATTTAAAAACCATAAAGTTTTAAATTTCCTAAAAGGACCTTAAAACCCCTTAAAACACTAAAAAGCCAAATAAACCCTAAAACCCATTTAAAAACTAAAAAATCCTAAAATCAATAAAAAAAATCAAAACACTGAAAATCCTTTAAAATAACCTAATAACCCTTAAAACATTAATATACATAGAAAACCATAAAAATAATTAAAACCCTAAAAACCCTAAAAACAATAAAATAATTAAAAACCATAAAAATCATTCAAAATATAAATACCCCAAAATCCACAAAGACCCCAAAAACCACAAAAACCACAAAACACCCAAAAACCATAAATTCATATAAATCATAAACCCCTAAAACCCACAAGACCCATAAAAACTCTAAACACCCAAAAGAAGCCTAAAATCCACAAAAAAACCCCTCAAAATCCTAAAATACATTGAAAATCCTAAAACCGCCTAAAACACCTTAAGAACACTAAAAACACATAAGAGACCCTAAAACCCTATAAAATCCATAAAATCCTATAAAAATAATTTTGGACCATATAAACCATAACAATGCTAAAAAACCTAAAAACCCATTTAAAACCCTTAAAACCCTATAACCCAAAAAAAACAACTCAAAACCCCTAAAAACACTAAAATAACTTATAAACACTAAAGAAATACCAAAACTCTAAAACCATAAAACGATTGAAAAAAATTAAAAATAGAAAAACCCTTATAAACCGAAAAAAACATTCAAAATGGGAAAAACCAAAAAATACCTAAATCCCTATAAAAACTAAAAATAATAAATTGAAAATAAAACCCTATGAACTCTAATAAAACCCCAAATTCAATAAAATACCTAAAAAACTAAACCCCCCCCCCCAAATAATAAAATCTCTAAAACCATATGACCTTAAAAAACCATGAGAAACCCGTAAAAATCCCTAAAATAAAAAACCCCTAAAACCCCTAAAAACACTAAAAACCATACAAACCCTAAGAAACCTAAAAATCGTAAAAACCCAGAAATAGCACTAAAACCTTTAAAAACACGAACAAACAAAAGAAACCGTTAACACCCTAAAATCCACAAAATAATTCTAAAAATCAAAAACACTAAAAAACCCTAAAAACCCTAAAAAACTCTAAAATATCATAAACCTACAATACCATAATAGACCAAAAACACTAAAAAAACAAAAAACTTTAAAACCCCTACAACCCCCAAAAAAAACCCTTGAAACCCCTAAAAACTGTAAAAACCCTAGTGAAACCATTAAAACCCCTAGAAACTATAAAAAAGTCTAAAAGGCCTTTAAAATAATAAAAATGCCTATAATCCCTAAAAACAGTAATGAATCCCTAAAACCCTAAAAACCCTAAGAAAATAATAAGAACCTTGGAACTACACGAAAACCCCAACAATAATAAAAACATTTAAATCCCTTAAAAAACCTAAAAATCCTCAAAACGTTAAAATCCTAAAAAACCCATAAAAACATAACAACCCCTAAAAGACTCCAAAAACCCTTAAACACCCTAAAATACCTTAAAAACCATAAAACCCAAAATGTCCCTAAATAACCATATAGAACCCCCTGAAAAACCTAAAAACCCTAAAATAAAAAACCCCTAAAAACCTTAAACCTTTAAAAAAACCCAAAAACCCCTAAACCAAAAAACAATAACCATAAAAATCCAAACAATTTACACTAAAACCCCTAAAAATCCATAAAACCCCCAAGAAACCTAACAATCCCTAAAAACCCATAAAACCCTAAAAACCCATAAACCCCTAAAAATCCATAAAAACCATAAAACACTTATGGAATATGGTGGTATCAGTGTCTCTCTTGATCCCACATGATGAATGGTCCCCTCCCCTTCTAGGATGTAGACGATGGTGGTCCTAACGTCTCCCCACCTATGGTGAAGGGGCCTCTACTGGTTCTCAATGAGGATGGATCTTTCATCATGTTCTCATCTCGAGACATGTTGCCTTCTGTTCTGTGGACATAGCATTTCCCAAGGGTGACATATCCTTTTGAAGGTCACTTGCATCTCCTTATTTCAATCTAGAAGATCAATGAAGCATTGGCGCTGCATCGTCGGACCCTGGTTGCGATATTTCAGAAGTGTCGCCCCTCAGTGGTCATTTTTGAAATGTTTGTTTTTGAGCATTGGAATCATCAGGACTGAGAAAAAGTGGGTCTTATTTACAGAAATCATATCATGATTCGCTTCTCCTCTGAGGATAATCTTATTATTTCTTGATTCGCGGCACCTTGAAGCTGCAATGGTGCACACTTCTCCCTCTTCTGGTTGAATTTTGAACTTCATCTAAAGAAATAATCCCTGATGTTTGTGACTTGAGTTATATTTCCCAAACATCGCCCCCAATTTTAAAAATATTTCTATAATTTAAATTTTAGGGAATCTGGTGGGAAGGTTTCTATGCGTGGATAACCACACCTGGGCCCTCGTCCACCTGATTGCTCCAAGGAATTTTTTCAATGTTGATGATTCTAAGTATCTAATAGATTTTGTGTGGATTATTGTGGGTGGGGAGATCTATAGGAAGAAAATAGTGGTTATTGAATCATGTGTTAACTTCTGTTATTCTTTCAAGAAATTTGGTCATAGTGATCAGGCTTGCAGTTATAGTACCAATGATAGGAGTGGCGTGAGTCTGGATCATGCAAGGTCTGGTGAGAGTTTCAAAAAAGTGGTGGAGGTGTAGGTGGCCACAGGAATGCCCAAGATATGGCCCACCAAGACAATATTTTCTATGGTTTTTGAGTGGCTAAAATGGGACTTGAAGGTTGGGTGGGATATGGAGGTAGTAGTTTTGGCTTCAGGTAGAATGGGTATGAAATTGGTTGGGAATTGTTGTGGAATGATGTAAGAACCTAGATCTTCTTTTTCAGTTATGTCTTTCTTCATGGTTGTTTTGAGAAAAAAGTGGTGTTTCTAGAAATTTCAGGAGTACACTCCATGTACTTATAAGTACACACTATGTACTCGGTTTCCATGGGTATCCATGTGTTGTCCATGTAATGGCCGAACACATGGCCATGTGGGGTGACCTGGAGACTGCCTAAAGTGGAGGCCAACTAAAGCAAGTACACACCATTTCCCTTGAATAAAAAACCATGTACTTTATTTTTTATTTCATTAAATGGACCGAGTTCGAATCTAATCGACAAAACCCACTTCTTTTAGGTATGAACCATCTAGGAGTGTTCATGGCCATAAATTATTCTCCAAATCCTGGACTCCATGTCCTTTCTCCGAATTGAACTCTGTTGGTTGCATTAGAATCACATCAGTGAGTTATTCCTACTTTTAGAAACTCATATCTTGATTTCTCCTCTTTCACGAGATATCTTCTATCAAAACGTTTTAGAATTTTTGTATATCTATGGAAATATGGGGAAATTAAAGGCCTGATGCTCACGTATATCATCCGTACAATGCCAAGGTAGGTGGTTTGTGCCTTTTTGTAGGTAGTATTTGAATTATTTGTGGAAAAGTTCCCAATACCATTGTTTATGGTATTGTTTGTTTATTGTTTTAGCCCTGTTTTTTCTTTCTATGACTTGTGTTATTGAGTAGAAGATTTATGATTTTAAATATGGTTATTAACCTTGCTATGTATTCTTTACCCATGATTTCTTGATATTTACTGTTTGGTATAGCATTTCGTAGTAGGATATTTTGTTTCCCATGCCTAGTATTGTTAGAATGGAGTGATTTTTTCTGAAATTTTGTGATACATTGTTGAATATTTATCCAAGTAGTTATTTTGGTTTACTTTGGATACCATATACCGTTTGTGTATGATTGAATTACATATCGCTCTGGGAACCTGGTGCAATAGACCATTGGGGGAATGGATGTTGAGGGCTTCCCAAGAGTGTTTGTTTACTGTTATAATGCGAGACCATGGGGGGGTGGAATTTTTGCTCCCTCAAAGTGTCTCTAGTTCCTTGTTATGAGATCATATGGGGGTAATAGATATTCATTGCTTCCCCAGAGTGTCTATAGTTACCGATATGAGACCACACAGGGAACTGACGGTGAGTTCTTCCTTAGAGAGTCTTTGGTAAATCTGAATCAGAGGGGTTAGACTATGAGTACATCCCAAAGGGTTTCCTGTGTTGATTTGTTGTACCACAGGGGTTAGGATGTGAGTACACCCCAGAAGGTTACTTTTTATTGTTGGTTGGTTTACTAATAAATGAAAATGGATCTGATTAGAACTGTAGGATTGATTACTTTGAGTAATTGTTTGTTTATTTATTAATTTTTCTTATTTCCTACTATATATATTCACAGACTATTAGGCACAAATCTTTGGGTGGTTGCCTACTAGGATTCATATTAAAACCTATTTGGGCCATGATTATGGGACCAAATAGATTATATTATTGCAATTCTAGATAAAGGAAAGAACCCTTCTACTTCAGGTACTTGATTGTTGTGGAGCTGGAGAGCATGGGACCAACCTGAGGCTTGAGATGCTGTTGGAGTTTATTTGTTTTTTTTACTTTGGTTTAGTACTATATTCCATCATTGTGACTTGTATGGATACTTACCTAGACATATGTATCATGCATCATTTATATATGTGCTCTGGTTGGTTATTTCTTCAGTATTCCATTGTTTACTATTGTATGGTATTACTACTGCTTCCTCTATTGTTATCTATTTAATTCTGCTGAATTAATCTGCCAATAAGGGCATAGTTTCCCCCACAATCACACCTATGTTCGTCACAGATAGTCGGTAGCCTCTAGCGTTTGGCGAAATGTGATTGAGGCTATGTGACCAACCAGGTACGGGGTACCTCTGGGCAACTTTCGGAACCAGAACATTACTAAGTGGTATCAGAGGGATTCTTTTCTTCTTAATTTACGGTTAGGAGCCTATAGTCTAGTATATGAAAGAATAGGTACCTGGTAATAATTTGTGCCTTAGAGTAGCTAACCCGTGTACATGGAAAACAAAATTTACCTTGATTATTTTTATTGTTCTATTTTCACAATTTTTATAGTTGATTTGATTTCACCATTGGGTGATTTACATGTTTTGTGATGTTATTTTTGATATTATGGAGGTTCTATTTCTGTTTCAACTTGATGAGATGAGGGTATTCCATCTCATTCATCATATAGGCACTTGTTATAGATCACATGTCATGAATTCTTATCATGCCATTTAGGGTGCATTACTGGTTGCATGTTTTTGGGATATATGTTGTGCTAGATATGCATGTTTTAGTGATAGATGCCTTGATAGAATACCTTGTGTTTGATATGGTATTGATAATGTTTAAGGTTTTGGATGAATGAACGCTAAACATTGGTTCATGATGTGTTATGGGCCTCATGGATCAGAATTTGGTTGATCATTATGATGTTATGTTTTTATATGACTTGTTTAAGATGACATGCATTGATTCACAGGGAGTATGGGCCCTCATGGATCGGAATTTGGCACTTTAATGTTCGTTTCGGTGTTTTTATGGGTTTCAGAGTAGTTTCTAAGGCTTATTGTCTGGAAAATCCCAAAATACACGCTCTGTAATGCTAAATACATTCCATGTATCCTTCTTTTTAGGAAAGAACTATTTTTCTTATGTACATGTTGTGTACTATAAGTACATGTTGTGTAGTCTCTAACAATGTCATTGGATATGTGGGCAGAGACATGGGGTTGGGAAATATTCAGTGGAACATTACATGTACTAGAAGTAAATGCTATTTGTTATGACCATGTGTCAGGTCGTGTGACCAACGACACAGGTGGATAATGGGTAGTTAGTACACTTCGTGTCTGGAACAAAAACATCATGTAATGTTAACTGGGTAACTGTCCAAGTGTCGAACAACATGGGTCAGTCAAGTCCATCTAGTACATGTCATTTATGGTACAAGCATGTTGTGTAGAGTCAGCCGTGTAACCGGTCATGTGACTAACAACACGGGTCAGTGGAGTTTGTCTAGTACATGTCATGTCTAGCACAAACACGTTGTATAGTCTTGCGCTAGGAGAACTGTTTGGATTAACACATGTAGAAGAACTCGGGATGGGGAACATGATTCATGTACACACTATGTCTTGGAGAAACACGCCATGTGTATGGGGTGTTACATGACCAGAGTTGGTAGGAGTACACGCCCATGGGAAGTCTTAAAGGAACACACTGCGTAGGAGTTATACACATCGTGTATCTGCCTTTTTGAAGTATTGAATGCTTTATTTCTCCTATTCCCTTCTAACACTTCTATGTTTCAGTACTTGATAATCTAGAGCTAAGTGTGTTATTGAACTTGCAGAGTCATTCCACAAAAACGTCCTTCAAATGTACGCTAGTTACAAGGTTGTTATCAGACACCGGAAATGGATGATCAGGGACTACCAGAAGATCCTCCTGTAGTGCCAGTCTTGGAACCAGCCTTTATTCTAGATGGAGGTGATGATGAACTGTACCGATAGGGCCTTATTAGGTTCATGGAGTCCTTCTAATGGATTATGGAGTTGTAAGCTAGGGTGGTTCAACATCCAGAGTTGGTATCCCTCATACTGATAATAGAAAGTTCCACAGGGAGTCTACATGTAGAGATTGTAGTAGGCGAGATACTTCTTATGGTAGCCGGGTGGTGTGCTACCAGTGCGGGAAGAGTGGGCATACGAAGAAAAATTTCCCGAGAGACCCTGTCGAGTGCTGATCAAGTGGAAAGATGGGTCATCTTTTGCATTTCTATTAGTTCCTATCGCCAGCATCTAGTGACAGAGGTTCTTCTATGACCCATCATTTAGGAGAAGCACAACTAGTTTATCATCAGCCTTGGAACTTTAGTTTTTCCCGCCGTTCTGGCTGAGGTAGAGGTCATATCCATGGAATCCAGTCAGAAGTATTTCAGTGACAACAGGGTGGATCAACTCAGGGTGGTCAAGTAGGGTCACAATGCAACAATTTATGCCAGACTTTTACAGTGGAGTAGCCCCAGTAGGAGTAGGATCCTGGCCTCTATAAAATTTGAGTGACAATCCTGGTTACCTCAGTTTTAGCTTCTGCAGTTTTTGATACTGGGGCTTCCTAGAGTTTTATTTCTATTTATTTTGTGGAGAGACTTGGGCTCTGTATCTTTTCATCTACTAATTTATTGATTCTAGACACTCTGTTGGGGAAAAATGACTAGTGTATGATAGTGAAAAAAGTAACCTCTAGAGGTTGGTGGGTGTCACTTCTTATGAGACCACTATGTATTAGAGATTCAGGGATATAATTTCATTCTCAAAATGGACTGGTTAGTTCCCTACAAGTAATTCATCGATTGTTATCACTGTAGGGTGAGTTTCACATCACTATAGGGAATTTTTTAACACAAAGGTGAATAGGATGTCTAGGATAGCAGAGCCGGACCCGAGCATCATGGGTTTGGAGGAGTTACAAAACAGATTGCTTGTCTATATCTGGATTACCAGGGGACATCACAGTTGGACTTTCCTCAAGTGGTGGATCATTTCAGGGATGTCTTTCTAGATGAATTTTCATTTTTGACTCTAGAGTTAGAGGTAGAATGTTTTATTGAGCTTGTTCTAGGGGTGGAATCGGTGTCGATTCCTCCTTATAGGATGGCTACAACAGAGTTAAAAGAGCCCCAGAAGCAGTTAGAGGATTTACAGGAAAAGGGTTTCATCCGACCGAGTACTTATCATTGGGGTTTTTCTGTCTTGTTGGTGAAGAATGGGGACAATACCCTCAAAAATTGTGGGGATTATTAGATGTTGAACCAGTTGATGATCAAGAACTAATATCCCTTACCAAAGATTTATGATCTCTTTGATCAGCTTCAAGGAGCCCGAGTGTTCTTGAAGATTGACTTGAGATCTGGTTATCATCAGTTGCACATTAGACCAACTGATATACCTCTTAAAACCTTTCAGAGTAGGTATGACCTATATGAGTATGTGGTTATGTCGTTCGGTCTCATGAACGTGCCAGTAGTTTTCATGGCACTCATGAACTGAGGGTTCCATCCATACATCGATTCCTTTGGTGTAGTTTTCATGGAAGATATCTCGGTGTACTCTCACACTCGACACAACCATACCACACATCTTGAGATCATTCTGAGTACACTGAGAGAGAATCAGTTATATGCTATGCTCTAAAATGACACTTTTGGATGGACCAAATTCACTTCCGGGGTCATGTTATATCAGAGACAAGTGTATTAGTAGACCTAGATAAAGTGAGAGCAGTAGTTTCCTTAGAGAATCTGACGAACTTAATTGAGGTACAGAGTTTTCTAGAGATGGATGGTTACTATAGAAATTTCAAACAGGACTTTTTATTCCTAGAAGAACCACTGAAGGGGCTCACTAAGAAGGGCATGAAGTTATGATGATTATAGTCTTGTGAGTCAGCCATTTAGGAGTTGAAAGGAAGGTTGACCTCAGCACCGATTCTAGTATTTCTATTATTGGGAAAGAGATTTTCTGTTTACTATAATGCATCAGGTATTGGTCTAGGAGCAGTGCTTATGAATGAAGTAGGAGTCGTTGTGTACGAGTCTCAGCATTTGAGGCCACATGAGAAGAATTACCCAACACATGATATCGAGTTGGCTATAGTTGTTCATGCCTTGTGATGTTGGAGACATTATCTTTTGGGAGAGAATTTTTTGGTTTACACAGATCACACAATTCTCAGGTATATCATTGTTAATCATTATATGAATTTGAGGCAGCGAAGGTGGGTTGAGTACCTTCAGTCCTTTTACTTTGAGCTTGCCTATATTCCAATGAAAGGCAATGTAGTAGCTGATGCGTTGTGTAGGAGGACTCAGATACAGGAAGTTCGGGAGGCCAGAAGTGAGTGGTAACTTATGGCTATGTTCTCTGAGATGCATTTGGAGGTGCATGATAGACAGGGGTGACTGTTTATTTCTTTTATATCTTTTACCTATACTCTATACGATCGAGTGCAAATGAGACATCAATTAGACTCTGAAGGCCTAGTTCTACAAGAGAGTGTGTTAGGAGAGGACACTTTTACGGGATGGAAAGTAGGGAAGGATGCGATATTGCATTTTCATGGGTGCGTATGGGTGTCAGAAGACATAAACGAGGAGTTGATATGGGAATTTCATTCTTAGTTTGGGAAGTTCATCCTAGGGTCACCAAGATGTATCGAGATCTGCACTGTCAGTATTGGTGGCCAGGTATGAAGAGACATGTTGCTAGGTTTTTTCTGAGGTATTCCACCAATCATCAGGAGAAGGCGGGGCATTAGTGAACAGTCGGGCTTTTGCAGCAGTTACCCATTTCCGAGTGGAAGTGGAATGATGTCATGATAGACTTCATGATAGGTTTACCGAGGTCACCTTGCGGGAAAGATTCAGTTTGGGTTGTCATTGACAGACTCACGAAGGTTTCACACTTCTTTCGGATCAAGGAGACCATCATTATAGATGAGATAGGAAGGTTGTACATCCTGGAGATTATACATCTACATGGGGTTCCACTCTCCATTATTTCAGACAAGGACACACGTTTTACTTCTCAGGTCTGACAAGGATTACTGAGGGCTTTGGGTACACAAGTACTTATGAGTACAGCTTACCATCCGCAGGTAGATGGCCAGTTCGAGCATAGGATACAGGTGCTTAAGGACATGCTTCAAGCATGCATCCTATATTTTAGAGGTTCTTAGGAGAATCACATACATCTTGTGTAATTTTCCAACTATAATAGTTCTCAAGAAACTATTCAGATGGCACCCTATGAGGCCTTGTATGTTAGGCCATACCGATCACCCCTATGTTGGTTGGAGGCAAGATAGACAACTATAACGGGACCTCATCTTGTTCAGGAGGCCAAAGAGTAGATATAATTGATTTGAAAGAGGATGGATACTACACAGTCATGACATAAGAGTTATGCTGATAGACGGAGATGAACTCTAGAGTTAGAGGTTGGAGATCAGGTTTTGTTACGTGTCACACAAAGGTTGGAACATAGGAGTTGTTGACGCTCCTTTCGTCACAGAATCTAAAGATCGGAAAAGGGGAATATCTGAGCTCAAAGTGATTCAACCTTTGAAGAAAACATCAAAAATAAACAAAGGCATGAAGAAAGGATCAAAAGCAACTGCACCGCGCAAGTTATATCACTGTCGTGCAAGTCCACTTGCACGACCTAAGTGATAACCACCCGGTAACCGCCCAGGGCCTTCTTTTGCCTATAAATAGACCCTATGGGCCCCCCATTCGAGAGGATCTTTTTCCAGAAACTCGGATTGAAGCTCCCGACGCCCAAGTCTCTTCTCAAAGCTTCCGGAACACTTCTAAGGTAATTTTGTACCTAGAACGGAAGATCTAAAGAGAGGGAGGAAGGCCTAAGTGTTGAAACTCATCAACACCTGCGCGCCTGAGTGGCCAGCCCTTAAGGGAAGTGGTCACACTTGCGAGCCGCCTAATTCCTTCGATAGAAATTGTGCGTCCCTTTTCTGGGAGAACCTCAAGAAGATTCTAAAGGCTTTAAGAATGAGTCTCTCAAGTATTTTAATGCTGGTTGAAAATCGCGCAAGTACCCCACATGTCGCGCAAGTATACCTGCGCGACCAATACTTGCACGCCGCCGCAATACCTGCGCGCCTTCCAAGACATGCGCGCCCCTTCCTTTTTTGGGTTCCTTTTCTGCCCATTTCACCCCTCTTAAACCATTTCACCTTTCCTATTCAAGATTCAGTCTTCAAGATACTCTTCAAATCCATTTATGGAATGATTTCTTGATTTGACTTCCTTATCTGAAAGGAATTCGGTGGAATATCTCTCAAAACCTAGTGATTTACACATCTTTATGTCACCAAAGATTGAGAGTTAATTTATTCAACCTCATCCTTTAAGATGATAGAATCCTTAACCTAGGTCTCCTTTTCAAAAATAATCCCTAGTTATAAGTCCTTTAATCTGGGCATCTTCCTCAGGAGTAAGCCCCAAATTCTTAAAGTTCCCAAATATGGGCATCCTCCTCAGGAGTAAGCCCCAAACCTTAATTCCTTAACTTGGGCATCCTCCTCAGGAGTAAGCCCCAATCATAATCCTTTAATATGGGCATCCTTCTTAGGAGTAAGCCCCGTGTCCTCTAATTTTGGGCCTCCTTCTTAGGAGTAAGACCCAATCTCAAATATGGGCATCCTTCTTAGGAGTAATCCCCGAGTCCCTTTATTTGGGCATCCTTCTTAGGAGTAAGCCCTGAGTTCCTTAATTTGGGCATCTTCTTAGGAGTAAGCCCCAAACCTTAATCCCTAACCTGGGTCTCCTTTTCAGGAATAAGTCCCAGTCATAATTATGGGCATCCTTTTCAGGAGTAAGCCCCAAATCCCTTAATTTCTCTTTAACCAGTCCTAATTTTCATTTGATCTGGGATTCCTTCTCAGGAGTAAAAACCCAGTTATCAATCCTCTCCTAATTTGGGTTTCCTTTTAATGAATATTTCCCAAGTTAGAGTATTCAAATCTCCATAAATCACATATACCTTTATGGACCCTGTTCCTGGATTTTCTACCTAAAAGTAAATCCTAAACCTTCATCTATCTGGGCAGTCATATATACATAAGCCCCAAACCATTTCTTATGATTGCATCTTTCATGGAACAATTGTATAATTTTTACCAATACCTCTTGTTTCTCACACCGATCATGACTCACGTGAACTTAGAGTGTAAAAGTAATTATGACATCCTTCTTTGAGCCATCAATCATAAATGTCATACTCTATTACTCGAACTACGTGGGTTCTGATTACTTTTCCAAGACAAAGGATATGTAGGTAGCCCATTTATGGGTTAGATCCCAACTCTGAAATAATCTATGTCCTTCTGAATGACGATAAACTTCAAGTGCCCCACTGAGTGGCTTTAAAACTAGCCTGGTCATCATAATGACCAAGAGACTTTTATATAAATGTTTTGAAGGATACCATTGACCAAGAATCTCTAAATAGATACAGATGATTCTCTATTGATGAAGAACCTTGAATACATATAAAAGATTCTCTTAATTTCTTACATATTTAATCATTGATTGTTAAAACTAAAGGAAATCTCATTTTATACTTGGTAATGTAATAAGGATTCACGAACATAACTTAAATCTATAAAGAGAGTCCCGGAGTAGACAATAATTCCCCTCAAAAAGGTGTGATGAGTCCAACCTCCCATCCTCTCGACCAATGCAAATTCCTAAGCCTCATCATTCCACAAGCTAATAAGCACCTACCTTTGGAAAGTAGGTCCAAACGGATGTGGAATCATTGGATGTTTCCGGTTCTACGAACAAACCCGCTAGAAACCGATTGGAATGTTTGAATCTCCCGTCCAGGAGGTCATCCCCGAATTCCGTGCGAAACAAAAATGGTGAACCCGACGTGAATCCTTAACCAAGTTAAAATTATGTTTTACCTATTTGTTAAGCCCCTATTTAAAACTCAACAAGAGGGCTAACAAAAACAATCATTGACATATGTGCTCATCCAAAGGATGAAGTGGCTGAATTTTATCTTGATTACGTCTGTTATATCAAACATGCACTCTTTTCCAAGATCTTCTGTATTTCCATAATGGATGCTCTCAAATTCACATCTGTGAATACTGCTGCTGCAAATACCACTGCTGCTATTCCTACTGGATCATCATCCGCTCTGAGGATGACATCACCTATTCAGTGTCTTCAATGTTGGGTATCAAATGCGCTGGTTAAGGAGTACCGTCAACACAGTACCATCCCAACTCTAGAGGCTGCCAGACAGGCCCTCCAAGTGAACAAATCACACAGGTCGTCCGGACAACGATGACCAGTGATCAAGAGGCAGGCGGTGCTGACTACCGTCTCCAACTGTTTCGGGTTATTATCCTCGGAACGCAATATCCATTCACTCCCTTACTCTAAGGAAGTGAATGAGCAGGTCCCTCGGGCCCTTAATTCAAAAAGATAGGAGTCCTTCCCGAGGGCTCCCATCAACAATCGCCGCCAGACTCGTGCGGTAGTGCGCCCTCAACTTGATGAGGGTACCGACTCCAGGAATTCAGCTCAGGTTCCACGAACCCGAGCAGGCAAGATGAATCGCCAGAGACGGAATCCGGTTAACAATGGGTAGGTTATCATCCCTGCCATCTCCGGAGAAGTCCACCAACCTAACTTGGTGGCGAACAATGAGCAGGCACACACACCTGCCCGTTTTAATTCTGATGTCCAGCAGAATCGTCTGGCAGCATCAAGCCAATCCCGCCAGGCAATTCCGGCGGAGTACTATAGGCAGGAACATACACCTGCTTATACATCATCAGTTAGTCAGCAGGCTCATCTGACTACATATGATGGATCTCGTCAACCGTGTTTGGTGAAGTGTAATCAGCAGGAATATACACCTGCTAATACTAATCAAACCTACCAACAGGCTCGCTTGGAAGCGCACGGAGAAGTCAGTCGTAAAGCCCCGACGACAAACAGGAGGCAGACTCAACTCTCTGCCTCCACACTTGAGTACTGTCAGGATTCACTGACAGGAAAAGGAGGACAGGAGCAGGCACATACACCTACTCCAAACCCGGAATGGACCTATATTCCCGTTCCGGCGGCTGAAGTCACCAAACATATTTTGTCAATGGTGAAAGAGCAGAAGCAAATTCCTACTCATATTCTGGATCCTTGCCAGAATATCATAACAGCTTCAGCATTATCTCAGGGATAGACACATAAATCTATCCCTAGCAGTGGAGTGACACATCAACGATTCACTCCGGAACAGACACACACATCTGTTCCAGTCCAAGAGGGTTATGGGGCATACTCCCCCATATCATACGGACAACCAAGTCAGGCACATACACCTGATTTGAGTGGAGATCGTTAGCCTAACCTGACCATCTTTCCTGATCAGGCACAAAAACCTGCTCAGAGTAACCACTTTCGTCAACAACAAGTGGTTTCCAAAGCGAGTAATAAGGCATCTAAGAAAAAGATCTGCCCAGTACAGTCAGGAGATCAAAGGCCAATCTGTAACAAGGCCTTGCTCGATGCTGGAGTTCTTGAAGCCCTCAGACATTTATCTGTTGGAATTCAAGGTTCTACTCCCTCAGTTCCCAATAACGGGAACATTAATTACGAAAGTCTTCAACAGACACTTCCTCATGAAGGATTGCTTCATGAAAATTCGGTCAATCTTGAAGTTTCTTCTTCATATGAGATCCACAAGAACCCTCTGTGTGGTCAGAAGACCAAGGAGCAAGAGATCTCATCTTTTGCTGTAACCCATTATGGTGGTCCTCCCCATGATGATGAATTTTGCTGCGAAAGTCCTCTCCGCAGTAGTGATTCACATTGTCTGGAAAATACTCCAGTGGACAATGTAGTGCCGAGAAAGCCCTCTTATCTTGAGGCACTTTGAAATGTGAAACTAGTCATGTCTGATGCTTTATCGCTAACAAGTGAAATACTTTCTCAATCAGAAGATAGCCCAGGGTATAGGTCATTCTCCGAACCACCCCTAAGTCGTGCATCTTCTAGTTTGATCAAAGATATCTCTAACAATCTTTTTGAATCCGATGAAGCAACAGGGAAACCCCAACTCTGGTCAAAACAGGTAGAAGAATCTTTATTTAATGATAAAGAGGAAATGCTGAACATAAGGAAAAAACTGGCAAAAAGTGAAGTACCAGTCATGTTTTGGCCTTTGGCTGACTCCCAGTATGACATTCCAAAGATGTTGACGGATGATGGAATCCATGATATTCGTCTCAACATATGGAAAAATCTTTGTCAATTGAAGAAGAAGGTATTATCTTATGATGAATATGAAAATCATCTTAAGATAATAGAAGGGCTACAACGTCAGATTGATTTGGCATCTCTATCAGTCTCGGTATCCGAAGGCTGAAAAGCAGCAGAGAACCATTCAACGTTCATGCCTTGTCGCACTAAGAAAATTGTGACAGTTAATTTCCAATGCTCCATCTGGTGTTCATATTAGATGATGGGGTGTTCACGGAGCACTAAATTTCACAGTGCTTTCCAGCCAGCAAAGCCCGCCGAAAATGGTCTCATGCAATGTTATTGCCCATGGCCGGCCACAGTCAATGGGCTTTGTTCATAATCAAAAGCTTTCTCAAGAACATGCTTCAACTAGTTCCTCTCAAAATCAAGCATATAGAGAACAAGTTGTTGAATTGCTCCTATATCAAGCAGGCGAGAATATTGTACAAGCCTCTCGTATGGAGAAAACACGTCATCAAATGACAGAAGTTTTTGAAATCATCCAATAGTTTGTTGAACCAGGTGATAAATGTGGATACATGCTAATGCATCCAGCTAATTTCCGAACTAATATTCGCAAGATCAAGAGATATTTTAAGAAGATCTCAGATCTAGCATGTCAAGAGCCACCCCAGCTTGTCAGACTGGGGACTTCTTTAACCCAACCCTCAGAGTCAACAAATGGGATTCGAGGAGTTGAGCGGAATCCATAGGAACATCCCCAGTTCACAGGACTGGGGACTCTTTCAAATCATCAATCCCCTCCTCAGATAATATCGGTCTTTTCTCGATTGGGGAAGAATCCCCAAGAGGAACGAAGAGCCAAATTATCAGGAGATTCCCTCCAAGTTATAGCTCGTCAAGAAGTTCCTAAAAGATTGAATCAACAAAAGGCAATGTCTCATCAATGACTTTAAAGAAGACAATATCACAGAAATGTTGATAGAAGAGATGTGATGCATTATGCATCAATCATTGTCATCAATGCCGTTGTTGCTAATCCACCAGAGGAGGTTCACTCAGGGGACTCAGATGAAGAGCGTCCTGCTCAAGAAAATGTACGCACCAATACAAATGAAGAAGGTGTGCGTACACAAAGTCAAAGGATTACTCAGAACCTAGGTAATCCACTTCCTTCTCTCCAAAAAGTATCCAAAAAAGGGAAGGGAAAGAATCAGGTTACATATCCTTCCTTTGGAGAAGGTCAATATCTCTCATTAGAGAAAAGGTTTTCACAACAGGAGGAAGAAATGAATGAATTAAGAAGGTTGAATGCAGAACTACTTCAGAGTAGTATTCTTCTTAATAATGCTGAAGTCCGATAGCCAAAGGAATTTGTTGTAACTACTGAGATGGATTAGGAATATCCTCCTTTATCAGTACACCCTCAGAAGTCTAATCCTATGGGTCAAGTGCAACAACGGTTGGAAGCACTACCATCAGTTGCAGCACCAACCACCACGTCTGTACAAGCTCCATTCATTGCACCTACCCAAAACCAAGTTCAACCGGATATTTCTCAAAAGTTGATAACTACTATTGAGTCATTAAAAGATCAGTTAGAATCTATGGAAGGGAAACGAGCGCAAGTTCAACCTGAAAAGAAAGTTTACCCTGAATGGGTAGATTCAATTTCTCCTCCATCCAGTTTTGGAAACCCTGTTTTCCCTACTTTCAATGGATCAGGCGACCCTGAACAACATTGGACGCATTATGTGTCTTGTTGTGATCCTATGATGGGAACTCCAGAGTAGCAAGAAGTAGTGAAACTCAGATGATTCGTGTGAACCTTGCAAGGACCAGCTTTTGTTTGGTATACAAGCTTGCAATCCCGATCAATCATCGGATGGGAGGATCTTCGTCAAAAATTCCTTCTTCAGTTCAGCTCAACTTTTCCAAAAACGACAGTTTTTGATCTTACAAACTGCAAGCAAAGGGAGAATGAAAGAGTCTCTGATTTCATTGCTCGCTGGAATAGATTAACATATTCCCTGAGTTTAGCACTTCCTCAGGGGGAACTGTTGCCAATCTGTGTGGTAAATTTGCGTGACGAATTACGCACGCCATTGATCCCTGTGAAATACACATGAGGGTTTCTAGACCTTACTTCAATCGCTCAACAGATTGAAGATTCCCTTATACAGGCTAAGGTTAAATCTCGTGTAATTCCATCAGCTCGAGGAAGAAGAATGGGTAAAGCAGAAACTGCTACAGTTATGCTTAAACAAGCACCTGTACCTATTTCTACTTCAAAACCTTCATCTTCTCGAAGGGATCCACCTCCTGAACGCCAACAACAAAGGCCATTTCGTCCAAATGATCAAAGAGATCAATGAAGAAAACAATTTGATGATTTTAAGAGTAAAACATACTCTATCTGAAGTGAGCAAGTTCCTGGTTACTTCATTTAAGCTCTGGAAAATAATTTGGTTCAATTACCAGTGCCCAAGAGGCCAAAAAAGGAAGGAGATGATGACCGTCCCAATTATTGTCCCTTTCATCAAATGTTGGGGCATCCCATCCAGGAGTGTTTTGTCTTTAATGACCTCCTGCAAAAGATGGTCAACTTGGGACAAGTCAAGTTGAAAGGTTCTTCGACTCAGATAGCATGTGTTACTGCTACAATTCCAGAGGCGGAAGGTGAATGGAAAGAAGTCAAAAGCAGAAATGCACATAAATATGATGATTGGATGGTCAGAAAGACAATCAATTGGACTCATGCCATTTTGGGAACACAATTAAAGAACCCAATTGTGACTTCTACCATGAATATTACGGTAAAACCCTCTTCACCAGAGGGAAAGTCCTCAAAGAAACGTCTTGATTCAAAGAAGAAAAAAGAATCAGAAGAAGATGAGTATGTGTCAAAGCCTAAATTGTATTTGACTCTGGCAGACATTATTCCATCTACTTCAAAGCCACGGGCACCTCCCCACCAAACGGCACAGCCTAAACAGGCTAATCAGGCAGAGTCTTTATCAGACGAAGAGTTAATCTTCGGTTCTGTTAATATGATTCAATTAACAGATCCATATCCCAGTCTTAGTGAGACTGAATTCCCTGTATCAAATAAGGGAATCTGAAGAAGTTCCAGAGGTTCAGGATACAGAGGAAGACGTGGATCTTTCTGAATACACTACTCCAATTCTACCCCTGCTAGCACTATGTATGCAGCAGAAACTCGTGGTAGAGCCCTTCAGCGAGCTCAAAAAGAACAAGTAAGTTCTTCTGCCAATGGCCAACTCAGTTTTGGCACAGTTATTTTAGAAGACCGATTAAAGATTCCATCTTCTTTATCTCAGCAATTAAATGGATCTAATCGGTCTAATCATCCAAAACCAAGTATATTGCCAAATTATATCCCAATACAAGATGCATCAGCTTCCAAAGCATCTGTTTCCAAGGTACCTACTAAACCGCATATTACTGTTGGGAAACGCAGACCTTTAGATCAAAAGTATGATATATTGAAACACTTGGCCCATGTACCAGCCATGTTATAAATTTTGGATGCTTTGAATCTGTCAAAAGATATTCGGGAAGAACTCATCGAAGCTTTGTCAAGTCCTCGGGAGTTTGAAGCTGAAATTGCTGCAGCTGAAGTCTATCACATAGAGAATAATCCTACAGAATGCCATGCAGTGATATCTTTTACTGATAAAGATGAATATGATGTTGTGCATGGGCACATAAAACCTCTCTACTTATCTGGAAAAGGAAATGGTGTAGATATCCGAAGAGCTTTCATTGACAATGGTTCAGGAGTCAACCTCATGCCCATTCGTACACTTCGTCGATTGGGCCTCACAAAATCTGATTTATCTCCTTCTACCATGATGTTACAAGGATATGATAAAAATTAACAAGAACCACTGGGCGAAGTTACACTCAGAACTCAGTTTGGAGATCATGTATCCAATTCAGATTTCATGATTGTTGATCAAGAGTCAGCTTTCAATGTCTTTCTTGGAAGACCCTGGCTACATCATCATCCAGCTATCCCTTCATCATACCATCAATGTCTCAAATACTGTTTCAATGGTCAAGTTGGAACATTGTATGGTGATAAGACCCCGTTCAAGATATGTGAGTCTCAATACATTGAGGCAGAATTTTATCACATGAAGGGAAGGGAAAAATCTACAATGAAGGAAATTACCAAAGTTAATGCTCCATATGGTTTGGAGAAAATTCCAATAAATCCATTTACACATATGAGTATAGATTATGTGTTACCTATCAGTCAAATTGAAAAAATAGGCCCAAATCAAAATACTCTTATGGAAAGATCCATAATGTCATTTACAGAAATCGAGCCAGACAACATGGGAGAAATTGGTAACCTACCAAACAATGATGAAAGCATAAGTGGTGACGTTTTCATTTCATCTGTTGATGTCCAAAAAGTCTATACTTCTCCAATCAGGTCAGAAGAAGTTATAGCAACATCAGAGGTGAATAATGATGTCGATTCTCAATCCATAATCTCCTCTTTATTTCCCAAAGAAGGCCCTTTATCATCAATAGGGTCGGAAATGGATGCTTCTCCTTCAAAATGTGGAAATTTTGACATCTCTTCTGATCATGAAAATTTCGTTTTGTCATCTACTATGCAAGTAGAAATGGAAGAAATAGCACATGATGAAGAGGAAGAGGAAGATCTTAGAGACGCTCCTCCAGCATTTTAGGAAGGTATCTCTACAACTGTGGATGAAATCAGAGAAAGAAATATGGGTACAGAGAAAGATCCACGCCCCACTTTAATTAGTGTGTCCATGACCTTTGAAGACCAAGAGATGTATATTTCTTTTCTAAATCAAAATAAAGATATTTTTGCTTGGAATTATACAGAAATTCCTGGGCTTGATCCTGATATTGCTACTCATCATTTGGGATTACCAAAAGAACATCGAGGATTTAAGAAAGCCGCGAGAAGAACACACCCAACCTATGATTTCAAAATTGAAGCTGAAGTGGATAAGATGATCAAAGATAACTTCGTCAGAGAAGTTCAGTATCCCAAGTGGTTGGCTAATATTGTCCCTGTAATGAAGAAGAATGGACAAATTAGGGTTTTCATCGATTTCAGAGATCTTAATCAGTATTGTCCTAAAGATGATTTCCCGGTTCCGATTACAGAACTCTTAATTGATGTGACGGCTGGCTATGACGTACTTTCCTTCATGGATGGATATTCCGGATATAATCAGATCCGAATGGCCCCAGAAGATGAGGAATCTACAGCCTTCAGAGCCCCTCAAGGTGTGTTTTGTTACCGGGTGATGCCCTTTGGTTTAAATAATGCAGGTGCAATATATTAACGTGCCATGCATCGTATCTTCAACCCTTTCTTAGGGAAGTTTGTTGAATGCTATGTAGAAGATTTGGTGGTTAAATCCAAACAACGTTCTAATCACTTGGCTGATTTGGAAGTCATATTCCACAAGCTTCGACAACATAATTTGAAGATGAACCCCTTAAAATGTGCTTTTGGGGTAACCTCAGGAAAATTCCTCGGCATTGTTGTATGCCATCGTGGTATTGAAGTTGATCCTGAGAAGACCAAATCAATCCTTGGTATGTCAGCTCCTCATAATTTGAAATAATTAAGAGGACTTCAAGGACACTTAGCCTATATTCGGCGTTTCATCGCCAATTTGACAGGAAAAAGTTTACCCTTTACCAAATTATTGAAGAAAAGAGTCACTTACCAGTGGACTGAAGAATGTCAAGAAGCATTTGATGTTCTCAAGAAATACCTCTTGAGTCCACCAGTACTCATGCCACCTGTTGAAGTTAGACCACTTATCCTCTATGTGACAACACTAGAGCGATCATTGGGTGCCTTTCTCACTCAAAAGAATGATGCTGGGAATGAAAATAGCCTCTACTATCTCAGTAGAACTATGCTTGAAGCAGAAACCCGGTATTCAAGTATTGAGAAGTGCTGCCTAGCATTAATCTTTGCAGTTCAGAAACTGAGACACTACCTGCAACATCACGAGGTCCAATTGCTATCTCACAATAATCTGCTCAAATTCATCCTTAGTCGTCCAATGCTTACAAGATTCCTAGAAAGGTGGGTAGTTATTTTGCAGCAGTTCGACATTCAGTATGTATCTCAAAAGTCAATAAAGGGCCAAGCTCTAGCTAATTTCCTAGCTGAACATCCTTCAGTAGAAGACACGTCTTCAGATATTGAACTCCCTGATGAGGATGTTTTCTCTATTCCAGAGAATCCTAAAACATGGGAAATGTATTTTGATGGTGCTTCCAGAAGTCCAACAGGGAAGAAAATGGAAAATCTTAAATTCAACAAAGTTGGTTTAGGAATTTTGCTCATTTCTCCAGATAAGGCAGTGTTACCTTATTCCTTTTTATTATGGGAAGGTGGTACCAATAATGAAGCCGCATACCAAGCTCTCATTATATGCTTGGAATTAGCACTCCAAGAACAAGTGAATCACTTAAAGGTGAAAGGTGATTCAGACCTGGTAATCAAACAAGTCAATGGGGATTATGCCATCAGAAAAGAAGAATTAATCCCTTTGTATGATTACGTCAGAGAGTTAATGGCGGAATTCCCTTCAGAACAGACATTTTCTTATGTCCCAAGATCACAAAATTCTCAAGCTGATGCACTGGCTAATATATCCACAGCTCTAGCATATCCAAATCGGGACGTGACAACCATCAGTATTTCCCACCGTCGTGCAATTTCACCTTATGTTCAAGCCAGAACAGAGGAAATTAATGAAATTAGTCCCATTCCTGAACCGTATGGTCATACTACAGGATGGATGTCACCTATCAGGGAATACCTTCAAAATGGAACACTTCCACCTGATAGAGCTGAGAAAGAACAAATTCGGCGACGTGTGGTCAATTTTACTCTTTATGATATCCCAAAACACCTAGAGAAAATTCTCTACAAATGTGGTTTTGATGGAGTTCTCTTCAGATGTATTGATGGTGAAGAGACAATGGCTATCATAAAAGAAGTGCATGCAGGAGTCTGTGGTGCCCACCAGTCTGGACATAGACTGTCTGATCAAATTCGAAGGCTTGGATACTTTTGGCCTTCAATGATACAAGATTGTGTTGATTTCACAAAGAAGTGTCATTCATGTCAAGTACATGCCAACTTAATTCATCAACCTCCATATTTGCTTCATACAGCTAAATACTCATGGCCATTTGCCACATGGGGAATGGATGTGGTGGGACCTTACCCTTCACCTACGACCAAGCAGTTTAAGTACATTCTTACTACTACTGATTTCTTTTCCAAATGGGTAGAGGCAGTACCTCTCAATGAAGTCAGTTCTAAATGCATTGTTATCTTCATCAAGTCTAACATCATTACTAGATTTGGTGTCCCTCATACCATATTGACGGACAACGACACCAACTTCTGTTCTTCTGAGGTGAAGAAATTGTATCAAGAATACAACATTAAATCCAACCATTCATCTCGGTATCATGCGGCGGCCAATGGCCAAATAGAAGCCTTTAACAGGACTCTTTCAAATATACTGCAAAAGATGGTGGATAAAGATAAGAGGTCATGGCCTGATAAACTCTTTCATGCTTTATGGGCTTATCGGACTACCACCCGAAATGCAACGCGGTCAACTCCATATTCGTTGGTATATGGAACAGAAGCAGTCTTTCCAATTGAAGTTCAATTGCCTTCACTCAAAGTAGCCATTTGTGATCAGTTATCTACAGATGAGAAATCCCAAAAGCGATTGAATGAATTGGAATAGTTAGATGAGAAAAGATTGTTCACTTTGCACCACTTGGAAATCTATGAGAATCAAATAGCACGAGCTTTTAACAAAAAAGTTCGTCTTCGTTCATTCAATCAGGGAGAATTGGTATTAGTTCTCAGAACTCCAATGATACCAAGAAAGAAACCTCCCAAGCTTGAGCCAAAATGGGAAGTACCTTATTCAATACATAAGGTTTACTCCAATGGAGCTTATTCATTAATCTCAATGGATGGAGAACTCATCACGACTCCAAACAATGCTAGATTTCTGAAGAAATATTTTGTATAAACACAAAATATGGTCCCCAGAACCAAGATTCTTACAATTGGTTCATACAGCAATGGTCCAGTATGACCTTAAACTGTAACTACGTCCAACATGACGTTAAACTGTAGGAAAGTCCCTTACGTCTGGAAAGACGTTAAACTACATAAGCACTTAAAAGTCCAGTATGACTTTAAACTAAATCATCCACAGTCTATGCATATGACCTTAAACTATTTGCATTTTCGTCCAACATGACGTTAAACTATAGAAAAGATGTCCCTGCAACATGACACTAAACTGTACAGCACCAGTTCGTCCTTTCTATATGACATTAAACTATACAGCAATGGTCCAGTATGACCTTAAACTGCAACTTCATCCCACACGACGTTAAACTGTGAAAAAGTTCCCTAAACCGTCCAGCATGACCTTAAACTGCATCATCCCTGGTCCATGCATATGGCCATAAACTATTTTGCAAGTCCCTTATATCCAGCAAGATGTTAAACTGTGACGTCCTAACTACATGACGCTAAACTGTATAAAAGTCCCTTACGTCCAGAAAGATGTTAAACTATATAATCATCAAAGGTCTAGCATGACATTAAACTGCACCATCCACGGTCCATGCATATGACCTTAAACTATTCTCACTTTCATCCAACATGACATTAAACTGTGAAAAAATCCCCAATGCGTCCAACATGACGTAAATGGTGTGTTATTTTTTCCTTACTGCATGACATTAAACTGCACAGTCCCCCTTTCGTCCAATATGACGTTAAACTGTATTGTCCCCATCGTCCTAACTACATGACGCTAAACTGTACAGAAAGTCCTTGATATATCCTACATGACATTAAACTGTTATTTTTTCCCTGCTACATGACACTAAATTGTGCAGCACCAACAGTCCTAACTGCAAGACTTTAAACTGCATAGTCCCTTTTTTATGTCCTACATGAAATTAAACTATGCATCGTTAGGGTTGTTGTTACCCCTTGTTTCTCACACTGAGTATGACTCATGTTAGCTTAGATCAAACATCAACCATAACACTCTCTTTGGGCCTCTAACCACGTGTAAGTCCCAACAACATTTTTATTAGATCGTTGTCCCCAAGAACAACTTGATCATTAATTCATTCTTTAATTTTACTACACGGACTTTGATCCTTGCCCTCCAGGCTGGGTATGCAGGCAACCTCACAGGGTTCAAGCCCAAAAACAATCTCCTCACATCGGTTCACCACCATCTCATATGATGTTGATTTGTGAAACCACCCCAAGAATCAATATCATTACATTGTTTCACTTTCGTCCTTGTTATATGATGTTAAACTATGCAACACTTTTGTCCGGTACGATAATAAACTACAATATTATTTGATTTCTTCATTTGAGAGAGAAATATTATTGACATTGATTTTTCAATCGTGTTTCATTTCAAAAGACTACGTGCATACATGGTATTGCCTAAACTTTTTATCTTAGGTTAAACCATCATTGCACTAAAGTCCCCTTTCACCCTTCACTTGTACGAACCAAATTTGTACAAAGGGTAGTTCTAGAACTACGTGGGCTTGATTCCCTTACTTATGGGATACGTAGGAACATTCGAGTATCCCTTGAATCCAGCCCCAAGTCTTTTGTGCCTAACCTCAAATTTCACTTTCAGTCCCTTGGCTGAGAAGTCCTCATGAAAACACACACTGTGTAATCATTATTATGGTCCGAATTCTATGACCCTAAACTAAGATCTCTCAAACTTTCGTCTTGCACGACGTTAAACTGCATTTCAAGAACTATGTATGGCTTGATTCTCATTCTTATGAGATACGTAGTGAAGTCCAAAATTTCAATTCAGGACCCAGCCACAACATGATTATGGTTATCATTGACCTATGTAACTCTATATACATTGGACAATACCCATATTTATGTGTTATAATCCTAACCTTAAATATTTTCAGATCTTCATAACCATTTTCATGACTTCTAGTCACAAAAATGTCAAACTTCTGAGAATTCTTTTGCTTGACTATGCAGCACGTGCCCATAGGTGGCCTTCATAAACAGTCCACATAACAGACTTGTCAGCCGAAAGATGCTATTTATTTGACCATGCAGCCAATTCCCTTAGGTGGCCCTGCATATTTCAACCCCCTAACAGGTTTGTTAAATATGGTAACTTCATTCTTGGGAAGAATGCATCTTTTGTCCTTATTTGTCTTAAACAAAAGTATGTAGGGATCCGCAAAAAATAGGCATCCTTAACATATTTGTCCCATATCCTTTTTCATGATCTGAAAGTATTCAAGTCTATGGTTTATTCTTCTTCACTGCGTTTGGGTCAGACCTTCATAGGAGTGATATTCATCCAGTTCTTCGATAATCTTGTCTCGAAATATCTTCTCAATATTCAAGTACCTCTTTCCATACAACAAACTCTATACTTTAGAAAATTTGAATCTCCATAAAATTTCACTGGCTTTTAGCACTAGGAAAGTAAATTTCTAAGAGTTCTTTTGCCTAACTATGCAGCACGTGCCCATAGGTGTCCTTGCATAAATAGTCCACATAACAGACTTGTCAGCTGAAAGATGCTATTTATTTGACCATGCAGCCAATGCCCTTAGGTGGCCCTGCATATTTCAACCCCCTAGCGGGTTTTGTTAAATAATAGTAACTTCATTCTTGGAAACTACTTCTTCTAATTCCTTTTAGCTCTTTTTCATATCATTCCTCATATTCAAATATTCTTAAGCCATAGTTTACATATTTTCTCTCATACTTGAGTATGGTAATATGTTTTCAGATAAATTTTCAAGGAATTGAATCAATTTTAAACCATTTTGGTCAAAGATATTTCGACCTTAAACATTATCCCCTTTATGTCCGGCATGCATGACTTTAAACTGCCCACAAAAGACAAAGGAACTCTGAATAAAAGTCAAGTTCCAGCTCACTAAATATACATTTTTTGTATGATTTAGGTAATAATGAGAAATTAAAAGATTCAAAGTTTATAGGGTTATTTTTTTTATAATCCTAGTAAAAATCAAACCATGCTTACTAGGACCATTGGCTTAAGTAAATTTGAATAAGGTAGTGAAAGAATCCAGGTACAAATGATTGAAGATGAAAGTGTTTTTCATTGATGCACAAGAGTTAGAAGGACATCCACAGACTGGAGTCTCTTCTCTTTTTCAAGAATTACAAGAGACTTTCAACATAACACTTCATTTGATTTACGGCATCCCAAACTTCATCAGCAACCACCTGGAATTCATTCATTCAACTGGATACAATAAGAGATGCAGTGATACTATCTCTTCTTGGAACAATTGTAAAAGGATGTTCTTGAGTGCGGTTTGAGAAAATTTTCTGCTGATCAAACAGTGACTCTGTCTCTGTCCAAGAGACTTGGAAGATGGATACATGGATTTGAGAATGGAGCATTGGATGTAAAGAGAAATTTGGAGAGAGTACTCTTTTCAGATATTGCTCTAATGCCATGTTTGTCTTCTCTCCACCAACCGGCAGTGGAAAACATTTCAGCCCATGGGTTTGTCATTTTCATATCTGCAAGGAAATGAGATAGAGGAAGAACTTGAAAGTTCACACCATTGTTGTTGCTCTTAATGCACAACATAACCAAAAAGAGGAGTAGCAGTACAGCTGAATCTCAGGTGTATAATTGTTTGCATTTGGAACATTGACTCCTTGCAGACGACCATGACCATACAGAGGCAGATGGATGCTCTGTGGAAAATTAGGATGATATTTCTTCAAGTACTTAGCCAAATATGGGAGAGTGTTGTTGCAGATATCATAGTAATCATGGCCAATAATGTTCATCATGTCATCAATCCGCTTTCTAGCCAGTTCATCAGCCATTCCAATTCCTTTGGGAACCAATGAATCTGCACAAAAGATGAATAAACTAACTCTTAAATGGGTTTATTTTTCATAAAATTTGTGAAAGATTTCAAAAAAAAGGCTAAAGGCATTAAGGCGTGCAAGTCTAAACATGGCACGCAAGTATTCGTGTGCCACGCTAGTTTTTGACACACAAGTGTAAACCGCGCAAGTACAAATACCTTTACAATAGCACGACATCAAGAAAAACACTAGAAAACAGAGCAACCTGCGCGGCTAAGGTGACCTGCGCGGCGAGAGCTCGAAGGTATGAAGTCCGGAAATCCGGATTCTTGTACGGAAGTGAGGCCCTCTATTTATAGACACGGCCGGGACCCTGCGCGCTGGACCCTACACGACCGAGGGCCGTATCCCTGCGCGATGCGCACTTGCGCGCCGCCCTCTGTGCCCTGAAGACTTGCGCGCCCCCTTTTCCTTTGGATGGATTCAATTTCCTCAAATTCAAATCCTCATTTCTCTACAGAACAAACTCTGAGGGGGGACTTTTGTTGACGCTCCTTTCATCACAGAATCTAAATATCGGAAAAGGGGAATATCTGAGCTCAAAGTGATTCAACCTTTGATGAAAACATCAAAAATCGACAAAGGCATGAACAAAGGATCAAAAGGCACTGCACCGCGCAAGTTATATCACTGTCGCGCAAGTCCACTTGCGCGACGCCCTTATGGTCGCGCAGGTGACTTGCGCGACCTAAGTGATAACCACCCGATAACCGCCCAGGGCCTTCTTTTGCCTATAAATAGACCCTGTGGGCCCCCAATTCGAGAGTATCTTTTTCCAGAAACTCAGATTGAAGCTCCCGACGCCCAAGTCTCTTCTCAAAGCTTCCGGAACACTTCTAAGGTAATTTTTTTACCTAGAACGGAAGATCTAAAGAGAGGGAGGAAGGCCTAAGTGTTGAAACTCATCAACACTTGCGCGCCTGAGTGGCCAGCCCTTAAGGGAAGTGGTCACACTTGCGCGCCGCCTTATTCCTTCGATAGAAATTGCGCGTCCCTTTTCTGGGAGAACCTCAAGAGGATTCTAAAGGCTTTAAGAAAGAGTCTCTCAAGTATTTTAATGCTGGTTGAAAATCGCGCAAGTACCCCACATGTCGCGCAGGCATACCTGCGCGACCAATACTTGCGCGCCACCGCAATACCTGCGCGCCTTCCAAAACTTGCGCACCCCTTCCTTTTTTGGGTGCCTTTTCTACCCATTTAACCCCTCTTAAACCATTTCACCTTTCCTATTCAAGATTCAGTCTTCAAGATACTCTTCAAATCCATTTATGGCATGATTTATTGATTTGACTTCCTTATCTGAAAGGAATTTAGTGGAATATCTCTCAAAACCTAGTGATTTACACATCTTTATGTCACCAAAGATTGAGAGTTCATTCATTCAACCTCATCCTTTAAGATGAGAGAATCCTTAACCTGGGTCTCCTTTTCAGGAATAATCCCCAGTTATAAGTCCTTTAATCTGGGCATCTTCCTTAGGAGTAAGCCCCAAATTCTTAAAGTTCCCAAATCTGGGCATCCTCCTCAGGAGTAAGCCCCAAACCTTAATTCCTTAACTTGGGAATCCTCCTCAGGAGTAATCCCCAATCATAATCCTTTAATATGGGCATCCTTCTTAAGAGTAAGCCCCAATTCCTCTAATTTTGGGCATCCTTCTTAGGAGTAAGCCCCAATCTCAAATATGGGCATCCTTCTTAGGAGTAAGCCCCGAGTCCCTTAATTTGGGCATCCTTCTTAGGAGTAAGCCCCGAGTTCCTTAATTTGGTCATCCTTCTTAGGAGTAAGCCCCAAACCTTAATTCCTAACCTGGGTCTCCTTTTCAGGAATAAGTCCTAGTCATAATTATGGGCATCCTTTTTAGGAGTAAGCCCCAAATCCCTTAATTTCTCTTTAACCAGTCCTAATTTTCATTTGATCTAGGATTCCTTCTCAGGAGTAAAAACCCAGTTATCAATCCTCTCCTAATTTGGGTTTCCTTTTCAGAAATAAGTCCCAAGTTAGAGTATTCAAATCTCCATAAAGCACATATACCTTTATGGACCCTGTTCCTGGATTTTCTCCCTAAAAGTAAATCCTAAACCTTCATCTATCTGGGAAGTCATATATACATAATCCCCAAACCATTTCTTATGATTGCATCTTTCATGGCACAATTGTCTAATTTTTACCAATACCTCTTGTTTCTCACACCGAGCATGACTCACGTGAGCTTAGAGTGTAAAAGTAATTATGACATCCTTATTTGATCCATCAATCATAAACGTCATACTATATTACTCGAACTACGTGGGTTCTGATTCCTTTTCCAAAACAAAGGATACGTAGGTAGACCATTTATGGGTTCGATCCCAACTCTGAAATAATCTATGTCCTTCTGAATGACGATAAACTTCAAGTGCCCCACTGAGTGGCCTTAAAACCATCCTGGTCATCATAATGACCAAGAGACTTTTATATAAATATTTTGAAGGATACCATTGACCAAGAATCTCTAAATAGATACAGATGATTCTCTATTGATGAAGAACCTCGAATACATATAAAAGATTCTCTAAATTTCTTACATATTTAATCATTGATTGTTAAAACTAAAGGAAAGCTCATTTTATACTTGGTAATGTAATAAGGATTCACGAACATAACTTAAATCAATAAAGAGAGTCCCAGAGTAGACAATAATTCCCCTAAAAATGGTGTGATGAGTCCGACCTACCATCCTCTCGACCAATGAAAATTCCTAAGCCTCATCAGTCCACAAGCTAATGAGCGCCCACCTTTGGAAAGTAGGTCCTAACGGATGTGGAATCATTGGATGTTTCTGGTTCTACGAACAAACCCGCTAGAAACTGATCGGAATGTTTGAATCTCCCATCCAGGAGGTCATCCCCGAATTCCGTGCGAAACAAAAATGGTGAACCGGATCGGTTTCTAGCGGGTTTGTTCGTAGAACCAGAAACATCCAATAATTCCACATCCGTTTGGACCTACTTTCGAAAGGTAGGCGCTCATTAGCTTGTGGACTGATGAGGCTTAGGAATTTGCATTGGTCGAGAGGATGGGAGGTCGGACTCATCATACCTTTTTGAGGGGAATTATTGTCTACTCCGGGACTCTCTTTATAGATTTAAGTTATGTTCGTGAATCCTTATTACATTACCAAGTATAAAATGATCTTTCCATTAGTTTTAACAATAAATGATTAAATATGTAAGAAATTTAGAGAATCTTTTATATGTATTCGAGGTTCTTCATCAATAGAGAATCATCTGTATCTATTTAGAGATTCTTGGTCAATGGTATCCTTCAAAACATTTATATAAAAGTCTCTTTGTCATTATGATGACCAGGCTGGTTTTAAAGCCACTCAGTGGGGCACTTGAATTTTATCGTCATTTAGAAGGACATAGATTATTTCAGAGTTGGGATCGAACCCATAAATGGGCTACCTACATATCCTTTGTTTTGGAAAAGGAATCAGAACCCACGTAGTTCGAGTAATAGAGTATGACGTTTATGATTGATGGCTCAAAGAAGGATGTCATAATTACTTTTACACTCTAAGCTCACTTGAGTCATGCTCGGTGTGAGAAAAAAGTGGTATTGGTAAAAATTAGACAATTGTGCCATGAAAGATGCAATCATAAGAAATGGGTTGGGGCTTATGTATATATGACTGCCCAGATAGATGAAGGTTTAGGATTTACTTTTAGGGAGAAAATCCAGAAACAAGGTCCATAAAGGTATATGTGCTTTATGGAGATTCGAATACTCTAACATGGGACTTATTCCTGAAAAGGAAACCCAAATTAGGAGAGGATTGATAACTGGGTTTTTACTCATGAGAAGGAATCCGAGATCAAATGAAAATTAGGACTGGTTAAAGAGAAATTAAGGGATTTGGGGCTTACTCCTGAAAAGGATGCCCATAATTATGACTGGGAATTATTCTGGAAAAGGACACCCAGGTTAGGGATTAAGGTTTGGGGATTACTCCTAAGAAGGATGCCCAAATTAAGGAACTCGAGGCTTACTCCTAAGAAGGATTCCCAAATTAAGGGACTCGGGGCTTACTCCTAAGAAGGATGCCCATATTTGAGATTGGGGCTTACTCCTAAGAATGAAGCCCAAAATTAGAGGACTTGGGGCTTACTCCTAAGAAGGATGCCCATATTAAAGGATTATGATTGGGGCTTACTCCTGAGGAGGATGCCCAAGTTAAGGAATTAAGGTTTGGGGCTTACTCCTGAGGAGGATGCCCAAATTTGGGAACTTTAAGAATTTGGGGCTTACTCCTGAGGAAGATTCCCAGATTAAAGGACTTATAACTGGGGATTATTCCTGAAAAGGAGACCCAGGTTAAGGATTCTCTCATCTTAAAGGATGAGGTTGAATGAATGAACTCTCAATCTTTGGTGACATAAAGATGTGTAAATCACTAGGTTTTGAGAGATATTCCACCAAATTCCTTTCAGATAAGGAAGTCAAATCAAGAAATCATGCCATAAATGGCTTTGAAGGGTATCTTGAAGACTGAATCTTGAATAGGAAAGGTGAAATGGTTTAAGAGGGGTGAAATGGGCAGAAAAGCCACCCAAAAAAGGAAGGGGTGCGCAAGTCTTGGAAGGTGCGCTGGTATTGCGGCGGCGCGCAAGTATTGGTCGTGCAGGTATACTTGTGCGACATGTGGGGTACTTGCGCGATTTTCAACCATCATTAAAATACTTGAGAGACTCTTTCTTAAAGCCTTTAGAATCCTCTTGAGGTTCTCCCAGAAAAGGGACACACAATTTCTATCAAATGAATAAGGCGGTGCGCAAGTGTGACCACTTCCCTTAAGGGCTGGCCACTCAGGCGCGCAAGTGTTGATGAGTTTCAACACTTAGTCCTTCCTCCATCTCTTTAGATCTTCCATTCTAGGTAAAAAATTACCTTAGAAGTGTTCCGGAAGATTTGATAAGATACTTGGGCATCGGGAGCTTTAATCCGAGTTTCTGGAAAAAGATCCTCTCGAATGGGGGGCCCACAGGGTCTATTTATAGGCAGAAGAAGTCCCCAAGCGGTTACCGGGCGGTTATCATTTAGGTCGCGCAAGTCACATGGGCGACCATGAGGCGGCACACAAGTATACCTGCACGACCACTAGGCAGCGCGCAAGTACTTGCACGACCACTAGGCGGCGCACAAGTGTACTTGCGCGACCATGAGGGAACTTGCGCAGCCTATGGGCAATGTTCTCCTTGTTCATCCCTTTGTCTATTTTTGATGTTTCTTCAAAGGATGAATCACTTTGGACTAAGGTATTTACCTTTTTCAGTCGTTAGACTCTGTGACGGAAAGGAGCGTCAACAGGAGTATTAAGAGAAAAGGAAAGATTTTTCCAAGATATGTTGGACCATTTGAGGTTTTGGAGAGAGTCAGGCTGGTTTCCTATCAGTTTCATTTACCTCAAAGGTATCAGGCTATGCACGACATCTTCAATGATTCTCAACAACAATGTTACTTCTCAGACCCATCTCATGTATTTCAACCGAAGGTGGTTAAGCTAGTGGTGGATGCATCTTTCGAGGAGAATCCTATTAGGATTGTTGATCGTAGTGTGAAGGTTCTCTATAGTCAGTATGTTCCTCTTGTACGAGTGCAATGGAAGAATGGGAAAGTACTGGATGGGACTTGGGAGAGGGAGGCCAATGTATGATCATAGTTGCAATAGTTGTTCGAGGATTCTTATTCTATGCCACCTTGCTCGGATATTTGGGAAAAAAATTACTTA
The DNA here is from genome assembly GCA_963277665.1 of Viscum album. Lineage (NCBI taxonomy): Eukaryota > Viridiplantae > Streptophyta > Magnoliopsida > Santalales > Viscaceae > Viscum > Viscum album. Next base: position 20,415,573 of record OY728148.1, on the reverse strand, counting down.
ATGGGGAATTTTTTTAAGAACCAGGATATTTTATTCAGGTAAGTATTTCTTACTAGTTATTTTTAGAAAAAAGAGAAGTTTCTGAAAATTTCTGAAGTAAAGTTCGTGTTCTTATAAGTACACATCATGTACTCTATTGTTGCGGGTAGCCATGTGATGGCTGTGTAATGGTAAAACAGATGGCCATTTGGGGTGACCTAGAAACCACCTAAATTAGAGGCCGAATAAATAAAGTACATGTCATGTACCCTTGAATAACACTCCATGTAATTTCTTTTTATTTCATTAAATAGACCGGGGTCACGTCTTATCGACAGAACACCCTTCTTCTATATCTATCATATCTAGGAGCATCTGTGGCTGATGATTCTTCTCTGAGCCCCTGACTCGCCATCTGTTCTTCGAATTTAACTCCATTAGCTGTGTTGGAATCACTTCGGTGAGTTATTCCTTCTTCTAGAACCTCATCTCTTAATTTCTCCTCTTTCACAAGATATCATCAGTTGAATGTTTTTAGAATTTTTGTAGCTATACATCATTCTAGGGTTATTAAAGGCCTAAGTAACACGTATATAGTTCTTACAACACTGAGGTAGGTGGTTTGTGCCTTTCCATAGATAATATTTGAATTATATGTGCAAAAGTGCCCAATACCCTTGTTCGGGGTATTGCGTGTTTATGGTTTTTGCCCTATATTTGGCTATTATGCCTTGTGTTCCTGAGTAGAGGATTTAAGATTTTAAATTGCATTATTTACCTTGATATGGATGTGTTTCCCATGTTTTCTTGATATGGACCATTTGGTATAGCTTTTCCCATTATGCTATTTTGTTTTCCAAGCCTATTATTTTTAGGGTGGGGTGATTTTTATCTAACATGTTGTGATATGTAGTAGACTATTTAGCCAAGTAGTTATGAAGGTTTAATTTGGATGCCATATACTATTTGTTCATGATTTACGTACACAGGGCTATGGGAACCTAGTGTAGTTGAACATAGGGGGAATGGCTGATGAGGGCTTCCCCAGAGTGTCTGTTTACTATTACAATGCGAGAACATAGGGATGATGGAATTTGTGCTCCCTGAGAGTGTTTGTAGTTCCTCATTATGAGACCATGGGGGTAATTGGACAACGAGTGCTTCCTAGAGAGTCTATAGTTACCGATATGAGACCACATGGGGAATTTATGGTGAATGCTTCCTCAGAGTGCCTTGGATAAAGATGAACCATAGGGGTTAGACTGTGAGTACTTCACCGAGGGTTTCTTGTGTTTAATTGGTTGAACCAGAGGGGTTAGGCAATGAGTAATTCCCAGATGGTTACATATGATTTCTGGTTTCTTACCTAATAAATGAAAATGGATGTGATCAGAACTGTAGGATTGTTTACTTTTGATTACTTCCTTGTTTCTTTCTTCATTATGCATATTTCATGCCATATATATTCATTGACTATTAGGAACAAATCATTGGGTGGTTTCCTACTAGGATTCGTATCACACCTTTTTTGTGCCATGATTTTGGGCACAAATTGATTATATTGTTGCAGGTATTTATAAGGTAAAGTGCCCTTCTACTTCAGGTACTTGATTGTTGTGAAGCTGGAGAGCATATGACCAAACTGAGGCTTGCAACGCGGTTAGAGTTTATTTGTTTTCTATGTACTTTGGTTTAGTACAGTATTCCTGCATTGTGACTTTTTTGGATACTTTCCTAGACATATGTATCATGCATCATTTATATATGTGCACTAGTTGATTATTTCTTCACTCTTCCACCATTTACTGTTGTATGTTATTATTATTACTTCTTCTATTTTTATCTATTTATTTCTGCTGTGTTACTCTTCCAATGAGGGTATAGTTTCCTCACGATCACACCTAAGGCCCTCATTGCAAGTCAGTTGCCTCTAGCATTTAGGGAAATGAGCTTGATTACATGTGACCAGCCAGGTACAGGGCACCTATGTTCATCTTTCGGAACTAGGATGTTACAAATGGGAGGTTCTAGAATTGAGGTGATGTTCACGGATGAAGGGGTGTCTTTGAATTACAGTAGTGAGTAATATGGAAGTGGTGAGTTGATAGGGGGGAGTAGGGGTATATGGAAGATCAGGGAGACTTGGATGGGCCTGGGCACAATGATATCCTCCTAATATAGTCCTTGGAAGGTGTTTTAGTGGCATGGAGGAAGGGTAATGGGCAGTCTGACAAGAGCCAGTTGCTGGTTATGGATGATGTTGCTCTGAATAATAGGTTTGAGGAGTTGTCTTTGGTTGAGTCCACTGGTGATGATGCTATGCAGGGGGGGTGTATGAGAAGAGGGATGTGGCTACTTTGGAGTTGATTATGGTTGGGAAGGAGATTATTTTTGTGGGGAAGTGGACTCTCGGGTTTAATGAGGGACCCCCCTGGCCGGAGCATGGAAGACACCTTGGTGCTATTCCCTAGGAGAGGTGAAATTGGGAGGGTTTTCCTAAGGGATTTTCATGTGTTCCATAGTGAAGTTGTTGGTGCAGATCACGTGGAGGACTTCACCAGACATTCACTACCAGAGATTGAGGGTAGAGTTAGTAAAGGAGGTTTGGCCCCAGATATGAAGAATTCCATGCAAGTTCATGGAGCCTCATTTGATGATGACCACAATGTGGTCCTGCATGACATGGTGGTGGTGTAATGGCCAAGGTTTTCCATTGAATATGAGGATAGAATACTAGGGGATATATTTTATGAGGAGGACCACAGGAGAAATACCAATATGGCCCAGCTTAGAAGGAAAAGAGATAATCATGGGGATGACACACAAACGGGGGATGGAGCGTTATCTGGAATGTGAGGAGGGATGGTGACAAAGGGCTTCAAGTGTGGCAAAAAATGATGTTCTATACAGAACGGCACCTCAGGTGGATGGTTTTATCTCCCCCCCCCAATGAGGCAGAAGATAGATTATTATTCTATCCCAAGGCCCATGGTGACCTAGGATACCTCAAGGGTGGCTAAGCTGAAAATAAAATCCAGCAAGCGAGAGCGGAATCCACGCACTGCCGTGTAAGAGAGGCTCAGGGATAAGTACTTGGAATTTCTCAGACTGCAAGAGTAATTTGAGTTGGGAAGGGAATATATGGACACAAGGGTGGAATCAGACTTATTATTTTCTGAAATGGATGATAGATTTGGTGTGGATGATGACCCTTATAGTGTGAGCCTAGTTTATGACATTGGAGGCAACATTGATTGACTTGTTCCTTTTTTGTGTTTTTTGGTGTTTTGGTGGTTTTGGTTTGTAGGGATGTTTTAGTGATTTTGGGTGTGGGTTGTTTGATCATGATCCTCTATTTTTTTTTGTTTTCTATTTTCTTTTTATACATTTTGGGGTGACTAGGGATAGCTTGGTCTTGCACCTTCCTTTTCCTAAAACACTAAAAAATAATAACAAACCCTAAATCCCCTAAAAACACTAAAAACCCTAAACACCTAAAACCACTAAAACCCCTAAGAACCCTAAAAACACCAAACAACACTAAAACCCCACAATGATTAAAACCCTAAAAAACTCTTTTAAACCTGAAAAAAACCTAAAACCATTTATAATCCCAAATACCAAAACCCATAAACACCCCTTAAAACCCATTTAAAAAATCTAAAACACTAAAACCCCGAAATAGTAAAAACTCTAAAGGAACCAAAAAATACCAAATCCCCCCAAAAAATCAACAACCATAAAAACCCATGCAAAACCCGACATAACATAAAAATCTAAAACCCTAAAAATTCTAAAAAAATTGATAAAAGACCCCAAAAACCATAAAAACAATAAAAATCCTAAAAACATGCTAAAAAAATACCCTAGAATACCCTAGAAACACATAAATGGCATAAGACCCCATAAAATATCCTAAAAACCAATCAAACCATTAAAAAACAAAAATACTCTGAATTAATCAAAATTCATAAAAATATTTAAAGGGACCTAATAACTTAAAAAACCCTAAAACCCATATGAAACCCAAAAACACCCTGAAACCCTAAATACCGAAAATAACGTAAAACAACCTAAAATGTTTAAAGTCATAAAATAGTAAAAAATAAATAATCTAAAAACACTAAAAATATAAAAACCATAAAAATCATAAAAATCCAAAGAACACCTAAAATCCCATTAACATCCAAAACCCCTAAAACCCACTAAACCATAAAAATCCTAAAAACCCAGAAAACCCTAAAACACTAAAATCTCAAAAAATCCCCAAAACTCAAATAAAACACCCAAAAACATCCAAAAAACCTAAAGGATCATAAAACCCTTTAGAACCTTAAAGGACCCTAAAACCCCTAAAGAACCCAAAAAAACCCTAAAACCCATAAAAACACTAAAAACCATAATAACCATTGTAGGGTCCCAAAAATTCAGAAGAAGGGATGAAATATACACCCAAAAGTTTGGTAAAGAAGATGGATGCATGTTCGATTGAAAAATGGGGGAGAAAAGTGAAGAAATCTGGTTTGGAAAAGGAACCAATCCTATCCATGTATTGATTTCTAGGAATGGTTCATGGAAGGAATACATCACAAATCATCGGTATGAGGAAGGCATATGAAACGCTGGCTTGTGAGGCTTTGGCCAGGGAATGAAGCAGTTCATTGTGAATTTCCACCTGTGAACCGAAGCCACCGCGAATTGATTTCCCTAGAGAAATATAATGAAAGTATTCCCCACATACCATCCCCATGAATGATGTGGTTCACCGATGAAGAGATTTCGTCGGCGTACCGCACATCGGTGAACCCTGGATTGAATGAGTCTTCTATAGGTCAGGTTTTCTCCAGGTCCTTCCAGAGAAGGTGTCGTGCGTATCATAGATACAACTTCCTTGGTGCTCTATAAAAGGACAACTAGTGGGATCGAAGAATTGGGTGGAAGAGGAGGGGAAGGAAGAACGGTAGAGAGAGCTCTATAATGGGAAAAAATGGACAATGAATGTTGAGGGTGAGGGAATAATTTCTCCCACACCCAACACAGATTGAGGGACTACATCCTTCATCCGCATTAGTTCACATATTCCATCCCATGAACAATAAATAGTTCATAGAACTCATTCGGAGAACCATATGTAGAATATAGTTCACAAAGGTCTTCCCTGCAAACTGTATTTGGATGAATCTCCACAGATGGTTCGTGGATTCCCATATATGGGAAATGTTTTTTGGATGCCCATATAGGTAAAACAGTTCACGGATTCCCATATATGGATAAAAGTATAGGGATGCCCATATGCAGAATATAGTACACCGCCAACTCCTCTCTGTACCATCCTATATAGCCAGCTCTTAAGTGGCCAACTCTTACGTAGACACCCTATGAGGAAAATAGTTCATGCCCACCGGTCCATACCATGGGGGATGCACCCCCACACCTCCTCTCAGGCTTAGTTCCCCACTATGGTCCAGGCCCTCTGAGCCAATCCCTTCACTTCTGTTAATCAATCCTATTAAAAATGGAGAGTCACACCATGAAATTTTCTGGTCAGGTTGATGAATTTTTCATTATTCCCTTTTGCCGCCCAAACATATGTCCCTAAAATACCATGAGAAGAAACATTCCTCAAGATCCTCATGAAAAGATATATCACCTACCTCCTATGACAGGTTGACCCCGAACTACAAGGAAAATCATAGCCGGTGTGTTTCTTAAATTTGAAAACACATATTTTACATCCATCAACTCTATGTCTCTGGTGATTCTGGATCCACATAAACCACCTTGGCCATCAGAAGTGGAAGGCCAGTGTTCTGTAGACACTACTTATTGACTATGCACATCATGCCCTGGTGGCTCTGCATATGAAACCTATAAGATGGCCATCAAGAAAAGGAAAATTCATCCTCAAGAGAGTCGTTTTCTACATCTTCTCACCTCAATGTACACCATGCCCCATATCATTTCTCCTAGTATGAGAATCCCTAAATTCATAGTTTACAAACATCGAACCTCTCAAGTTTGAGGCATTTCAGAACATCCCAGCCAGATTATCCTTCAGTTAATAATGGTTCATTCCCTCCATGGTCTGAACTCTATGACCCCAAACTATGAGTTCATGTTCTATCCACATGATGTTAAATTGTATGAAACTTTTCCAAACCACAAGAAATTAAACTGTAAAGTATTCAACCAAGCTATATGACTTTAAACTGTAGTATAATGGGAAATTTAAAATATCTATAAACATCCACAGCTAACAGAAGTAGAAGTCCAGTGTCCTATAGACACCTTTGTTTGACAATGCACATCATGGCCCAGTGTCTCTATATATGAATCCTACAAGACGACCATCAACAAAACACAAATTCTCCCTCAGGGGGGTCCTTTCCTATCTCTGTATTCCTCAATGTCTTCCATTCCCCATATCATTTCTTCTAATCATAGAATCCATAGAGTCATGGTTTACACTTTCTTCCCCTCTCATGTTCGAGTCATGTCAGAACATCCCACCCTGATTATTTTTTAGCTAATCATAGTTCCTTACCCACACATTCCAAACTCTATGACTATAATCTATGAGTTATCTTCCTAAACACATGACGCTAAACTATATGGTAATAGTCCAAACCACACACCATTAAACTGTGATTCAATCATTCAAGCTATATGACATTAAAATGTAGTATACTGGGTGATTTTAGATCGTCATAAACATCCCTGTCTATCAAAAGAGGAAGGTCAGTGTCCTATGGACACCATTTCTTGACTATGAACATCATTCCCTTCAGGCTCTTCATAAGTTTCCTATATGATTTACATCAACCAAAGGCAAATTTGAACTCATTAATGTCCTTTCATACCTTTGTATGCCCCAATGGATTCCATGCCTCATGTCATTTATCTTGATCCAGGATCCTCCATAATCATGGTTTACACATTTCATCCCTCTCATGTTCAAGGCACATCAAAATATACATACAAGATTTTCCTCAAGTTAATCATGGTTTCTATATCATGTGGTCCTCATCACGTGACCCTAAACTGCAAGACCCCAAATATTCATATCCACATGATGTTAAACTGGGATGCAATCATCCAAGATATATGAAATTAAATTGTAGTATACCTTATATGATGCTTTGGGACCCTTCCACTGAGGTATGTCCATAATCTTTTGAGGTAGGGCCACATGACATTTAATGTCATTTCACATGGAAAGGTTCATTGTTCCATGCCCTCACCCATGGTTGTCCTATCCACTTACCCCGTGGGCTCTCCCTACCCCACCAATAGGGGAGGAGGCTTGTGCATTGTTGAATACTTAACATACTCTTGTTTCTCACACCACGCATGACTCATGTTGGCTTAGAGGTTTTTGAGGATTACAACATCAGCAAACATTCTGAACTACGAGAACTAGGATTCCTGAACAAATCAGGATATGTAGGATTCCTTCCAGAAGGATCAAGCTCCAAAGGGTGCCCTCCTATGAAGGGTCCACCCTATCATGTATATCAAATGGTAAGCTCCCATGCATAAGCCCCACACATATTGAACTATGAGAACTCTGATTACTGACCAAATGAGGATATGTAGGATGCCTTCTAGAAGGATAAAACTCAAAAAGGGTTCCCTCCCTTGAAGGGTCCACCCATTCATGTCTATCAAATGAGAAGATTTCATGTATAAGCTCCACACATTCGAACTACAAGAAATTTGATTCCTGACCAAATTAGGATATGTAGGACGCCATCCAAAAGTCCAGAGATCAAAAGGATTCCCATTCCAAAAGGGTCCACCCAATCATGTCCCATCAAATGGGAAGATTCCATGCATAAGCCCTACATCTTCTGAAGTACATGGGTTCTTATTTTCTCTCGAGGTTATGTAGGAATCTATCCTTGTAGGACCGATCCCAACATCAAGTCACATTCTATCCCCCCTGGATGATGATAAACTCCAGAGCGCCTTACAATATGGCTAAGTCAGTGTCACCTCAGTGGCATCAAACATATGTATGCTCACGATGATCTTGCAAGTTAAGGGTTTCCCATGGACACACTCATTTAGAATGAACCAAGGATTCATGAACATATGGAAATGACTTAAATCTAAAAGATAGTCCTGGAACAGGAAACAATCCTCCCCCAAAATGGGTAAGGTGAGTCTGACCTCCCATCCTCTTGACAATTGGAGTCCTCAAGTGTCATTGTCCAAATCGCCATCTGAAGAGAACCTTACTTTGGAATGTAGGTCTATGAATCATGTATTCCAAGGCCGTTGGGAATTCTTAGCTCCACAAATAAACCTGTTAGAGACCATTCGATGAATTTATATCAGATAAGGACAGATTTCATGAGTCCTTGACCCTAATGAAATCACCCACTAGGACCCAAAGATCCCCATGGGGTTAGTTCAACCTTATTTAAAGGATAATGATGCTGAAAGGGTCAGAAAAGGAATGGTAAATTCAGTGAGATCTCGTATCTATAGAAAATGGGACAGGTGATGATCCTCTCCATGCCATCTCTCCACCGCTCCTAAACGTGCCACCATGGAGGTGGAATAAAAATAGTGAACCCGAAATGAATAATTAAACAAGGTGGTGGTTGTTCCCAAATGATTAAGGACAATAGGACATTGCACGTCGGACTATTATTTCCACCCTAGTAGGCGTAAAATGAACCACCTCAAAGGTGGATCAAAAATGGTGAACTCGATATGAATCCTTAACAAAGGTGGCAGTTCTACCCCAATGATAAAAGACAGAAGGACACCACACATCCGACCATTTTTTCCACCCTGGTATGTGCAAAATGTTCCACCTAAAAGGAGAAACAAAAATGGTGAACCCAATAGGAATATTTAACAATGGTGGTGGTTCTACCCACAATTATAAAATAAAAAAAAGGACACTACACGTCAGACAATTCTTTTTCACCCGGTGCTTGAAACATGTGCCACCTCAGAGGCGGAACAAAAATTTTGAACCCGAAGTGAATCCTTATCCAAGGTGGCGGTTCTAAGACCAATGATAAATGACAAAAGTACATTTACCTTAAGACCGTTTTTCATGCCCTGGTATGCAAAAAACGTTCCACCTTAGAGGAGGAACAAAAATAGTGAACCTGACATGAATCCATAACCAAGGTTTCAGTCTCACCCCACTTAGGCCCCTTCGCCTCGCATTAAAAGAAAGGGGAAGGGGTCCAAGATGAATCTCCAACCATGAATGTTTATAAAGGAATGATTATTTGATGATGTTTAGTGGTTTTTATCTCATACATGTATTGTAGGTTTTCATAGTGCGACCATCAATCCAAATGGAATCCCCACGATCCATGAAGATGCACTCATCAACAATCTTGTGGGCAGTAGGGGCCTCAACGAAGGGAAGGACCCCTTCACCTGCACAATGTCAGCAACACTGGGTTTCCAATACACTGATCAAAGAGTACCACTGAAATGGTACTATACCCATGCTGGAGGTTGTAAGACAAGCCCTCCAGTCTACAAAAGTCTACCAGTTGCCTCTTTTGCCACTACCGGTACCTCAGCACACGGTGGCCCTGATGGTTGTCTCAAACCGTTTCGGGAGCCTGCACCCAAAACTTGACAATGAATACCACCCTTACCTTAGGGATTTAGATGAATTCAGTACTGAAAACTTCATCCCCACTGCATAGTGGCCACACCCACAGGTCTCCGCCAGAGAGCGTCGCCATCAACACCGGACGACCAGACCTACTCCCATCGAGGAGGATCTTATGCTGAGGTCGCCTGCCAATGTCCAAGAGACCCAAGCCCCTTATACTTCCTTAAAAGGGTGTAAAATATGTAACTGGGGACATTCTATCACTCTGGTTCCTTCGGAGCAGGTCTCATGTACTAACGCGCATAGTTCAACAGGAAAACACACAACTCTGCCCTCTCCACTCTTGACCACCCCAGAAATAGGGTCAAAAGATAAAAGAAAATCCAAGTTTCTATGAGTGATCACCAGTCCCTCTATACAGACAGAGCGGCTAGCTACAGGAAGATGAAAATACATGCCGACACACAACAAGCCTTCCATCAAAATATGGCAGCGACATGATATACACATGCACAAATACCCACTGATGCATATCAAGCCCGCCATCCAAATTGTGTGGAAACCAGCTACACACATGAATAAATACCTACTGATTTACTTCATTCCTATTATCTAAATAGGACAGTGACAATCTATATGCAAGCACAAATACCTGTCGATGCACAAAAATCCTGCTATCCAAATAGAGAGATAACCAAATATGAGTAGAGTCAAATTCCTACGAATGCATACAAAGAATATGAGACAAATACATCGGCATGAGAGTGGATGAAATTCCCCAATAATTAATATGATGACCAATAGTAAAATATGGTGGAAATGGAGAATAAAAATGATGACAGACTCATTACTCTGTCCCGACACTAGAGAACTGCCAGTATCTACAAGCAACTCATGGAGGACTAGAGTAGGCACAAACTCCAGCTCTGACATCTGAATGGGCCTTCATACCCATTCCAGCCAAATATGTATCCCAACACATCCTATACATGATGGAAGATCATATGTTGATTCTAGAACATATCCTCCAAACATACCAAGATATCATTACGTCGGTGGAAAAGGTGAGAAATCGGGCCCACGACCCGATTTTCCTAAAAGAATGACTCACTCGCAAAATGAATTAGTCACTTCAGAGTAGTTATGCATCCCTTATCCAGTCCATGAGGGTCAAATGAAATATATCATGACATGCGGAAAATCGGATCAGGAACAAATACCCATTCCAACTGGGGGATGCCAGCCCAACGTGGTGGCTGCTCCAAGGCAGGAATATATCCCTGAAAAACCTCAATGTGCTCATCAGAGTATCCCGATGACTTCACGGGACCCAAAATGTAGGGGAAACATATATGAAGGACATTACCAATAGTAGATGGACCTAGTTACCCGAAAGAGAGCGCCTAAAAATGAAAATATCTAAAGGCAACCAGAAAATAAAGATCACATACATGACCCTGATCTTCTAGAAGCTAGGGTTCTTAACACCCTAAAAAATATATCAAAAAAGGATCAAGACACTGTCATTCCATTAAAAAATTATGGAAGTGATAGTATTAGTTGTGAAGTTCCTCTATGTAATGTCGCTACCAGCTGCTCTGAAGGTCCTCCACAGAGCACCCACGGGAGCTTACTCCCTGGGACCATAGTGGTTGATCACAAGAGCCAATCTCCTGATGTGCTTTTGGGTATCCCTTCCCTCAACCTGAATATTAGAAAACCAGAAGGTCATTCCCATGTTTTCATCTACACTGATGGTCCACCCTAGGGTATATGCAGCAAATAAGCTTCTCCTTGTAGTTGGAAATCAATTCAGGATGGTAGTCCTCACCATGATAACAATCATTATAAAGGACCTCCCTGCAATGACATTTGTTGTGAAGGTCCTCCCCATAGGAACACCAAGAAACGAGAAGGTCCTCCCCTCATTATAGTACACTCTGAAGGTCCTTCCTAGGATATACACTATATAAATTCTCCTGGAATTCAAATATCAAGTCATGATGGTAGTCTTCTCCATGATGACGGTCATTTCAAAGGACCTCCCCGCAATGATAGTGGATATAAAGGCCCTCCCCACAAAGATGTAAAAAAACAAGAAGGTCCTACCCTTGTTGTATCCTTCCCTAAAGGTCCTCCCTAGGGTACACACCATTAAGAAAAATTCCTGCTATCAGACATCAAGTTGACATGGTTGTCTTCTCCATCGCAACACCACCAGCAAGGGTCCTTCTAGAAACAAAAATACATGCCAACAAGAAGGTACTCCCCTTGACATAATATATATGAGAAATCCCTCCTATTTTGAGGTGCTCAGAAAGAAGTTACACACATCCAGAATTGTGTATATAATGATCAATATTCTTTCTCTGCTAGAGGATGGCCCGAGGCCATGCACATCTTCTTAGCCACCCCTGCGGCATCCAAAAATCGATAAGGCCCCCACCTGCCCGATCACTTGGAATGAAATCATCAAGAAGCAGTGAAGGTAGGTATATAAGGTTGAGGATTCTCTAAAATAACAACATAGTGATATGTTTCTTATAAGAAGAAAACTATCTAGGGATAATATACCAGTGATGTATTTTCCTAAGACCACTTCTCACTTCGACATACTAGGATAATTGTATGGTGAATGCATGCATGAAATTATCCTCAGTATATAGAAAACTCTATGAAATATGAAAGAAAAATTCAAACCATACGAAGGGTACATGGACCATGTCAACACAATAGAGGATATTATCCATTATATTGGCTTGGATTCGCTCTGGTCTATAAGGAATCCACAATAATAAATGAGAAAGAAAAACCTTGAACTGGATTTCCTCTAAGCACTTCATAAATTGTGTCGCCTCATTGGAAATGCCCCGACTGGAGTCCAAATTCAGGGGTTGGGAGAACATGGAGCTTTACACTTCACCCCACGTCTCGTCCATCATGCCCCAAGGGAAATTACAACCTAAAATGTCATCACCTAGAGGATACCATCAAACAAAACCCCTACTTAGGAAATATGGGATACTCAAATAAATCAGCCTAGAGTAAGTCTCAAAAGAGTCAGGGATGAAGAGATATAGCCATAAAAAACTTTCTGATTCAGGGAACCAGGAACATTCACCTGGCTTCCTTCCTAAGGGAAAAAAACTAACAAGTAGTGCTCTTGTCTTCCAGAGACCATAGTCCCCATGTTGTCATAATGGAACACTCTTCTTACACCCACATGGGATTACGTGAAATTGGAATAGTGGAAATAGTGGCGGCTACCACTGTGATACGGGAAAAACCATATCCCACAGGGATGGGGGAAATTTGAAATCAAAATTCCCCTATAAGGCCATCAAATCTAGGTTGTAGAGCATCGATAGGAGAATGGGAACCACCCCATCCCAAAGGGATAGGGTCATTTTACATCAAATCCGCACACAACAAATGTTTGTCTTCCACCGTCTAAGAAGAACGATGGATAGAGGAGTTACCCATTCCATCCCTTCTCATGGTTCACACCCTCTGAGACAAAGCGTGTTATGAGGTCAGACTAGGGCTCCCTTTGGGTCAATCTTCTACAAGAATCCTGAAGAATACCACAGAAAGGAATAAGAAAGTCCATTAAAGGGAACAAGAAGCCTTCCTACCATTTATCACCGAGTACACCACCCCTAATACAGTATGCCTCAGTGAAAATGGTGGGAGTCAACCCCACAGATCTCATAGAATGTCACACAAAGGTAGAAGATGTAAAGTAAGATGGTTCCCTCCTAGAGGCATCCCACACTGAGCCGGATGGTGTGAATACCTAGAACCAGAGGACAGTTCTAAGTCTTGGTGTCCCCTCAGTAAATCCAACATTTCCTCCCCTATGAAACTCCAACAAAGAGAAAAATAAATCCAAGTTCATCTATGACCCACCACCTCCTCCCCATTAGAGTGAATCCCTCACCCTTGAGGAAAGGTTCACCAAGAAGGGTGAATAAATGAAAGAGCTCAAACAAATTAATATCGAGCTACATCGTAGGAGTTATCTCATTGGATGTGTTCCCACTACAAAACATCATCAGGTGCTCCCAGAAGAGGTCCCTATATCAGAAGAACTCATTCTAGTGACTGAATCCAATTTCAGAGGGATGTTCAACCAGAATCTGGAAGGACATCACTACTTCCCCCCATTGGGAAGGAAACCAGAATATACTCAGGTAAACCCATGAATGATGCTTCCAGCTAGGCATCCACCCTAAATTCTAGTTGCGCCAGGACACCCAATTTTGGCCACTTCTGCACCGACTCAAGCTCAATCCCGAAAAGATATGCATCAAGGGATCTTAATCACCATCGAGCAGAAAATATCCCGAATAGAGGCCATAGAGGGGCATCACACTCTGATACAAATAGACACAAACCTTACCCTAAGTGGGTGAGCTATGTTCCTCCACCACTAAACATTAAGAACCCTATATCCCTAGTATTCAATGGCTCATGGGACCACACTATTCCTCTTACTGTAGCCCCATGAAAGAAACTATAGAGCAGAAAGAAGATGTAAAACTCATGTGCTTCGTACGAACCTTGTAGGGCTTGGATTTCGTATGGTATACTATCCTGCTATCCAATTCAATCACAGGATGGGTGGACCTCTGGTGGTAGGTCCTCTTCAAGTTCAGTTCGACGATTCTCAATATGAAGATCAATGATCTCATGAACTGTAAGAAATGAGGGAAAGAGAGAGTCTCATACTTCATTGCTAGATGGAAAGGCATGACATATTCCCTAAACTAGCCACTCCCTCGGGATGAGATTCTCTCCATGTGCATAGAAAGCCTTCAGGATGAATTGTGAAAACCACTCATCCTACTGAAGTACACTTGTGGGTTTAGAGACTTCAATTCCATCTCCCAAAGGTTAGAGGACTCCTTAAAAAGGACTAATATTAAGACCCCTAAGTATCCCCATCATACCCTCATAAAATAATGGGAAAATATTAAGTGGTTTCTATCACACTTAAGCCATCCCTGGCACCATCCCTAGTTGTAAGGCCCCCACTGAACCGTGCGGGACCCTTAGAATCCAGTAGCCACCCCCACCTCAATGGGATGAGTAATGGGGTTCTGAAAGAAATCAGTTTGAAGAACAATGAAATAGATTTTATTCATTCTGAGAAGACCAGGTCCACAATTATTTTATAGCCGCCATGAATTTCAATCTTTTCCGACTGCCAGATCCAAAGAGAGACGATGATGTGGATCTCGATGATCTTTTAAATTATAATTTGTGCCACTAGATACTAGGACACACAATCCATGAATGCATTTTTTCCAAGGATCTTCAGCAAAAGATGGTGGATTCTGATAAAGCCAGGTTAGGCCTGCCGCCAGCACAGTTGGAGTACATTTCCACCTATGACTCAAGAGAAGAAGAAGAGTGGAAAGAAGTCACCAGTAAGAAGGAGAAAAATATTGGAAACTAGATGACACAGAAGACCATCAAGAAAGACCATATAATCCTACAAGCATATTTGAAACAACCTACTATGCCCGCAGAAGCTCCTAATACAGCACAACCATACTCCTCAGCCTCCCAATCCTCTAAAGGATAAAAGGGTAGAAAGAAAGAGAATAAAGATGATATGATACTAAAGTTGAAGTCAATGTTGACACTTTTGGACTTCATTCCAATAGAATTGGTTCAACAGGCACCACCCCTCCAAATGGTTCAACAGGAACCACCCCACCAAATGAATCAACAAGCACCACCCCACCAAATGGTACTGTCAAAAGGAGGTAGTCAGACAGGAACAGTATCAGATCAAGAATTGATCTTCAGATCCCTTAATTTAATTCACATGATGGACCCCTTCTCTAATGAAGACTATGTCCATGAATCCAAATTCCACACACCCAACTAGAGAGCTGGAGGAAGAGGCCATAGAGGCCAGAGGATTCCTGGAAGGAATAATCATGGCAGGAGTCAAATTTTCAGCCACACCATGATTCAAACCGTTAATATTGTGAAAACCCACGGAAGGACCCTCTGGAAGACACAACGAGAACTGGAATGATTCTTCGCCCCCATCGGAGGAAATCCAAGCCTAGTGATCTTGGATTATCCATAAGGGTAAGAACAAGTACCCAATTGCCCAAGGTATATAGGCTGGCCAGTCCAGCCAAATTTGGAAAATAATGTAGCACCACTGGCCCCCTGATGTAGAGGCCAAAACATGTACATCCAAATCTCAAACCACTAAAGCGTATGTTAAAGAGAAACCTTGATCCGAGAAGCTCCGAACTTTAGAGAAGAAGTATGACATTTTAAAGTAGTTGGATTTAGTACCAGCAAATCTATCAATCCTGGACGTACTGGGTTTGTCTGAAGATCTTAGGGAGGCACTATTGAAGTCTTTCTATGTCTCTAGGAGTTCTAGGCTGAAGTAGTAGTGGCTGAATTTTATCGAATGGAGACCAGTCCCGAAGAATGTCACACCGTCATCTCCTTCATAGAAATGGATGAAGATTATATCATAAAAGGGAACATAAAACCCTTATATGTGTCTAGAAAGATAAATGGAATTGGTGATCAGAGGATCTTTATCAACAGAGCCTCTGGAGTTGACCTCCTCCTACTAAGAATGCTTCATCAACTGGGATATGATGAAGAAAACTTGATACCCTGCACTACAACTCTATTGGGATACGACAAAAGTAAGTAGAAGCCATTGGAAAAAATCAAGATGAAAACTTTTCTTGGAGATATCATATCATATTCTGAGTTCCGGGTGGTGAATTATAGTATGAACTTCAATGTTCTATTAGCGAGGCCTTGAATGCATCAACATGTTGCAATTCCATCCTCATACCATCAGTGTATTAAATATTGCACCAATGGAAAAAATGGAATGTTGCATGCCAATAAATCATTGTTTGAGTTATGTGAGTCGCATTACATCGATGTAGGGTTCTTTTAGTCATAATAAAAACACCATTCATCCAACAACATTGATTGGATCAATAACCCAAATGGATTGGAGATGGATCCCATCGACCCCTTCCAGCAGCTTGGAGAGGAGTAAGTACTACCCATCAACCTAGTTGAATGTGTAAGTACATGTCCGGATACAGACCCGGTTGTTTTCATGGTCTCTTCTATGACAAACAAGTCCAAATAAATTGAAGAACGGGTTGACTCTCATTTTGTCAGGAAAATCCCTGTTGAAGATGCTCCTGACCCATCCTTGGGACATCAAACTGCCTTTGCCTCCCACACTAATTCAAAAGATGATTTCATTCCCAATATTGGAGAAGTTATCTCAAAAATCCATTCTCTATTAGAAGGGTAAGATAACCAAGATAAAGAAGAGGAGGAGGAGGAAGACCTCAAAGATGCCCCTCTAACATTTGAAAAAGGTGTTTCCACCACCATCAATGAACCAAAGAAGATAAATTTGGGCACTGAAAATGACACGTGGCCCTCTTTAATCAGTGTGGCCATACCTGTTAAAGAACAGGAGGCTTATGCCTCTTTCCTAAAGAATAATTGAGATGTTTTTTCCTGGAATTACATAGATATGTCATGCCACGATCCTGAAGTCTCTACTCATCATATGGGATTACAATAAGATCACCAGGGCTATAAACAGGTATCCAGAAAGGGCCCACCTGATGCATGCTACTAAATAGAGGCTAAAGTTGAAAAACTAATAAATTCAAACTTCATATGGGTGTTAAAATATATGATATGTTTGGATGACATAGTCCCTATAAAAAATAAGAATTGAAAGATTAAAATCTTCATTTACTTTAGTGACTTTAATCAGCATTACCCAAAAGATGAATTCTCAGTACCAATAATATAATTGTTGATCGATGATGCAACTGGATATGATGCCCTCTCCTTCATGTATGGATATTTTGGATACAATCAAATCTCGATGGCCCAAGGAGAAGAAGAATCTACCACTTTTAGGGCCCTATAGGGAGTGTTTTGTTATAAAGTGATTCCCTTTGGCCTAAAGAATGTTGGTTCCAAATATCAGCATGCCATGAATTGAATCTTCAATATCTTTTTGGGAAAATTCATCGAATGTTATGTTGAAGACCTGGTGGATAAATAATGACAGTGTTTGAACCACCTGGATGAAATTGAAACTATCTTTAAAAAATTGAGATTGCATAGTTTAAAGATGAATCCCCTAAAATTATCTTTTGGAATTACCTCTATAAAATTTATTGGCTTCGCCATATGCCATGGTGGAATCAAAGTCGTCCCTGAGAAGATAAAATCCATTCAAGGCATGTCCCCACCTCACAACCTCACCGTGTTGAGAGAACTTTAGGGGAACCTTTCCAAAATTCAGTGCTTCATAGCCAACCTAGCAGGTAAATGTTTACCTTTCACTAAGATTATGAAGAAAGGAGTTGTGTATGAATGGGATGACGATCATAAAGAATCATTTGAAAACCTCCAATGATTTCTCATAATCCCGCCGGTGCTCATATCGCCAATTGAGGGGAGACTGCTAATTTTATACATAACTACCCTAGAACGGTCATTAGGTGCCTTCCTCATGCAGAAAAATGATGCTGACAGTGAGAACAACCTCTACTACCTCAGCCAGACAATGATTGATGCCGAAAATCAGTTTTAAAATGTTGAAAAGAACTTCCTAGCCCTAGTATTTATAGTTCAGAAGCTCAGGCATTACCTGTGGCACCATGAGGTCCACATGGTCTCCTGCTACAACCCTCTCAAGTATATTATTGACGCTCCTTTCGTCATAGAATCTAAAAATTGGAAAAGGGGAATATCTGAGTCCAATGTGATTCATCCTTTGAAGAAACATCAAAAATCGACAAAGGGATGAAAAAGGAGAACATTGCCCATAGGTCGCGGAAGTTCCCTCATGGTCGCACAAGTACACTTGCGCGCCGCCTAGTGGTCGTGCAAGTCACTTGTGCGACGCCTTATGGTCGTGCAAGTGACTTGCGCGACCTAAAGTGGTAACCTCCCGGTAACCGCCCGGGGTCTTCTCTTGCCTATAAATAGACCCTGTGGGCCCCCCATTCGAGAGGATCTTTTTACAGAAACTCGGATTGAAGCTCCCGAAGCCCAAGTCTCTTCTCAAAGCTTCCGGAACACTTCTAAGGTAATTTCTTACCTGGAACGGAAGATCTAAAGAGAAGAAGGAAGGCCTAAGTGTTGAAACTTATCAAACACTTGCGCGCCGACTTATTTCCTTCAATATAACTTGTGCGTCCCTTTTCTGGAAGAACCTCAAGAAAATTATAAAGGGTTTAAAAAAGATTCGCTCAACTATTTCAATGTTGGTTGAAAATCGCGCAAGTACACCATGTGTCGCGCAGGTATACCTGCACGACCATATTTGCGCGCCCACGGAAGACTTGCGCGCCTTGAAAGACTTGCGCGCCCCTATCTTTTTGGGTGCCCATCTTGCCCATTTTTACCCCTCTTTAGCCATCACACCTTTACTTTTCAAGATTCAGTCTTCAAGACACTCTTCAAAGCCATTTATGGCATGATTTCTTGATTTGACTTCCTTATCTTAAAGGAATTCTGTGGAATCTCTCTCAAAGTCTAGTGATTTAAATATCCTTATGTCACTAAATATGGAGAGTTCATTCATTCAACCTCATCCTTTAAGATGAGAGAATCCTAACCTGGGTCTCCTTTTTAGGAATAAGACTCAGTCATAACCTGGGCCTTCTTTTTTAAGAGTAAGTCCCAGTCATAATCTTGGGCATCCTCCTCAGGAGTAAGCCCCAAACCTTAATTCCTTAACTTGGGCCTCCTTTTTAGGAGTAAGTCCCAGTCATAACCTTGGGTTTCCTTTTCAGGAGTAAGCCCCAAGTCCCCTAACCTGGGCCTCCTTTTTAGGAGTAAGTCCCAGTCATAACCTGGGTCTCCTTTTCAAGAATAAGACTCAGTCATAACCTTGGGTTTCCTTTTCAGGAGTAAGCCCCAAGTCCCCTAACCTGGGTCTCCTTTTCAGGAATAAGACTCAGTCATAACCTTGGGTTTTCTTTTCAGGAGTAAGCCCCAAGTCCCCTAACCTGGGTCTCCTTTTCAGGAATAAGACTCAGTCATAACCTTGGGTTTCCTTTTCATGAGTAAGCCCCAAGTCCCCTAACCTGGGCCTCCTTTTCTAGGAATAAGTCCCAGTCATAATCTTGAGTTTCCTTTTTAGGAATAAACCTCAAGCCCCCTTAAAATTCTCTTAACCAGTCATAATTTACCTTTGATTTGGGTTTCCTTTTCAGGAGTAAAACCCAATCATAAGTCCCCTCCTAACTTGGGAATCCTCCTCAGGAGTAAGCCCCAAGATTAGAGTATTCAAATCTCCATAAAGCACATATACCTTTATGGACCCTGTTCCTAGATTTTCTCCCTAAAAGTAAATCCTAAACCTTCATCTATTTTGGGCAGTCATACATACATAAGCCCCAAACAAATTTTTATGATTGCATCTTTCATGGCACAATTGTCTAAATTTTACCAATACCTCTTGTTTCTCACACCGAGCATGACTCACGTGAGATTAGAGTGTAAAAGTAATTAGGACATTCTTCTTTGAGCCATCAATCATAAACATCATACTCCATTACTCGAACTACGTGGGTTCTGATTCCTTTTCCAAAACAAAGGATACGTAGGTAGCCCATTTATGGGTTCGATCCCAACTTTGAAATAATCTTTGTCCTTCTGAATGACGATAAACTTCAAGTGCCCCACTGAGTGGCTTTAAAACCAGCCTGGTCATCATAATGACCAAGAGACTTTTATATAAATGTTTTGAAGGATACCATTGACCAGGAATCTCTAAACAGATATAGATGATTCTCTATTGATTAAGAACCTTGAATACATATAAAAGATTCTCTAAATTTCATGCATATTTAATCATTGATTGTTAAAACTAAAGGAAAGCACATTTTATACTTGGTAATGTAATAAGGATTCACGAACATAACTTAAATATATAAAGAGAGTCCCGGAGTAGACAATAATTCCCCTCAAAGAGGTGTGATGAGTCCGACCTCCCATCGTCTCGACCAATGCAAATTCCTAAGCCTCATTAGTCCACAAGCTAATGAGCGCCTGCCTTTGGAAAGTAGGTCCAAACAGATGTGGAATCATTGGATGTTTCCGGTTCTACGAACAAACCCGTTAGAAACCGATCAGAACGTTTGAATCTCCCGTCCAGGAGGTCATCCCCGGATTCCGTGACGAAACAAAAATGGTGAACCTGACGTGAATCCTTAACCAAGTTAAAGTGATATTCTTCTTATTTGTTAGGCCCCTTGGGCCAACAAAGCAATCATTGACATGTGCTCATCCAAAAGATGCAGTGGCCAGATTCATCTTGATTATGTTTGTTATATGGAAAAGGCACTCTTTTCTCAAGATCTTCGGCAAAATGGCTTTCCATAAATTCACCTCTGTGAATACTGCTACTGTGAACACCTCTACTGTGAGGTCTGCTGCTGTGAAAACCCATGCTACTACTCCTGCTGGAACGTCGTCCGCTCTGAGTATGACATCACCAACTCAGCATCTTCAACGCTGGGTTTCTAATGCACTGGTTAAGGAGTACTGTCGCAACGGTACTATCCCAACTCTGGAGGCCGCTCGTCAAACCCTCCAAGTTAACAACTCTACCTGGTCGTCCGGACAACGGCGGCCAGCAATCAAGAAGCAGGCGGTGCTGACTACCGTCTCCAACCGTTTCGGGTCGTTATCCCCGGAACGCAATTTCCATTCACTCCCTTACTCTGAGGAAGTGAATGAGCAGGTCCCACAGGACCTTAATTCAAAAAGACAGGAGTCCTTCTCAAGGGCTCCCATCAACAATCACCGCCAGACTCGTGCGGTAGTGCGCCCTCAACATGATGAGGGTACCGACTCCAGGCATTCAGCTCAGGTTCTTTGAACCCGAGCAGGCAAGATGAACCGCCAGATACGGAATCCGGTTAACAATAGGCAGGTTTTCATCCCTTCCATCTTCGGAGAAGTCCACCAACCTAACTTGGTGGCAAATAACGAGCAGGCACAATCACCTACCCATTTTAATTCCGCTGTCCAGCAGACTCGTCTGGCAGCATCAAGCCTATCCCGCCAGGCAATTCCGGCGGAGTACCATAGGCAGGAACATACACCTACTTATACATGACCAGTTAGTCAGTAGGCTCGTCTGACTACATATGATGGATCTCGTCAACCGCGTTTGGCGAAGTGTAATCAGCAGGCACATACACCTGCTAATACTAATCAAGCCTACCAAAAGTCTCGGTTGGTAGCGCACGGAGAAGTCAGTCGGAAAGTCCCGACGACAAACAGGAAGCAGACTCAACTCTCTGCCTCCACACTTGAGTACTGTCATGATTCACTGACAGGAAAAGGAGGACAAGAGCAGGCACGTACAGCTACTCCAAGCCCGGAATGGACGTATATCCCCGTTCTGGTGGCTGAAGTCACCAAACATATTTTGTCAATGGTGAAAGAGCAGAAGAAAATTCCTGCTCATATTCTAGATGCTTGCCAGGATATCATAACAGCTTCAGCATCATCACAGGGACATACACATAAATCTATCCCTAGAAATGGAGTGACACATCAACGATTCACTCCGGAACAGATACACACATCTGTTCCAGTCCAAGAGGGTTATGGGGCATACTCCCCCATATCATACGGACAACCAAGTCAGGCACATACACCTGATTTGAGTGGAGATTGTCAGCCTAACCTGACCATATTTCCTGATCAGGCACATACACCTGCTTAGAGCAATCACTTTCGTCGTCAAGTGGTTTCTAAAGCGAGTAAGAAGGCATCTAAGAAAAAGATCCGCCCAGCACAGTCAGGAGAT
Source organism: Viscum album (assembly GCA_963277665.1). NCBI lineage: Eukaryota > Viridiplantae > Streptophyta > Magnoliopsida > Santalales > Viscaceae > Viscum > Viscum album. Next base: position 20,393,125 of record OY728148.1, on the reverse strand, counting down.
CAAAGGCCAATCTACAACCAAGCCTTACTCGATGCTGGAGTTCTTGAATCCCTCAGACATTTATCTGTCGGAGTTCAAGATTCTACTCCCTCAGTTCCCAATAATGGGAACATTAATTCAGAATGTCTTCAACAGACACTTCCTCATGAAGACTTGCTTCATGAAAGTTCGGTCAATCTTGAAGTTTCTTCTTCAGATGAGAGCCACAGGAACCCTCTGTGTGGTCAGAAGACCAAGGAGCAAGAGATTTCATCTTTTGCTATAACCCATCATGACGGTCCTCATCATGGTGATGAACTTCGCTGCGAAAGTCCTCTCCGCAGTAGTGATTCATGTTGTCTCAAAAATTCTTCAGAAGGCAATGTAGTGACGAGAAAGCCCTCCTATCTTGAGGCACTTGCAAACGTAAAACCAGTCATGTCTGATGCTTTTCTATCGGCAGGTGAAACTCTTTCTCCATCAGAAGATAGCCTGGGGTTCAGGTTATTCTCCGAACCATCCCTGGGTCATTCATCTTCCAACATGAATAGTGATTTCTCTACCAATCTTGTTGAATCTGATGAAGCAACAAGGAAACACCAACTCTGGTCCAAACAGGTAGAAGAATCTTCATTTAATGATAAAGAGGAAATGCTGAACATGAGAAAAAAACTGGCAAAAGGTGAAGTACCAGTCATGTTTTGGCCTTTGGCTGACTCCCAGTACGACATTTCAAAGATGTTGACAGATGATGGAATCCATGATATTTGTCTCAACATATGGAAAACTCTTTGTCAATTAAAGAAGAAGGTATTATCTTACGATGAATATGAAAATCATCTTAAGATAATAGAATGGCTACAACGTCAGATTGATTTGGCATCTCTATCAGTCTCTCTGTATCCAAAGGCTGAAAAGCAACAGAGAACCCTTCAACGTTCATGCCTTGGCGCACTAAGAAAATTGCGTCAGTTAATTTCCAATGCTCCATCTGATGTTCATATCAGAGGATGGGGTGTTCACGGAGCACTACATTTCACAGTGCTTTCCGGTCAGCAAAGCCCGCCGAAAATGGTCTCATGCAATGTTATTGCCCTTGGCCGGCCACAGTCAATGGGCTTTGTTCATAATCAAAAGCTTTCTCAAGAACAGGCTTCAACTAGTTCCTCTCAAAATCAAGTATATAGAGAACAAGTTGTTGAATTGCTCCTACATCAAGCAGGCGAGAATATTGCACAAGCCTCTCGTCTGGAGCAAACACGTCATCAAACGACAGAAGTTTCGGAAATCATCCAATGGTCTGTTGAACCAGGTGATAAAAGTGGATACAGGTTAATGCATCCAGCTAATTTCCGAACTAAAATTCGCAAGATCAAGAGAGATTTTAAGAAGATCTCAGACATAGCATGTCAAGAGACACCCTAGCTTGCCAGACTGGGGACTTCTCTAACCCAACCCTCAGAGTCAACAAATGGGATTCGAGGAGTTGAGCGGAAGCAGCAGGAACATCCCCAGTCTACCGGACTGGGGACTTTTTCAAATCCTCAATCCCTCCCTCAGAGAAAGTCAGTATTCTCTCGATTAGGGAATAAGCCTCAAGAGGAACGAAGAGCCAAGCTATCAGTAGATTCTCTCAAAGTGACGGTTCTCCAAGAAATTCCTAAGGGATCAAGTCAACGGAATTCCATGTCTCATCATGGACATGGAAGAAGACAATATCATAGAAATGCTGATAGAAAGGATTCCATGAAATATGCATCCATTAATGTCATCAATGCCGTTGCTGCTGATTCACCAGATGAGGCTCAATCAGAGGGATCAGACAAAGAGGTTCCTTCTCAAGAAGTTGCGCACACAGACCTAAATGAAGAAGGTGTGCGCACACGTAATCAAAGGCTTACCCAAAATCTGGGTATTCCTTCAAGTAACCCACTTCCCCCTCTACGAAAAGGATCCAATAAGGGGAAAGGAAAGAATCAGGTTACTTCTCACCCTTCCTATGAAGGAGGTCAATCGCTCTCATTAGAGCAAAGGTTTTCACAACAGGAGGAAGAAATGAAAGAATTAAGAAGGTTGAATGCAGAACTATTTCAGAGTAGTCTTCTTCTTAAGAATGCGGAAGTCCGATAGCCGAAGGAATTTGTTGTAACTACTGAGATGGATCAAGAATATCCTCCTTTATTAGTACACCCACAGAGGTCTAATCCTACGGGTCAAATGCAACAACGGTTGGCAGCACTACCATCAGTTGCAGCACCAACCACCACGTCTGTCCAAGATCTATTCATTGCACCTACCCAAAACCAAGTTCAACCTGACGTTTCTAAAACGTTAATAACTACTATTGAGTCATTAACAGCTCGGTTAGAAACTATGGAAGGGAAACGGGTGCAGGTTCAACATGAAAAGAAAGTTTACCCTGATTGGGTAGATTCAATTTCTCCTCCATCCAGTTTTGGAAACCCTGTTTTCCCTACTTTCAATAGATCAGGCGACCCCGAACAACATTTGACGCATTACGTGTCTTGTTGTGATCCTATGATGGGAACTCCAGAGCAGCAAGAAGCAGTGAAACTAAGATGCTTCGTGCGAACCTTGCAAGGACCAGCTTTTGTCTGGTATACAAGCTTGCAATCCCAGTCAGTCATCGGATGGGAGGATCTTCGTCAAAAATTCCTTCTTCAGTTTAGCTCAACTTTGCCAAAAACGACAGTTTTCGATCTTACAAACTGAAAGCAAAGGGAGAATGAAAGAGTCTCTGATTTCATTGCTCGTTGGAAGGGATTAACGTATTCCTTGATTTTAGCACTCCCTCAGGAGGAATTGTTGCCAATCTGTGTGACAAATTTGCGTGACGAATTACGCACGCCATTGATCCCTGTGGAATACACAAGAGGGTTTCAAGACCTTACTTCAATCGCTCAACAGATTGAAGATTCCCTTATATAGGCTAAGGTTAAATCTCGTATAATTCCATCAGCTCCAGGAAGAAGAATGGGTAAAGCAGAAACTGCTACAGTTATGCTTAAACAAGCACCTGTACCTATTTCTACTTCAAAACCTTCATCTTCTCGAAGAGCTCCACCTCCTGAACGCCAACAACAAAAGGCTGTTTCGTCCAAATGATCAAAAAGATCAACGACGGAAACAATTTGAGGATATGAAGAGTAAAACATACTCATTCCTAAGTGAGAAAGTTCCTGGTTACTTCATTTCAGCTCTGGAAAATAATTTGGTTCAATTACCAGTGCCCAAGAGACCAAATAAGGAAAGAGATGAAGACCGTCCCAATTATTGTCCCTTTCATCAAATGTTGGGGCATCCCATCCAGGAGTGTTTTGTCTTTAATGACCTCCTGCAAAAGATGGTCGATTTGGGACAAGTCAAATTGAAGGGTTCTTCAGCTCATGTAGCGTGTATTACCGCTACAGATCCAGAGGAAGGAGGCGAGTGGCAGGAAGTCAAAAGCAAAACTGTGAAAAAATATGTTGATTGGATGGTCAGAAAGACAATCAATCAGACCCATTCAATTTTCCGAACACAATTGAAGAAGCCAATTGTGTCTCCTACAAAAGCTGCAGTAAAGCCTCCATCAAAAGACAAATCCTCAAAAGGGCAGTGCAATTCAAAGAAGAAAGAGGAATCAGGAGAAGATGAGTATGTATCAAAGCCTAAATTGTCTTTGACTCTGGCATATTTCATGCCATCTACTTCAAAGCCACGGGCACCGCCCCATCAAACGGCACAGCCTAAACAGGCTAACCAGGAAGAGCCTTTATCAGACGAAGAGTTAATCTTTGGTTCTGTTAATATGATTCAATTAACAGATTCATATTCCAGTCTTGATGAGCCTGAATTCCCTGTATCAAATAAGGGAATCCGAGGAGGTTCTAGAGATTCAGGGAGAATTGGTATTGGTTCTCAGAGCACCAATGATACCAGGAAAGAAGCCTCCCAAGCTTGAACAAAAATGGGAAGGACCTTATTCAATACATAAGGTCTACTCCAATGGAGCATATTCTCTAATCTCAATGGATATAGAACACATTACGACTCCAACTAATGCCATATTTCTGAAGAAGTATTTTGTATAAACACAAAATATTGTTCCCAGATCCAAAACAATCACATTGGTTCATGATTTTGTCCTACATGACATTAAACTGTTATTTTGTCCTACATGACACTAAACTGTATTATTGTACTACATGACACTAAACTGTATTATTGTCCTACATGACACTAAACTGTATTATTGTCCTACATGACACTAAACTGTATTATTGTCCTACATGACACTAAACTGTATTATTGTCCAACATGACATTAAACTGTTATTTTGTCCTACATGACACTAAACTGTATTATTGTCCTACATGACACTAAACTGTATTATTGTCCTACATGACACTAAACTGTATTATTGTCCTACATGACACTAAACTGTATTATTGTCCTACATGACACTAAACTGTATTATTGTCCTACATGACACTAAACTGTATTATTGTCCTACATGACACTAAACTGTATTATTGTCCTACATGACACTAAACTGTATTATTGTCCTACATGACACTAAACTGTATTATTGTCCTACATGACACTAAACTGTATTATTGTCCTACATGACACTAAACTGTATTATTGTCCTACATGACACTAAACTGTATTATTGTCCTACATGACACTAACCTGTATTATTGTCCTACATGACACTAAACTGTATTATTGTCCTACATGACACTAAACTGTACTATTGTCCTACATGACACTGAACTGTATTATTGTCCTACATGACACTGAACTGTATTATTGTCCTACATGACACTGAACTGTATTATTGTCCTACATGACACTGAACTGTATTATTGTCCTACATGACACTAAACTGTATTATTGTCCTACATGACACTAAACTGTACTATTGTCCTACATGACACTGAACTGTATTATTGTCCTACATGACACTGAACTGTATTATTGTCCTACATGACACTGAATTGTATTATTGTCCTACATGACACTGAACTGTATTATTTTCCTACATGACACTAAACTGTATTATTGTCCTACATGACACTAAACTGTATTATTGTCCTACATGACACTAAACTGTATTATTGTCCTACATGACACTAAACTGTATTATTGTCCTACATGACACTAAACTGTATTATTGTCCTACATGACACTAAACTGTATTATTGTCTTACATGACACTAAACTGTATTATTGTCCTACATGACACTAAACTGTAGTATTGTCCTACATGACACTAAACTGTATTATTGTCCTACATGACACTAAACTGTATTATTGTCCTACATGACACTAAACTGTATTATTGTCCTACATGACACTAAACTGTATTATTGTCCTACATGACACTAAACTGTATTATTGTCCTACATGAAACTAAACTGTATTATTGTCCTACATGACACTAAATTGTATTATTGTCCTACATGACACTCAACTGTATTATTTTCCTACATGACACTAAACTGTATTATTGCCCTACATGACACTAAACTGTATTATTGTCCTATATGACACTAAACTGTATTATGTCCTATCTACATGACATTAAACTGTACAGAAGTTCCATATTTTTGTCCGAGATGACATTAAACTATATTTTGTCCGAGATGACATTAAACTATATTGTGTCCTAGCAACATGACATTAAACTGTGTGGAACTTTCATCGTCCAGCATGACGTTAAACTGTAAAAAGTCCCTAGAACTGATATCCTCATATTGGTTCACCTTAGTCCTAGCTACATGACTTTAAACAGTACAGCACCAGTTCGTCCTTGCTATATGACGTTAAACTATACAGCAATGGTCCAGTATGACTTTAAACTGCAACTTCGTCCCACACGACATTAAACTGTGAAAAAGTTCCCTAAACCGTCCAGCATGACCTTAAACTGCATCATCCCTGGTCCAGCAAGACGTTAAACTGTGACGTCCTAACTACATGACGCTAAACTGTATGAAAGTCCCTCACGTCCGAAAAGACATTAAACTATATAATCATCAAAGGTCTAGTATGACATTAAACTGCACCATTCATGGTCCATGCATATGACCTTAAACTATTCACACTTTCGTCCGACATGACGTTAAAATGGTACACTCTTTTGTCCTTATTGCATGACATTAAACTGCACAATCCCCCTTTCGTCCAATATGATGTTAAAATATTTTATCCCCATCGTCCTAACTACATGACGCTAAACTGTACAGAAAGTCCTTGATATGTCCTACATGACATTAAACTATTATTTTGTCCCTGCTACATGACACTAAACTGTGCAGCACCAATAGTCCTAACTGCAAGACTTTAAACTGCACAGTCCCTTTTTTATGTCCTACATGACATTAAACTGTGCATCGTTAAGGTTGTTATTACCTCTTGTTTCTCACACCGAGTATGACTCACGTGAGCTTAGAGAGAACATCAACCATAACACTCCCTTTGGGCCACTAACCATGTGTAAGTCCCAACAACATTTTTTATTAGATCATTTTCCCCAAGAACAACTTTATCATTAATTCATTCTTTAATTGAACTACACGGACATTGATCCTTGCCCTCCAGGATGGGTATGTAGGCAACCTCCCAGGGTTCATGCCCAAAAATAATCTCTTCACATCGGTTCACCACCATCTCATATGATGTTGATTCGTGAAACCGCCCCTAGAATCAATATTTTTTACATTGATTCACTTTCGTCCTTGTTATATGACGTTAAACTATACAACACTTTTGTCCGATACGACAATAAACTACAATATTCATTGATTTCCTCATTTGAGAGAGAACTATTATTGACATTGATTTTTCAATCATGGTTTTCATTTTCAAAAGACTACATGCATACATGGTAATGCCTAAACTTTTTTAGGTTAAACCATCATTGCACTAAAGTCCCCTTTCACCCTTCACACGTACGAACCAAATTTGTACAAAGGGCATTTCTAGAACTATGTGGACTTGATTCCCATCCTTATGGGATACGTAGGAACATTCGAGTGTCCCTCGAATCCAGTCCCAAGTCTTTTGGGTCTAACCCCAAATTTCACTTTCAGTCCCTCGGCTGAAAAGTCCTAATGAAAACACACACTGTGTATTAATTATTATGGTCTGAATTCTATGACCCTAAACTAAGATCACTCATACATTCGTCTTGCACGACGTTAAACTGCATTTCAAGAACTACATATGGCTTGATTCTCATTCTTATGAGATACGTAGTGAAGTCCAAAATTTCAACTCAGGACCCAACCACAACATGATTATGGTTTTCATTGACCTATGTATCTCTATATACATTGGACAATACCCATCTTTATGTATTATAATCCTAACCTTAAATATTTTCAGATCTTCATAACCCTTTTCATGACTTCTAGTCACAAAAATGTCAAACTTTTGAGAATTCTTTTGCCTGACTATGCAACACGTGCCCATAGGTGGCCTTGCATAAACAGTCTGCATAACAGACTTGTCAGCCAAAAGATGCTATTCAATTGACCATGCAGCCAATGCCCATAGGTGGCCCTGCATATTTCAACCCCCTAACGGGTTTTGTTAAATAATAGTATCTTCATTCCTGGGAAGAATGCCTATTTTGTCCCTATTTGTCTTAAACGACAGTATGTAGGGATCCGCAAAAAAAATAGCCATCCTTAACATATTTGTCCCATATCCTTTTTCATGATCTGAACGTATTCAAGTCTATGGTTTATTCTTCTTCCCTACGTTTGGGTCAGACCTTCGTAGGAGTGATATTCATCCAGTTCTTCGATATTCTTGTTCGGAAATATCTTCTCCATATTCAAGTAACTCTTTCCATACAACAAACTCTATACTTTAGAAAATTTGAATCTCCATAAACTTTCACTGGCTTTTATCACTAGGAAAGTAAATTTCTGGGAGTTCTTTTGCCTGACTATGCAGCACGTGCCCATAGGTGGCCTTGCATAAACAGTCCACATAACAGACTTGTCAGCCGAAAGATGCTATTTATTTAACCATGCAGCCAATGCCCATAGGTGTCCCTGCATATTTCAACCCCATAACGGGTTTTGTTAAATAATAGTAACTTCATTCTTGGAAACTACTTCTTCTAATGCATTTTAGCTCTTTTTCATATCATTCCTCAGATTAAAATATTCTTAAGCCATAGTTTACATATTTTCTCTCATACCTGAGTATGGTAATATGTTTTCAGATAAATTGTCAAGGAATTGAATCCATTTTTATCCATTTTGGTCAAAGCTATTTCGACCTTAAACATTAGCCCTTTTATGTCCGGCATGAATGACTTTAAACTGCCCACAAAAGACAAAGGAACTCTGAATAAAAGTCAAGTTCCAGCACACTTGTGCACTGCCCTCTGTGCCCTAAAGTCTTGCGCGCCCCCTTTTCCTTTGGATGGATTCAATTTCCTCAGAGTCAAATCCTCATTTCTCTCCGGATCCAACTCTGAGGGGGGACTTTTGTTGACGCTCCTTTTGTCACAGAATCTAAAAATTGGAAAAGGGGAATATCTGAGTCCAATGTGATTCATCCTTTGAAAAAACATCAAAAATCGACAAAGGGATGAAAAAGGAGAACATTGCCCATAGGTCGCGCAAGTTACCTCATGGTCGCACAAGTACACTTGCGCGCCGCCTAGTGTTCGTGCAAGTCACTTGCGCGACGCCTTATGGTCGTGCAAGTGACTTGCGCAACCTAAAGTGGTAACCGCCCGGGGTCTTCTCTTGCCTATAAATAGACCCTGTGGGCCCCCCATTCGAGAGGATCTTTTTCCAGAAACTCATATTGATGCTCCCGACGCCCAAGTCTCTTCTCAAAGCTTCCGGAACACTTCTAAGGTAATTTATTACCTAGAACGGAAGATCTAAAGAGAAGAAGGAAGGCCTAAGTGTTGAAACTTATCAAACACTTGCGCGCCGACTTATTTCCTTCAATATAACTTGCGCGTCCCTTTTCTGGAAGAACCTCAAGAAAATTCTAAAGGTTTTAAAAAAGAGTCGCTCAAGTATTTCAATGCTGGTTGAAAATCGCACAAGTACACCATGTGTCGTGCAGGTATACCCGCGCGACCATATTTGCGCGCCCACGGAAGACTTGCGCGCCTTGCAAGAATTGTGCGCCCCTATCTTTTTGGGTTCCCATCTTGCCCATTTTTACCCCTCTTAAGCCATCACACCTTTCCTTTTCAAGATTCAGTCTTCAAGACACTCTTCAAAGCCATTTATGGCATGATTTCTTGATTTTACTTCCTCATCTGAAAGGAATTATGTGGAATCTCTCTCAAAGTCTAGTGATTTAAATATCCTTATGTCACTAAATATGGAGAGTTAATTCATTCAACCTCATCCTTTAAGATGAGAGAATCCTAACCTGGGTCTCCTTTTTAGGAATAAGACTCAGTCATAACCTGGGCCTTCTTTTTTAAGAGTAAGTCCCAGTCATAATATTGGGCATCCTCCTCAGGAGTAAGCCCCAAACCTTAATTCCTTAACTTGGGCCTCCTTTTTAGGAGTAAGTCCCAGTCATAACCTTGGGTTTCCTTTTCATGAGTAAGCCCCAAGTCCCCTAACCTGGGCCTCCTTTTTAGGAGTAAGTCCCAGTCATAACCTGGGTCTCCTTTTTAGGAATAAGACTCAGTCATAACCTTGGGTTTCCTTTTCAGGAGTAAGCCCCAAGTCCCCTAACCTGGGTCTCCTTTTCAGGAATAAGACTCAGTCATAACCTTGGGTTTCCTTTTCAGGAGTAAGCCCCAAGTCCCCTAACCTGGGTATCCTTTTCAGAAATAAGACTCAGTCATAACCTTGGGTTTCCTTTTCAGGAGTAAGCCCCAAGTCCCCTAACCTGGGCCTCCTTTTCTAGGAATAAGTCCCAGTCATAATCTTGAGTTTCCTTTTTAGGAATAAACCTCAAGCCCCCTTAAAATTCTCTTAACCAGTCATAATTTACCTTTGATTTGGGTTTCCTTTTCAGGAGTAAAACCCAATCATAAGTCCCCTCCTAACTTGGGCATCCTCCTCTGGAGTAAGCCCCAAGATTAGAGTATTCAAATCTCCATAAAGCACATATACCTTTATGGACCCTGTTCCTGGATTTTCTCCCTAAAAGTAAATCCTAAACCTTCATCTATTTTGGGTAGTCATACATACATAAGCCCCAAACAAATTTTTATGATTGCATCTTTCATGGCACAATTGTCTAAATTTTACCAATACCTCTTGTTTCTCACACCGAGCATGACTCACGTGATCTTAGAGTGTAAAAGTAATTATGACATTCTTCTTTGAGCCATCAATCATAATCATCATACTCCATTACTCGAACTACGTGGGTTATGATTCCTTTTCCAAAACAAAGGATACGTAGGTAGCCCATTTATGGGTTCGATCCCAACTTTGAAATAATCTCTGTCCTTCTGAATGACGATAAACTTCAAGTGCCCCACTGAGTGGCTTTAAAACCAGCCTGGTCATCATAATGACCAAGAGACTTTTATATAAATGTTTTAAAGGATACCATTGACCAGGAATCTCTAAACAGATATAGATGATTCTCTATTGATGAAGAACCTCGAATACATATAAAAGATTCTCTAAATTTCTTTCATATTTAATCATTGATTGTTAAAACTAAAGGAAATCACATTTTATACTTGGTAATGTAATAAGGATTCACGAACATAACTTAAATCTATAAAGAGAGTCCCGGAGTAGACAATAATTCCCCTCAAAAAGGTGTGATGAGTCCGACCTCCCATCCTCTCGACCAATGCAAATTCTTAAGCCTCATTAGTCCACAAGCTAATGAGCGTCTGCCTTTGGAAAGTAGGTCCAAACGGATGTGGAATCATTGGATGTTTCCGGTTCTACGAACAAACCCGTTAGAAACCGATCGGAACGTTTGAATCTCCCGTCCAGGAGGTCATCCCCGGATTCCGTGACGAAAAATATATCCTCAATAGTCCCATGATAAATGGGCAACTATCATGATGGGTGGTCATCCTACAATAGTTTGACATACGATACATGCCCCAAAAGGCCATAAAAGGCTAGATGTTAGTAGAATTCTTGACCGGACACCCCTCAGATGAAATAGCAACATTGGATACCAAAAATCCATATGAAATTTTTTTTCCGTCCAGGGAAACCCCCAGGCATGGGAGATGTACTTTGACGGTGCTTCCCGAAGCCCTATAGGGAAAAGGATAGAGGATCCTAAGCTCAAAAAAGTGGGGCTAGGAGTCATACTCATATCTACTAAAGAGGCCATCATGCCTTACTCTTTCCTACTTTCATAAGGGTTTATAAACAATAATGTGGAGTATCAAGCCATCATTGCAGGCCTGGAATTGTCACTCCAAGTGCTAGCCAAACACCTAAAAATAAATTGTGATTCAGAGCTAGTCATAAAATAGGTCCGTGGTGGCTATGATATCAAGAAATAAGCATTGGTTCCCTTGATGAACCATGTTCGAGTAGTAATGACCAAATTCCCCTCAAAACCAACGTTGACTCATGTCCCCCAGTCACAGAATGCACAAGCTGATGCTTTGGAAAATGTAGCCACAACCTTATCTGATCCCGACTGGGATGAAATAGTATTTAGTATTTCTAACCATTACTTAGCCATGTTCCAAGGCCTTATGGTCATACCACCGGTTGGAAGACAACCATCACAAATTACCTTCTGAATGAGGAACTCCCACCATTTATGGGTGGAATGGAGTAGGTTTGAATATGGGTTGTCAATTTTACCTTGTACAATGGGGTGAACCAAGAGAAGGTTCTCTTCAAATGAGGCCTTGATAGAGTCCTTATCATGTGCATTTATGTAGAAGAGACTGTTTCTGTCATGAATGAATTGCACGTCCGAGCTTGTAGAGAACACCAGTCTGCAACCAAGCTCTCTCACCAAATCCGGAGGCTTGGTATTACTGGCCCACCATGAGAAAGGATTCCACCATATTAACTAAGAAGTTCCATTCCTTCCAAGTGCTTTCTAATTTCATACACCACCCCCCAGAGTTGCTTCATGCGGCTAAATACTCATGGACACTCGCCACATAGGGGATGAATGTTGTGGGATCGTATCCTCCGGCTACATCTAGAAAATTAAAGTTAATACTCACAGAAACCAAATTCTTTTCTAAATGTGCTAAAGCCATACCCCTTAATAAAGTTGTGGTGAAAAACATCATCATATTTTTGAACGCCATCATCACCACCAGATTTCGTGTCCCTCATACAATAAAAGCCGACAATGGAACAAACTTATGCTCTGTAGAGCTGGATAAGTTGTACCATGAATATGGAGTTAAGGCCAACCAATTATCTGACTACCACACAACGACTAATGGGAGGATAAAAGATTTCAACAATACTCTATCCAACATACTTCAAAAGATAGTCAATATGGACACGAAATCGTGTCTAGACTAGTTATTTCATGATTTGCGAGCATTTAGGACCACGACCCACATTGCCACTCAGGATACCTTGTACTCATTAGTATACAGGGCAGAGGAAATATTGCCTATTGAAATCCATGTTCTTTCACTTCGTGTGGACTTTTTTGACCAACTATCCACAAATGAGAAATCCCAATGATAGTTTGATTAATTTGAGCAGTTAGACAAACAATGGTTTCACACTCTGCACCATTTAGAAATACGCCAAAATCGGATTACACGAGCCTTCAACAAAAATGATTTCCTTTAGTGTTTCCTCAAAGGAGAAATGGTGTCAGTCTTTAGAACCCTGATGATACTAGGGAATAATCCACCAAATCATGAACCAAAACTGGAAGGACCATACATCATACAAAGGGTCAATACTAGTGAAGCATACACCCTAATATCAATGGACATGCATCTCATCATGGCTCCTATAAATGCATTGTTATTGAAGAAATACTTCACGTAAAATGTATCCATATCAAGGTCCAAACTCTAAGACCTTAAACTATGAGTTAGAAATGTATCCATATTATGGCCCAAACTCTAAGACCATAAACTATGAGTAACAAAAAATGCACCCATGTAATAGTCCAAACAATAAAACCTTAAACTATGAGTAATGAAAAATCCTCATATCAAGGTCCAAACTCTAAGATGTTAAAATTTGAGTTAAAAATGTCTCTATATCAAGGTGAAAACTCTAAGACCCTAAAATATGACTCATAAAAATGTTCCCATATCAAGGTCCAAACTCTAAGACTCTAAAATCAGAGTCCAAAAAATGACCAATCATATCATAAGTCTAAGCTCTACGACCATAAACATTGAGTAAAAAATATCCTCCAATTCCAGGGTCCAAACTCCATGACCTTAAAATATGAGTTAAAATGTTCCAAACTCTTAGAACTTAAACTTTGAGTCATCATCCCTTCCATATGATGCTAAAATATAAGGAACTCATCCCTAGTACATGCCAATAAACTATGACTCATGTGATTGCTGTAATACATTAAAATACGTAGCATGAAACGTCCTAATGGCATAATAATAAACTACACAATCTTTCGTAGAATTACGTGCAACATGATTTATTCACTGGAAGGATATGTAGCGATGCCTCGATCTTCGATCCTGGACCAGCCCCCATAAATAAGAAAATTCCTCCATTTCTCCCCTGATATCCCCATATTCGTAAAGGACACCCTTATCAATCTTTGTTTCTAACACCAATTCCAACTCTCGTGAGCTTAGGAATGGTGATAGATATTCTCCTATAGAGGGTAGATATGGGGTAGCAGGGCAGACCAGACAACCATGATGGGTAGAATGAAAGTACCCCCACCCTTTGGACCAAGACGAACTAGTACAAGGTACACACAGAACTGCATAGGGATTTATTTTTTTCCTCACAAGATACATAGAAACACCTCAATCATCAATCATGGCCAAGCCCCACCCAAAAAAATGAAAAAGACCCTATTATATTCTCTATCAGCTCACACTTGCGAAAGAGACTCTATAACCACTGTTTTTTCTCACATCGAGTATAACTCACATGAGCTTAGGATCAGTGGTAGGGATTCTATTTCACAAATAAACCCTAGGATAGTATGGTAGGCTAGGAACCTGTATCGAGTAAAACCAAAATGACCACAAGTGTCCCCAACACATTGAATAAATGTTTGTAGGGACGATCCAGAACTATGTGTGGCTTGATTCTGACTCTGATGATATGTAGTGACGCTCTGATTTGATATCCTGGCCTATTCACTGGCAAAAAAACTCCCCTTTCCCCCATGCGTGGGTCAAACCTATGTGGAAGCTTTAAGAAGGTCACAATTAATCATGATTTGGGTATTCTCACATTCCTAGACACACCTTTACCATTTTTCACAGTCCATACCTCACGAAAACATGGATCCTCATACTCATCCAAGGCTATCTAGGATGGAAGGCCAGTGTCCTGCAGACACCTTTGATTGACTATGCATATCATGCCCCGGTGGCTCTATATATGTCACCCACAAAACTGTTCATCATTAAAAGGACAATTCTTCCCTATGATATTCCTCTCCTACCTTAGTACTCCCAATGGCTTTCAAGACCCATGTCATCACTCCTGATTCAAGTCGCCCCTGGGACTATGTTTTAAACCTTCTATCATCACTCAAGTCTAAGGAATGATAAAACACCTTGACTGTGATTAACCTAAACCTTTTGAAGACCTTTGCAAGGAAAAAATCATCCTCACCGCACGATGTTAAAATTTATGGAAAAATTCGTCCTCACCACAGAATGTTAAACTGCTTGTCCAAAATCATCCTCACTACATGACATTAAACATCAAGGACAAAATTGTCCTCACCATATGATGTTAAACTACCAGGCCAAAATTTTCCTCACTGCACGACGTTAAACTACAAGGCCAAAACCGTCCTCACCACATAATGTCAAACTGTAAGGCCAAAATCATTCTTACCCCACAACGCTAAACTGAAAGGAAATGGCATTGTCCTAAATGTTCCATTTAATGTTGAATTCACTATACTTAGATGGTGACAAGGAACCCTTGTGATCCATTGTTTCTCACACTGAGCATAGATCTTGTGAGCTTACGGATCTTAGCAAGAGACCTGCCCCAACATTATGGAAAAATGGCTCTCGAATTTGGTTCTAGTAGAACAACCCAAAATGGAATGTCATGGTTACCACCTCCAAGAGTAACCCTATATATTGGCCATGTGATGATAAATGACTGGGTATCCCAAATATAGAACAAATAGCTCACCCCACGTACAGGTCAGATCTAAATAAAGAACCCCATTACATAGGTAAATTATATCCCAAATGTCCCCAATATGCCATAGTATACCCCTTACATGTTCCAAACTCCATGATTTAAGTGATATTGAATCCCTATAACCCTCCAAGACCATCTGTGATAGAAGGCCAATGTCCAAAAAACACCTTTGGTTGACTATTCATATCCTACCCCGGTAGCTCTTCATACGTACCCACAAAAATGGCCTCCAATAGAAGGAAAATTCATCCCCAACAGAGTCCTATCCTATATCAGTATTCCGAATGTCTTCCAAACCTCATTACAACCACTTTTATTCAAGGGCCCTCAATGTCATGGTTTACATTTTCTTTCTTTCACACATCTTGGATATATTAGAACATATGGGCTTGAGTTACCTCTAGTATCTTTTGAGGTCTATACAATATATTCTATCCGCATGAACAAAGGTGATCTACATGTAAAGGAAGAGTGCCACCACTCATTTCTTGGTTTCCTCAAGGATGTTAAGATAAAAATACTCCTTTTGTGATTAGGGAAACCCCTTGTAGAAGGTTACACACCATATTCAGATAGTTCCCAATCTCCATAATCCTAAAAGTCTATCAGAGGCAGAAGGTTAGTGTCTTGTGGATACCTTTTCTTGACTATGAACATCATGCCCGGGTGTCTCTTCATATGTCTCCCTCAAAAATGGCCTTCAATAAATGGAAAATTCATCCCTAGGAGATTCCTTTTTGGTCTCTATATGTTCAAATTACATTCATGTCTTGTCACACCCCCCATATTTTGAAAACTCTTGGATGATGGATTATGTACCTTATTCTTCCCAAGTTCCCCTAACATTGAAAACATAGCTCACTAAACTGACCACTTACCAGCTCCCCATCCCACAAGTAAGAAATGTTCTTGAATAATTTCCCACTCAAGGCCAATATGAATGTTCCTAATGTTTTTAAACAACACTAATCAATCCAGTCACTTATTGTGGATCCTAACATCAAGAAAAATCCAAAATGTGTTGAATCCCACCAGACCATCGATTATGGAAGGCCAGTTTCCTAGGGACACCTTTTCTTGACTATTCATATCATGCCCTGGTGGCTTTGCATAGGTGGCCCACAAAAATGGCATTCAATCAAAGGAAAAATTGTCTCTAGGAGAGTCCTTTCCCACCTCTAAACACCTAATGAATCTATTTATCCTCATGCATGTCTAGAATCCATAGATACAGGGTCATGAAAAATCCTTAACCCATGTTTATAGGATACTAGGATATTCCAGACTAATTGTAACAGCCCGAGATTTTATGAAAAATATTCTTTTTATTTCACTAATGTCTTGTATTGTACGCTACACCAAAAGGAGCTTGCACAACACGCATCCTTGACTTGCCTTGCATACACGCAATCGCGACCTTCCTCGATAGCGTGTGTAGTACGCAATAACGAGTTTCACTAAACAACGATATGCTATTAAAATATTATTAAAACTAGCTGTTATGAATAGTAATAACCACTTTTTAAAATTCTGTAAATCTTATATTTCAAAATGAACTTCATTTTTGGATTCGGAGTATCGAATTTATCCTAAGGTGAAATTTTGGTACTTTTCGGATAACTTTCATATTCTGATGAATAGTGAAAATTATTAATTATAATTAAAAAACAACTTTTTTAATCGAAATAATTAATAGTGATAAATTATTAATTTGAGTGGTTTTAAAGTATATTTAGAATATATTTTTACAATTTAATACAGTGTTGGTCATTGAATGTAATTTCACATTTAAACCAGACATAATCAAGTGTCAATCTTTTGATAGATATTGTTTCTTAAAAACACGCTATTTGTTTTAACAGCGGGATTTAATTATAAAATTAATTAATGCAACTTATATGTTATGAATTTGGTAAAATAGACTTCATTTTTGAATTCGGAATATAAAATATAGCTTAGGATGAAATTTTGGCATTGTTCTGAAAAACATCAATTTTTGA
This sequence comes from Viscum album, assembly GCA_963277665.1. NCBI lineage: Eukaryota > Viridiplantae > Streptophyta > Magnoliopsida > Santalales > Viscaceae > Viscum > Viscum album. The sequence continues at coordinate 20,375,841 of OY728148.1, read as the reverse complement.
TGAATAGTGAAACTACTAAGTGGTAGGTTAAAAACTGAATTTTGCATAAAACTTAATTTTACCGCTTCTGTGAATGGAATTTCGAAAATCCGAGAGACACGGTTAATATCAAGGACTAAAATGTGGTTCAATGAGATGAAAATAATTTTTGGTGAATAGTAACTTTTTACTTTTTTTACCGCGTTTAATAGTAAATAGGGTAACTAAGGGTAAATATGATATTAATATTACCCTAACACATGTCCTAATTCTATTGGACAAGTGGAATTCGACCAAAAACAAACTTAGGAATAAAATATGACCATTTAGGCCCACTTGGATTAGATTAGGACTTTTATTATTAATTTATTTAAAGAAGGGTTAAAATAGTTAAAATCAAAGTTTAATAAGTAAATCATTTTTAATATGGGGTTATACATAAGATAAATTCGACTATAAATATTCATTAGAAAGCTAAAAAGATTTCCTACATTATGGTATTTTATTTGTAATTTTTAGACATCAAATAATTTAATTTATTTATGACACAACGATGATGCAGTAATTATCTTATTAATGAAATATTGACATAATTGATGTTATAAACACCAAAATAAATGTAATTTGAGACTTTTTATGAATTCCACTAATTTTATAGGTTACTATGATATATTAATGTTGATTTAATCAACTTGGTTCGAACATTTAATTCTGTTATGACTTTCACAAAAATCATATATCAAATAGTGTCAAAATTGACACAAAATAGTTTTTAAATCAAATATTATATTATTAATTGTTATTGTATTCCTAAAAATCTAAGGTTCGGCCAAATGACTTAGATAAGGATATATATATTAATAATAAACAATTTGGGGTTCTTTTGGCATGTTATAGTAAGTGTATTAACCATATAGTGTAAGAAAACAAAAAGACACGGTAAAAGTTAAATTATTTAACTTATAGTTAAATCTAATTGATAAGGTTAAAATAATACCCTAATCTTGTCTAAATCCTATTGGTTGATAGTATTTCGACCCATCCCCACTTTAGCTTCGAAATAAGACCCTTTGGAACCATTATAAACCGATTTTGACTTTAATATAAAATAATATTTTGAGATATTCCTAAGGTGCCCCTCTCCTCCCCTATAAAAGGACACCTCCTCCCCCTCCTCCTCACACCAATTTGAGCACTCAAGCTCGGCCAACCCCTGCCAATTTATCCTCTCCATTTCCCTAGCAACATCCTAGAGGTTCTGGTCTTCCTCAAAGACCAATTTTAGTACCCTAAGAGGAGGTCTCAAAGAGGCACTTCAAAGAAGAGGTAATTACCGTTACCAATTCTTTCATCTTTATTTCTTCTTCCACTTCTTCTTCTTAGGTTGTTTCATTATGAAGTAATAACATCAGTAACACTCATATACTGATATGTTATTATAAGTATGAAACAACCCTATTTCACCATCTATCCATCCTACGGAAAAAGAAATCACCGCGCGTGCGTACGTACGGAATACCGTCTCCACGCCGTGGTGTAATCTATTTTCCACCGCCACCTTACATGGATGGGTATAATGGTGTAAAGAATAACTATACATAGTTATTACAACATCATATTGATTCTGATATATTGTATAATCCACTCCAATTCAATTCAATATTTATAGAAATGATATCATCGCTCGTGCGTACGTACGGACTACCGTCTCCACGACGCGATGAGATTCATTCTCCATGTTAACCATTTAAGAATGATTATAATGTATATATAAGAAATAATAGTGAAATATATGACATTATAAAGCTACTGGATTTATGTATATATATACATATGTATGTCATCTACTTACTTCCATTTCAAGACAATAAGGAAAGAAAAACAGCGTTCATGCGTACGTACGGACTACCGTCTCCATGAACGGTGTTTTTTATTTTATTTATCTATCTATTATATATATATATATACTGAATATATATGATATATAAATCATATTTTATATTCTGGATGTATGTAAATCATGATATAAGTAATAATAATGTCAATAACAACAAGTCAAAATACCTACGATAAAAGAAACGATTTTACCCAAAACGCTTCTTTAACATGGAATTTACAAAAGAACGGGTAATATAATGTCATAAGTGAACCATATATGATATCATAACAGTGAATATGATTCTGTAATAAGTCAATGACATTATTTAAATCATTATACAGGAGGTTCGGACACATACGAAGCAAATTGGACCTAAGGTAAGGGAAATATCACAATCTCATTTTTATCCGAGATTGTTTATTCGTAAGTATTTACTAGGGTGTATTTTATCATCCACATCCATGTTCCCTCAATATGTAATATTGTCTCCATCCACTTGAAATAGTTTAAATCCAATTTTACCCTTAGGTGAGTTTTTAGTAAAGAATATGAAAGGAATCTTTTGTCGTTTTTCCGTACGAGGTACTTTTTGACTTTTCCGACAAAAGTACGAAGAATGTTTTTTTTAACTTATACGGCATGAATGGATTTTTAAAACATTACTTCAAAGAAGCTTCCTTTACAAGTTTTCAAGTTTATTTTTAATCAACTTCTTTTATTTTAAAGTTGTATGACATGTTATGAAAGGAAAAATGTTTTTGAAGAAGAAAGGATATTTTCCTCAAGAATTCAATTCAAGTGTTTTATCAAAATTATTTTCCATCTAAGATAATAAAGGGTTCTGTTTCTATCCATATTTTTACATTGGTTTGACTATGTTGTGATGGAATTATGTTTATGAATTCCTTTATCATATATGAATTGATTTATGATGTCATGATGTTTCAAGAATCCCATTTTTGTTATATGTGTTATGCGATGATGTATGTTTTATGATTATGTGGCACACATAAGAAAAGATTCATTATAAGATGGGTGGGACCTATATCTCCCTCCAATGCATTGGGTAATGATTTTATATCTCATGAGATAGACATGGCTGGAATGGTAGGTTATACCGGTTCAGTGAAACAGGACTGAAACGAGGATTACTCGATTCAGAAAGGGACTTTGTCCACTAAGATAGTCTTGGCAATGAGTCTTGACTAACAAGAAATTATTCTCTATGATTATGTGTGTATGACACAATGAGTAATGTTTAAAGTTATGATTTCATTTCACTACTATGATTTATCCCATGTTATGAAATTATGCTCTCTTTTGCAGGTTAAGATTTCCAAAAATGTTATGTTCTTATGAAAATTATGTGATTGATATTTCATTTGTTTACCCTTACTGAGCATTTGAGCTCACCCTTTTATGTTTTCTTTTCCCCAGGATATAAAGAAAGGTTTTAGGTAAAAAAAAGGAAGATCTTTATGGGAGATGTTGAAGATCTTCCACCACAATTAGAAGTTTACGTTCCGAGTTTCCAAAGACACTAAACTATTACGATCCTTGTGTGTGTGTTTTTGTTATGTACTAAGTATTCCGAAAAAGTAATGTAAAGTCCATGTACGTCAAGCTTCGGGTCTCTACAGTTGGTATCAGAGGAAAGGTTTAGTCAACCTTTGGAAACTAGGATGCGAAAACGTTAGTGAGATCCCTAGAGATATTTCTAAGGTATGTCTAGGGATGCCCCTAAGGATAAGTATACGTATAGGATATAGTTCTAGAACTATGGTAACGATATTAGATTAAACCAAAGATGATAGATATTTAAGTTACTCCCCCTTTATTACGATTTTTGCATCTAACACTATTCTGTTTGGGTTTTAGAAAATGGCTGGAAACAAGATGATTCACAATAATGGAGGATATGATGGACAATGGAATGATATTCTTCTTGAGCAACCAAATGAAATGGGATTTGGATGTCCAAACATCATTATTATGCCGAATCAGCAATCTCACAACATGATCAATAAAGTAAAATTTGGTAAGTTTCCTGACTCGACTAATAATAGAAAGATGGAGTTCCATGATGATCATAGAGGAAAGAAAGTTCAATTTCCCCTATGTAAATCATGTGGGAAGAGGCATCAAGGAGAATGTTTCAAGGGAACTGGAAGATGCTTTGGGTGTGGAAAAGAAGGACACAAAGCAAGTAAGTGCAAAGGAAAAGGGTCGGTTAACACCATGGATGAGGATAATGGTATTGCTATGACATCAAAAATGGTTAAGTGTTTTAAATGTGGAATGTATGGGCATTATGCATACAAATGACCTAAGGGAAAGACTCATGAAGAGAATCAGTATGGTCATATGGGTAGTATTTATGTGGATGATGATGAAGAGACTAAAAATGATATGTGAGATGAAAGAATTGTTGAAGCTCGGTCAATGGTTTAAGAATGTTGTGGAATGATTACATGTTTATCATGTGTAATGTTGTATAAGAAATCTCATGGTACTATGGAATAAAGAGACATCTGAGGATTGTTACACTGTTGTATTTCCTTGAGTTATGAAAGTGTATGATTAATGGTACCACTATCCATGAAAGGTTATTCAGATATTTTTGGAATGTAGATGATATGCGCATAATGAAGGGATAAGGAGAAAATTAAATGTTTGATAGTATTCATGATCTCATGATTGATATAAGGACTAAGTGATATCATGGTTTGAGTATATAAAATTTTGAGGATTTTGGTATGTGGAAAGTGTTAACTTTTAACTGCACTCATGTCTTCACTAAGTTATTCAAGAGAATACACGATTAAGGACTTTGAATGTTTGGAATGTGACCAACAAGACATATCTTATGATATGTGGGGATCAACGACTGTATTAAATCTCTGGTAATCGATGTCACTATATTATGAGAGTGGACTGCAGTATTATGTATAAGCCTAAAGATTAGACTGGATTATGGTGGACATAAGTTAGTATTGTTTAAGGATAGAATATTTTTGATATTATTGATGGAATGTTATAGTAACGTAGTTTTAGAAAAAGGACAACCTGCAGGACGGGCGACAACCCATCGCGTCGGACAAGGCTGTGGGAATCGAACCCACAACCGAAGTGCGACTGGCCTTTATCGCCTACCACTAGCCTACAGGAAGTCCCTGTTTAGTAGAAACTAGTTTTATTATATCAAGCACTATAATATATGAAGTATAAGCCCATTTTAGGAACCATATATGATTAATCTCACTATAGACCGACTTATGTATATAATTTTTGCTAACCTTTTGTTTGAGACAGATGGAATGACCCGTCATTCTATCACATAATCTGCTAACACTTCACGAATAACAAATTCAACTTCATTTATTTAAGATATGAAGTGGAAATTGTTCAAGGCACGAACAACAGTGAGATTGTACCAAAATAAAGTACGTATTTATTCTAATTCTTTAACTTTAGGGAAACGATCTTGAAAACCAAAAATGTTGTCCTAGTGATCTTATACCTGATGAATCAGATGGTACCTTATATCATCACAAATCTATGGATTTGTGATTACTGGCTTTTCCATAGCCATGTTCTCTACCACTCTCCATCAGAACATGATGGTTAGATTTCTCTTCCATATCCATATTTTTACCTATGTGGAAACCCATCGATTAGTTTATTTGGGTAATCGTTACATTTCATACTTTAGTTTTTAAAGCCAAGTTTTTGTATTCCTTTTTACGATGTGGGATTCTATTAAAGAATCTTTCGAATAGTAAACCATTTATAACCCCGATGAATTTCGAGGGCGAAATTCATTTTAAGGGGGGTAGAATGTAACAGCCTGAGATTTTATGAAAAATATTCTTTTTATTTCACTAATGTCTTGTATTGTACGCTACACCAAAAGGAGCTTGCACAACACGCATCCTTGACATGCCTTGCATACACGCAATCGCGACCTTCCTCGATAGCGTGTGTAGTACGCAATAACGAGTTTCACTAAACAACGATATGCTATTAAAATATTATTAAAACTAGCTGTTATGAATAGTAATAACCACTTTTTAAAATTCTGTAAATCTTATATTTCAAAATGAACTTCATTTTTGGATTCGGAGTATCGAATTTAGCCTAAGGTGAAATTTTGGTACTTTTCGGATAACTTTCATATTCTGATGAATAGTGAAAATTATTAATTATAATTAAAAAACAACTTTTTTAATCGAAATAATTAATAGTGATAAATTATTAATTTGAGTGGTTTTAAAGTATATTTAGAATATATTTTTACAATTTAATACAGTGTTGGTCATTGAATGTAATTTCACATTTAAACCAGACATAATCAAGTGTCAATCTTTTGATAGATATTGTTTCTTAAAAACACGCTATTTGTTTTAACAGCGGGATTTAATTATAAAATTAATTAATGCAACTTATATGTTATGAATTTGGTAAAATAGAATTCATTTTTGAATTCGGAATATAAAATATAGCTTAGGATGAAATTTTGGCATTGTTCTGAAAAACATCAATTTTTGATGAATAGTGAAACTACTAAGTGGTAGGTTAAAAACTGAATTTTGCATAAAACTTAATTTTACCGCTTCTGTGAATGGAATTTCGAAAATCCGAGAGACACGGTTAATATCAAGGACTAAAATGTGGTTCAATGAGATGAAAATAATTTTTGGTGAATAGTAACTTTTTACTTTTTTTACCGCGGTTAATAGTAAATAGGGTAACTAAGGGTAAATATGATATTAATATTACCGTAACACATGTCCTAATTCTATTGGACAAGTGGAATTCGACCAAAAACAAACTTAGGAATAAAATATGACCATTTAGGCCCACTTGGATTAGATTAGGACTTTTATTATTAATTTATTTAAAGAAGGGTTAAAATAGTTAAAATCAAAGTTTAATAAGTAAATCATTTTTAATATGGGGTTATACATAAGATAAATTCGACTATAAATATTCATTAGAAAGCTAAAAAGATTTCCTACATTATGGTATTTTATTTGTAATTTTTAGACATCAAATAATTTAATTTATTTATGACACAACAATGATGCAGTAATTATCTTATTAATGAAATATTGACATAATTGATGTTATAAACACCAAAATAAATGTAATTTGAGACTTTTTATGAATTACACTAATTTTATAGGTTACTATGATATATTAATGTTGATTTAATCAACTTGGTTCGAACATTTAATTCTGTTATGACTTTCACAAAAATCATATATCAAATAGTTTCAAAATTGACACAAAATAGTTTTTAAATCAAATATTTTATTATTAATTGTTATTGTATTCCTCAAAATCTAAGGTTCGGCCAAATGACTTAGATAAGGATATATATATATTAATAATAAACAATTTGGGGTTCGTTTGGCATGTTATAGTAAGTGTATTAACCATATAGTGTAAGAAAACAAAAAGACACGGTAAAAGTTAAATTATTTAACTTATAGTTAAATCTAATTGATAAGGTTAAAATAATACCCTAAACTTGTATAAATCCTATTGGTTGATAGGATTTCGACCCATCCCCACTTTATCTTCGAAATAAGACCCTTTGGAACCATTATAAACCGATTTTGACTTTAATATAAAATAATATTTTGAGATATTCCTAAGGTGCCCCTCTCCTCCCCTATAAAAGGACACCTCCTCCCCCTCCTCCTCACACCAATTTGAGCACTCAAGCTCGGCCAACCCCTGCCAATTTATCCTCTCCATTTCCCTAGCAACATACTAGAGGTTCTGGTCTTCCTCAAAGACCAATTTTAGTACCCTAAGAGGAGGTCTCAAAGAGGCACTTCAAAGAAGAGGTAATTACCGTTACCAATTCTTTCATCTTTATTTCTTCTTCCACTTCTTCTTCTTAGGTTGTTTCATTATGAAGTAATAACATCAGTATCACTCATATACTGATATGTTATTATAAGTATGAAACAACCCTATTTCACCATCTATCCATCCTACGGAAAAAGAAATCACCGCGCGTGCGTACGTACGGAATACCGTCTCCACGCCGTGGTGTAATCTATTTTCCACCGCCACCTTACATGGATGGGTATAATGGTGTAAAGAATAACTATACATAGTTATTACAACATCATATTGATTCTGATATATTGTATAATCCACTCCAATTCAATTCAATATTTATAGAAATGATATCATCGCTCGTGCGTACGTACGGACTACCGTCTCCACGACGCGATGAGATTCATTCTCCATGTTAACCATTTAAGAATGATTATAATGTATATATAAGAAATAATAATGAAATATATGACATTATAAAGATACTGGATTTATGTATATATATACATATGTATGTCATCTACTTACTTCCATTTCAAGACAATAAGGAAAGAAAAACAGCGTTCATGCGTACGTACGGACTACCGTCTCCATGAACGGTGTTTTTTATTTTATTTATCTATCTATTATATATATATATATATACTGAATATATATGATATATAAATCATATTTTATATTCTGGAAGTAAGTAAATCATGATATAAGTAATAATAATGACAATAACAACAAGTCAAAATACCTACGATAAAAGAAACGATTTTACCCAAAACGCTTCTTTAACATGGAATTTACAAAAGAACGGGTAATATAATGTCATAAGTGAACCATATATGATATCATAACAATGAATATGATTCTGTAATAAGTCAATGACATTATTTAAATCATTATACAGGAGGTTCGGACACATACGAAGCAAATTGGACCTAAGGTAAGGGAAATATCACAATCTCATTTTTATCCGAGATTGTTTATTCGTAAGTATTTACTGGGGTGTATTTTATCATCCACATCCATGTTCCCTCAATATGTAATATTGTTTCCATCCAATTGAAATAGTTTAAATCCAATTTTACCCTTAGGTGAGTTTTTAGTAAAGAATATGAAAGGAATCTTTTTTCGTTTTTCCGTACGAGGTACTTTTTGACTTTTCCGACAAAAGTACGAAGAATGTTTTTTTTAACTTATACGGCATGAATGGATTTTTAAAACATTACTTCAAAGAAGCTTCCTTTACAAGTTTTCAAGTTTATTTTTAATCAACTTATTTTATTTTAAAGTTGTATGACATGTTATGAAAGGAAAAATGTTTTTGAAGAAGAAAGGATATTTTCCTCAAGAATTCAATTCAAGTGTTTTATCAAAATTATTTTCCATCTAAGATAATAAAGGGTTCTGTTTCTATCCATATTTTTACATTGGTTTGACTATGTTGTGATGGAATTATGTTTATGAATTCCTTTATCATATATGAATTGATTTATGATGTCATGATGTTTCAAGAATCCCATTTTTGTTATATGTGTTATGCGATGATGTATGTTTTATGATTATGTGGCACACATAAGAAAGGATTCATTATAAGATGGGTGGGACCTATATCTCCCTCCAATGCATTGGGTAATGATTTTATATCTCATGAGATAGACATGGCTGGAATGGTAGGTTATACCGGTTCAGTGAAACAGGACTGAAACGAGGATTACTCGATTCAGAAAGGGACTTTGTCCACTAAGATAGTCTTGGCAATGAGTCTTGACTAACAAGAAATGATTCTCTATGATTATGTGTGTATGCCACAATGAGTAATGTTTAAAGTTATGATTTCATTTCACTACTATGATTTATCCCATGTTATGAAATTATGCTCTCTTTTTGCAGGTTAAGATTTCCAAAAATGTTATGTTCTTATGAAAATTATGTGATTGATATTTCATTTGTTTACCCTTACTGAGCATTTGAGCTCACCCTTTTATGTTTTCTTTTCCCCAGGATATAAAGAAAGGTTTTAGGTAAAAAAAAGGAAGATCTTTATGGGAGATGTTGAAGATCTTCCACCACAATTAGAAGTTTACGTTTCGAGTTTCCAAAGACACTAAACTATTACGATCCTTGTGTGTGTGTTTTTGTTATGTACTAAGTATTCCGAAAAAGTAATGTAAAGTCCATGTACGTCAAGCTTCGGGTCTCTACAATAATGGTCTTGAGTCAGGGCCTTACCCCATTAAATTTGGTCAAATATGTTCAACATAAAAGCACAGTATTTACTTTGATTGGTAGGATTATGAACTGCCAGTAAAAAAATGAGAAGAGACAATATTCTCACCAGAGGAAAAATCCACCAAAGGCACCTCTGGTAAAAAATCAAGTATCGATTCACTAAAAAACCTTGCACCATCTGAAAAGGCGTAAATCTTGTTAGGTCAAAATCCCATAAAGGGAGGCATAATAAAAAGCAATGATATACCCACTAAGCCCATACCATGTAGGGTTAGGCTAAATTATCTTAATAATAAAAGAGGCATAATGTTTGCGGGGCTTTCCATGTATCCCTCGAAATAGAAAAACTATACTCGCTGGTACATTGGCTCAAGAAAAGCATAGAGCACTATCTGATCATTCAATTCAGGATCGCTTCTACATTGGAATAGCCTCCTCTTCATCCCGATCAGATCCCATTCTGATGGGGGTAATTTTTAGAGAACCAAAAATTTAGAAAATGGAAGGAAGATACTCCCAAAATTTTGGTAAAGAAGATGAATACATGTTTGATTGAAAATTTAGGGAGAAAATTGAAGAAATAAGGTTTGGAAAAGGACCCAAGCATGTACACGTACCGATTACTGGGAACGGTTTGGAGAAGGAATAAATCGAGAACCACTGATATGCAGAATGCCTATGATGTGATGGCCCATGAGGCCTTGGCCAACAAATTAAGCAGATCGCAATGAATTTCCCCCCGCGAACTAAATCCACTGTAAACTGTTTTCACTGGTAAAAATATGATAGATGTATACCCCGTGTACCATTCCCACTAATGATGTGGTTCAAAGATGGAGAGAATTCATTATCGTACCACACATCTGAAAACCCCAGATTCACTTAGTCTTTTGTGGGTCAAGTTTCCTCCATGGGATTCCGGAGAAGGCATCATGGATATCGCAGATACATATTCCTTGGTGCTCTTTAAAATGACCACTTGGGGGATCGAAGAAGGGGGTGGAAGAGGGGAGGAAGGAATAATAGGAGAGAGAGATCTCTGTAATGGTCAAAAAGTGTATGAAGAATGTAGAGGGTGTGATAGAAATTTTTCCTACACCCAAATCATTTTGCGGGACTCCATCCTGCATCCACTAGAGTTCACAGATTCCATCTCGTGAACAATAAGTAGTTTTCAGAACCCATTCTGTGATCTATATGCAGAATAAAGTTCACAAAGGTCCTCCCTATGATCCATATTCAAAAGACTCTCTGCAGTCAACCAGTTAACCAATAAAAAATATATAATAAAAATGGTTCGCAGATTCCCATATGCGTAAAATGGTTTGCAGATGCCCATATAGGGAAAACGGTTAACATATGGACATATAGGGGTTAGTATGTGGATTCCCATATGTGGAATACAGTATGAAGCCAACTCCCCTACGTACCATCCTAAGCATCTAGCTCTTAAGCGGTTAGCTCTTACGCATACACTCTATGCAGAGAATAGTATGCGCCAACCTGTCCATACCGTGAGGGTTCCCCCCCCCCCCCCCCCCCCCGCCCCAGCTCAGGCTCAATTATGGGATATGGTCCCTACCTTATAGGATGGTCCCTTCACTTTGGTCACTCACCCCCATTAAAAATGGAGGGTCGCACCACAAACTTTTCGTGTCGGGTCGATGAAAATTTTCATTTCACCCTTATGCCACCCAAATATCCATCCCTCAAATACCATGATAAGAGACATTTCTCATCCATCTCTTGAAAAGCACTATCACCTTCCTCGTATTCTTGGTTGACCCAGAAATCCATGGAAAATTATAGACAAAGTGTTTCTTAAATGCTCGAACACATCCTTTACATCCATTAAACTTTGTGGCACTAGTGATTCCAAATCCTCATAAACCTCCATTTCCATAAAAAGAAGAAGGCTAGTGTCCGGAAGAAACCTCTTCTTGACTATGAACATCATTACCTAGTGGATCTTCATATGAATCCTATAAGATGACAGTTAAGAAAATGTACTTTTTTTCTCAGGAGAGTCCTTTCCTACCTCTTTACGCCTCAATGGCTTCCATGCCCCATATCATTTCTCCTAATCTAAGAATCCCTAAAGTCACAGTTTACACACTTCTTCCCACTCATGTTCGAGGCATGCCAGAACATCCCAGCCTGATTATCCATCAGTTAATAACAGTTCCTTCCCTCCATGGTCCAAACTCTATGCCCCAAAACTATATGATCATGTCTTATATATCCACATGACGTTAAACTATATGGAAGTAGTCCAAACCTCATGACATTAAATTGTACTGTATTATTCAAAGATATATGACTTTAAAATGTAGTATACAAGGCAATTTCAGATCTCCATAAACATCCATGGCTATCAGAAGTAGAAGGACAATGTACTACTGACACCTTTTATTGACTATGCACACCATTCCCCAGTGGCTCTACATATGAAGCCTACAAGACAGACATAATCCCAAGGAAAATCTGATCCCAGGAGAGTCCTTTCCTACCTCTGTACACCTCATTGGCTTCCATTACCCATATCATTTATCCTAATTCTAAAATCCCTAGAGTCATGGTTTACACTTTCCTTCCCTCTCATGTTCAAGGCATGTCACAACATCCTAGCCTAATTATCCTCTAGGTAATCATAGTTCCTTCCCCGCACAATCCAAACTCTATGCCTATAAACTATGAGTTATCGTCCAATACACATGTCGTTAAACTGTATGGTAATACTCTAATCCACATGACGTTAAACTGTGATACCATTGTCCAAGATATATGACATTAAATTGTAGTATAATAGGAGATTTTGGATCTTCATAAACCTCCCTGGCCATCAGAAGAGGAAGGCCCATGTCCTGTGGACACCTTTTCTTGAATATGCACACCATGACCTGGTGGTTCTACATTTGTTTCCTACAAGACGACCATCTACCAAAGGTAAATTTGTCCTCAGGAGAGTACTTTCCTATCTATGTATGCCTCAATGGCTTTCATGCCTCATGACATTTCCCCTGATCAAGTATCCTTTATAATCATGGTTTACACATTCCATCCCTCCAATGTTCAAGGCTCATTATAATATCCAAACATTATTTTCCTCCAGTTAATCATGGTTTCTATAGAATGTAGTCCTCATTGCATGACCGTAAACTTCAAGACCAAAAATAGTCTTATCCAAATGATGTTAAACTGGGACTCCGTTATCCAAGATATATGACATTAAACTATAGTATACCTCATATGATGCTCTGGGGCCCTCTCACTGAGGTAAGTCCCCAATCATTTGAGGAAAAGCCGCATGACATTTGAAGCCATTTCACATGGAAAGGTTCATTGCTCCGCACCCTCACCCATGGTTTCCCCTGCCTCTTCCACCACGGTCTCTCCCTACCCCACCAACAGTGGAGGAGGCATGTGCATTGTAAAATACTTCACATCCTCTTGCTTCTCACACCGAGCATGACTCATGCAGGCTTAGAGGTTTGTGAGGATTACGACATGAGTGCACATTATGAACTATGAGAACTCCAATTCCTGACCAAATCAGGATACGTAGGATGCCTTCCAAAAGTCTTGATCTCAAAAGGGTTCCCTCCCATGATGGGTCCACACAATCATGTATATCAAATGGAAAACTTTTGTGTGTATTCCCCCACACAATTTGAACTATGAGAACTATGATTCTTGACCAAATAATGATACGTAGGATGCCTTCTAGAAGGCCTAAACTCAAAATGGTTCCCTCCCATGAAGTGTCCACCCATTAATGTCTATCAAATGGACATTTTTCACGCGTAATCCTCACACATTAGAACTGCAAGAACTCTAATTCCTGACCAAATCAGAATACGTAGGATGCCTTCTAGAAGGCCTGATATCAAAAAGGTTCCCATTCCAAAAGGGTCCACCCAATCATGTCCCATCAAATGGGTTCCTTCCATTCGTATGACCCACATCTTCTGAACTACGTGGGTTCTGATTCCTCTCATGAGGATACGTAGGAAGCCATCCTTGTGGTCCTATTCCCAACATCAAGTCACTTTTCTTCCCCCTAGATGATGAGAAACTCTAGAGAGCCTTACAATATGGACAAGTCAATGTCACCTCCGTGCCATCAAACATATTCATGCCCACAACGATCTTGAAAGTTAAGGTCAGACTGTGGACACACTCTTCGAGAATGAACCATGGATTAACGAACATATGAAGATGACTTAAATCAGCAAGAGAGTCAGAACAGGCGATAATCCTCCCATAAAAGTGTGAAGTGAGCCTGACCTCTTATCCTCTCGACCAATGGAGTCCTCAAATTTTGTTGGTCAAATCACCACCCGATGAGCACATGTCTTTGGAAAGTAGGTCCATGAATCATGGATACTAGGGTCGTTGGGCATTCTTGGCTCCATAAATAAACTCGTTAGAGACTATCTGAGTAATCTATATCTGAGAAGGACCAATTTCATGAGTGCTTTACCCCACACAATCACCTACTGAGACCTATAGTTCCTCACGGGGTTAGTTCAATCTTTTTTAAAGGATAATAACGTTGAACAGGTTGAATCAAAGGAATGGTAAATTCGGTGAGATCCAGTCTCTTTGGAAAATGGGATGGGTAATGATCCTTTCGTTCTATATTCTCACCTCCCGTAAACGCCCCACCTTTAAGGTATAACAACCATAGAAGTCCCTAAAAACCCAAAAAAACAATAAAAACCCTAAAACCACCTAAAAATTTACAATGACCCAAAAATCCTATGTAAACCCTAAAAACCCCCGAAACCCATAAGATATCTTAAATAACCCTAAACCCAAAACCCCCTAATAACCATAAACAACCAAAGACCCTAAAAACATTAAAATACATTATAAAACTATAAGAAACCATAAAAACCCTAAAAATATTGGGGACTTTTAAAAACCCATAAATACCTACAAAATACTAACAACCATAAAAACACAAGAAAAACATAAAAATTGTTTAAAACTGCTAAAAATTGAAGAATCCTTTAAAAACCCCCAAACCTCTAAAATGCATCAAAAACCCCTTAAACCCCTAAAAACTCCAAAAGACCCTAAAAACCCTAAAAAAAATTAATACATAAATAACAAAAAACCAAAAAACCCCTTACAACATTCAAATACCTAAATAAAAAAATCCAACAAACCCCATGAAAATCCTAAAACCCACAAAAAGTCATAAAAACCTAAAAACCCAAAGAAACCTAATAACCCTAAGACCCAAAAAAAAACTTTAAAGGCCCCTAAACCCAAAAAATGAACAAAAATACCCTGAATATTCTAGATGAATCTAAAAATAATAAAAAATAAAGGATCTTAAAAACCGTGAAAAAACCCTAAAAGACCCAAAAAACCCAAACAACCTTAAAACCCCTAAAACACCAAAAAAATAATAAAAGAACTTAAAACCCCTAAAACCCCAAATGGTTATGAAAATTATAAAAAACACTAGAACCACTAAAAACTTGAAATCAAAAAAAGAATCATAAAAACATTAAAAGAACCTAAAGATAAAAAAACCAAAAAAAACCATAAAAACCATAATCAACCATGAAAATCCTAAAAACCCTTTAAACTTGTTAAATCGCAAAAAAAATTATAAAACCCGCTAAAAAATCTTACAAACCATAAAAAAACATTAAAAACCTTAAAAACCCAAATAACCTTAAAACACCTAGGAAACTCAAAAAATCCAAAACACTAGAAACCGTTAAAACCCCCAACCCCCCCCCCCCCAAACCACAAAATCCTTTAAACCCCTAAAAATAGTAAAAAAACCCCTCCAAAACCTATAAATCCACCTAAAAAATCCTATAACATTGAAAAAACGTATAAAACCCCAAAAAACATAAAACCCCCAAAACCCTTAAAAATCTTAAAAACAATAAAAACCCCAAAATACCCTAAAACCCCTAGAAACCCTAAAAAACCCACCCCCACCAACCCACCAAAAAACTGTGAAAAACAACTAAACACCTTGAATAAACTAAACACCCCTAAAACACTAAAAATCCATAAAACCATAAAAATCCCTTAAAAGCCTACAAAATCCCTGAAATCCATAAAACCCCTAAAATCCCATAAATGCTCTAAAACGCTAAGAACAAAAAAACCCAAAAAAACCCTAAAACCCATAAAAACCCTAAAACCCTAAGAAACCATAAAAAATAAAAAAACAAGAATAACTCTAAAGTCCATAAAAAATATTGAACCCCCCCCCCCACCAACACCAAAAAAACCCTAAAACCCCTCTTAAAACCCAAAAATCCCTAAAAACACTAAAATTCCCTAAAACACTAAAAAATCATAACCCCCTAAGAACATTAAAACCATTAAAATAAAAATAACCCAAAATATACAAAAATCCCTTTAAAACCTTAAAAACATAAAACCATAAAACCCCTTAAAACCCAAAAAACATGAAAACCCTAAAAACCCTAAAAAAAATAAAAACCCTTGAAACATAAAAAAATCTAAACCCCTAAAAAACTAAAAAAACCCTAAATCCCATAAACCCAAAAAAAAACCATAAAACCCATAAACCACCTAAAACCCCTAATAACCCTAAAACCCTAAAAACCTAAAAACCCTAAAACCCATAATAACCATAAAACACTAAAAACCAAAGTACCAGTAAATACCCTAAAACCCTTAACCCCTAAAAACCCTAAACACCCTAAAATTTTAAATAACCCCAAAGACCCTAAATCACTATAAAAACCTGGGAAGACCCATAAAACCCATAAAAAACTAAAAAAATAAAATCCTTTAAAACCATAAAACACCCTAAAAATGATAAAAACCATTAAAGACCTAAAATACTCTAAATAAATCAAAACACCTATAAACTATAAAATTCATAAAAACCCTAAAACCCTATAAAAATCCAAAAAACCTCTTAAAAACACTAGCAAAACCCAAGAATCCAATTTAAAATAATAAAAAACCTTGACCCCCCATACCCCATAAACCATAAACCATAAAACCCCTAAAAACCATAAGAAACCCAAAAAAATATAAAAAAAAAAGTAAACATAAAACCCCTTAAAATCCATTAAAATTGCCTAAATACCATAAAAATTAATAAAAACACTCTAAAATGCCTTAAACCTCTAAAAACCATAAATCCTGAAAACCTTAGGACCCCTAAATTACTAAAAACCCTAAACAATACTAAAACCCTGAAAAACATAAAAACCAGTAAGGCCCTAAAATACATACACCCCATAAGAAGCCTAATTCCCATGAATACATTAAAACCCCAAAAAACACAAAAAAAAAACATAAAAAATGCTAAAATCCATAAAAACAAAAAAACATTGAAAATTTCTAAAAACACTAAACCCCCCAAAACCATAAAACCCTTAAAAACAATCAAAAGACATGAAAATGCCTTGAAGGACACTAAAAGTCCTTAAAAACTCTAAAAACCCATAATACACTAAAAACTACAAAAAAATCCTAAAAAATTCACAAAAATCATAAAACACCTAAAAACCTTGTGAACCCTTATAATGCCTAATAAAACCTAAAAAATTCTTTAAACCCTACAAATCTAAAAAAAATTAAAATCCCTAAAAATTTCAAAAAACATAAAAAATCCTAAAAAATTAAAAACCATAAAATCCCAAAAATCCGAAAAACCGAAAACCCCTAAAAACACTAAAACCCCATTTAAACCACTAGAAACACTATAGAACCATAAAATTACCAATGATTTCAGAAAGAACCTAAAAAACCAGAAAAACTAAAATCCCTAAAATCCCAAAAAGGACCTTAAAACCCTAAAAGAATCCTAAAAGACCATATATAATCCTGTATAAATTCTAAAAGACCCTAAAACCCCATAAACACCGTAGGAACCCTAAAACCCCTAAAAACCTAAATCCCCTAAACACCCCAAAACCATAAACCCCTAAACCCCTAAAAACACTAAAAACCCTAAAACCCCTAAAACACCCTAAAAACATTAAAAAACATAAAACAATACTAAAATCACCTAAAACCCCAAAAAACCATAAAACCCCTAAATCCCTAAAGCGAACCTAAAACACTTAAAAGCTCACAAAACCTTAATACCCCACCCAAATCTCTAAAAGACCCCAATACCCCATAAAAGACCCTAAAAATTCATTGAAACCCTAAAACCCATAAATGTCCCTAAAAACGTCAATAGTTCCTAAAGATATCCAAATAACACTAAAAAAATTAAACGGAATAAAAACCCTTTGAAAACATTAAAAAACCCTAAATACCTTTAAATACCCTAAGACCCTAAAAATACTTCAAACCCTAAAAACCAATGAAGCACGTAGACCATAAAATCCCAAAAAACACTAAAACCCCAAAAAACTCTAAACCCCATAAAAAATAATAAACCACTAAAAAACATAAAACGCCTAAAAATTCAAAAAAAACCTAAAAACCATAAAACCCTAAAAACTCTAAAACCCTAAAAACCTGATAAACCCATAAAAGACCCACAAACCCCAAATTAAATTAACGAAATATGATACCCTAGAGATACACTACAAACCAAAAAACCCTAAAAGAACCTAAGTGCTCACAAAAACCTAAAAGACCCAAAAACCTCCTACAAAATCTTAATAAACCCTTAAAATTCCCAAAACCCCTAAAAACTCCTAAAACTCACAAAAACCCCAAAAACAAATAGACACCCATAAAACCCCTCAAAAGGACCTAAAACACTAAATACCCTAAACCCCATAAAAACATGAAAACCCATAAAAAACTAAAAACCCGAAAACCGCTTAAAAATCCAAAAACCCCCTAAAACCATAGAAACATAAAAAAGATGATAAAAAAACTAAGAACCTAAAAACAGTAAAACCCCTAAATTGTATAAAAACCCCTCAAAACCCTAAGCTCATTTAAAAACACCCAAAAAACCCATAATACCCATAAAAGGCCTTAAAAAATGTAAATGACCCTAAAAGATCCTAAGCCCCCTAAATGACTCTAAAACACCCTAAAAACCTTTAAAACTATAAGAACTCTAAAAACACAAAAAACACTAAAACAATATGGCCCAAAAAACATAAAACCGTAAAAACCCCTAAAAAATTTAAAAACATAAAAACACCTAAACCCCCCTAAAACACTAAATCCACTAAAAATTCTAAAACACCGCTAAAAACAAATAAAACCCTTAAAATCAATAAAACACATAAAACCTAAAAGGACCTTAAAATATGATAAAAATGCTAAAAAGACCCCACAAACCCTAAAACCACTATAATACCCTAAAAACCCTATAATACCTAAAAAACATAAAAATAATAAAAATACCCCAAAACCCCAAAAAACCTTAAAGACACTAAAAACACTATAAACACTAAAAACATTAAAAATCCCTCAAAACACTAAAACTAATAAAACCCTAAAACACCAAAAATCGATAAAAACCCAAAAAACCAAAAAAAAAAAACATTTAAAACACTTAAACCCACTAATAGGTCATAAGAAAACCTAAAAACCCATAAAAAACCAAAAAACCACTTAACCCCGAAAAATGCAAAATTATTTACAAAACTGTAAAAAATCGTAAAAAACCCTAAAACCCTAAAAACCCTTAAATAAAAACAAAACCTCTAAAACCATAAAAAGAACCATAAGACACTAACAACAACCTAAAATACCTACAAACCCTAAAATAATCTAAAAACCCCCTAGAAACACTAAAACCCCAAAAACAATGCTAAAACACTAAAAAATCTTAAAACCCCCAAAAGCCAAAAAAACGCCTTAAACCATACTGAACACTCAAAAAGATAATAACTATAAAAAACCAAAAACCCCGAAAAACACAAAAAAATATACACCCCATTAAAGGACCCTAAAAACCCTAAAAATCCCAAAATACCCTAAAAACCCCTAAAATTATAAACTAAAATAAAAACCCTAAAAACCCCCTTAAACAACCTAAAAACTACAAAACCCCTAAAATTGTATACAAAATAAAAATTCCCTCAAATTTAAAAACCATTAAACACCTTTATAATCCCAAATACCCATAAATATTCTTAACAAGAAAAAAACCCCAGAACCCCGAAAAATATGAAAAACCCTAAAAAACACTAAATACACAACCCCCCCACCTAAACCCCTAAATAACTAAACAATTATTAAAACCTTTAAAACAACCCTAACAAACCCCAAGAACCCAAAAAATCAAAAAAAATCCCTAAACCCCCAATAGACCTAAAATGCCTAAAAAACCAAAAATCCCTAAAACCCCACAAAAACACTAAGATCCAGTAAATAAATCATGAACCCAAATATATTAAAAAACTAGAATAAATCATAAAAATCCATTAATACCCATAAAAAACATAAAAACTGTAAAATCCCATAAAACCATTATAAACTTAAAACCCCTTAAATTGAAAAAAACTATAAAAATAGTAAAAACCCAAAAAACCCTCTTAAAGCACTAAAAACCTAAAAGAGCCCGGTAATCCCTAAAAACACAAGAAAATCAATAAATACACTAAAAAAATAAAAACCCTAAAAAACTAATAATCCTAAAAAACCAAAAATCCCATAAAACACCTTATAAATTAAGAAAAACCTAAAACCCCTAAAAACCTAAACACCTTAAACAAACTTAAACCCTAAACCCCTATAAAAAACCTAAAAGACCCTCAAAACCCTTAGACACCCTAATATACCTTTTAAACCCTTAAATATCATAAAAACCCAAAAATATTCTAATAAACTCTAAAAACATAAAAACCCTAACAACCCTAAAACTTCTAAAAGGCGTAGATAATCCTAAAAACCCAAGAGAACCCCAAAACCCCAAAACCTCATAAAATCTCTAAAAACCATAAAAAACATAAAAACCACTAAACATTATAAAAACCCTTTAAACCCTTATACACCCTAAACTCTCTAATACAATCCCAGGACCCCTAAAAAATTAAAAAAAATCCCTACACCCCGCTAAAAATCCTAAATCCCTTCAAACCCCTAAAAATGTTAAACTCCATAAAAACCTAAAAATATATCTTAAAACCATAATAACACTACCCTCAACCTAAAAACCCTTAAAATCCTTTAAAACTCATAAAAAACCCTAAAAACAATTTAACCCCTAAATCCACATAAACCCCCAACAAACTAAGGTAACTAAAATCCTTAAATCCCTAAAAACCACAAAAACCATAGAAACCTTAAAAATACCCTAAACCACATAAAGAACATAAAAAAGAAAACCCAAAAAACATTAAAAACTATAAAGGACCCTAAAACCCCCTAAAACCATAAGATATAGAAAACCCCTAAATCTTTTGAATCCCTAAAAACAATAAAACCCCTAAAAATAGTTTCATCCCCTCAGAAACCCTAAAACCCCTAAAAACCCTAAAAACCATAAAAATCCTAAAATCCTAAAAATCCTAAAAACATAAAATATAAAAAAACAAAACCCTAAAAACCTTAATATTCTAGAATATAACAAAAAACATTGAAAGTTACTAAAACCCAAAAATACCCTAAAACCCATTAAAACTCTAAATGGGATTAAAAACACAAAAAACCCTAAAGGACCCTAAAATAATCTTTATCCCCTAAAAGACACTAAAAACATATAGGGGCCCAAAAAACACCTAAAACCCCTAAATGACCCTAAATACAGTAATAACCCAAAAGGACCATAAAACCCCTAAATACACTACAGGACCTTAAGAAGCCCTAAAGGACCCTTAAGACCCCTAAAACCATAAAACACCCTAAACCCTTAAAAAAATAAAATTCATTAAAAACCCTACAGAACCCTAAAAAACCTAAAACCCCATAAGAACCCCTAATAAACCTAGACCCCCTAAAAACTATAAAACTCTAAAAACCCTCTAAAAAAGAAAAGACCATAAAAACCCAAAAAACACAAAAAGGCTCCAAAAAATTAAAGATCGATAAAAATTTTAAAAACAAAAAAACCCTAAACTACCATAAAAATCAATAAAATACATAAACCCCTAAAAGACATTAAAACACCTTAAAACATTAATAGACCATAAAATTACTAAAAATGATATGAAACACAAACAAACTCATTAAAATATTAAAATACTCTAAAAACAACGAAAACCATAAAAGATCCAAAAAAGCCTTGAAAAACCAAACAAACCCTAACTAGCCCTAAAAATCTGTAAAACCAACATAAAAACCTAAAAAAATAAAAAAAATAAAAACAACCTAAAAAATATTAGAAACATTAATATTCCCTAAAAATCTAAAATGATCGTAAAAGTACTAAAACACTAAAAACCCTAAGAGACCTTAAATTATATAAAAAGACTATCCCCCACCCGAACACCCTAAAACCCCTAAAATTCTGAAAAACAGTAAAAAACAAAACAACCAGAAAATCTTCAAAAAACTTAAAAGACATCTAAAAACTCTGAAAAATGAAAAAACCCCAAAAACCCCAAAAACCCTAAAAAACCCTAAAAACACTAACAACCCAAAAAACACCTTAAAACCCCAAAAACCAAAAAAACTTTTAAATTACCCAAAATAACCAAGAAAAAAAACAATTAAACACCTAAAAATCCCTAAAACCTCAAAAAACAAAAAAAAAAAACATAAAAAACTCATAACATACCCTTAGAAAACCTAAAAAACTAAAAAAACATAAAAAACCCCATAAGGAAGCCAAAAAATCCCTAAAACACCTAAAATATATTTAAAACCATAAAACACTAAAACCCCTAAAAACCTCTAAAATCCCAAAAACCCATAACACACCCGAAAAAACCCTAAAACCCCAAAAACCATGAAGCTCCTAAAAACCCTAAACATCCTAAAAAACCCAAAACCCTAAATATCATAAAACACCCTAAAAAAATTCTAAAAACCTTGACTTTCAATAAAAGACCCTAAAAACATAAAACTCTCTAAAAGATCATAAGAACCTTAGAACCCCTAAAAATCTAAAAACCTCATAAAAATCTTAAAATACCCTAAAACCCTTAAAAACCTAAAAACCAAAAAAACCATAAATCACACTAAAAAATCTAAAAACCATAAGGACCTTCAAAAAACCCTAAAAACCAAAAGTACCTAAAATAGTAAAAAATTTGAAAAACATTCAAACCCTTTAAAGATGATTTAAAACCAAAAAAACCTTAAAAATATAAAATATGTAAAAAAACCATAAAAAATAAAATCCAAAAACAAAAAAACCATAAAATCCCTTAAAATACCTAATAAAAGGAAAAACCCTAAAAACCAAAGAAACCCTAAGAAATCATTAAAAACCTAAAAAACCCTAATACATTTATAACACCTTAAAACAAAAATAAATCTAAAACCCCAACAAATACATAAAAAACCTAAAATCACTAAAAAACTAAAATAACCTTGAATCCCCTAAAATATCCTTATAATCCATATAAAGCCTAAAACCCCCTAAAAATACTAGAAACCCTCAAAATATAAAAACCCTAAAAACACTAAGAACATAAAAAGACACAAAACTATAAAATCCCTAAAATAGTAAAAGACGTTAAAGTGGCCATGTAAAAACATAAAAACTCCTAAAATTTTTAAAAACCCTAAAAATAACCATTAAACATCCTAAAAGATGAAAAACAACCTATGAAATACACTAAAACCTTTAAACCCATAAAAACAATTAAAATTAGAAAACCCCAAAACACCAAAAAACCCCTTAAAAAGTCTAAAAACTTTACAAACTCTAATTACCATATAAGGAACCGAAAAACACAAAACCCCACAAACTCTAAAAACAATTAAAACCACTAAAATCCCCTAAAACACTAAATAACTCTAAAAACACTAAAAAACCAAACACCTAAAAAACCCAAACATTCTAAAAAACACTCAAAATATATTAAAAACATTGAAAACCCTAACAATTCATAAATAACCCTTAAAACTATATAAATTCCTAAAAATCCCTAAAAGCCCTAAAACCACACTAAAAATTATAAAAAAACTAAAAACTTGAAGGAAATAACAAAATACAAAATAACTCTAAATACTCTAAAGACAATAAATACCATAAAAATCCAAAAACCTAAAAAAATTATAAAAAAATAAAAAAACTAAAAAATCCCTAAAACATTTAAAAAATTAGAAACCCAAAAACCATAAATCCCTACAACCATAAAAACTATAAAGAACCATAAAACCATAAAAATTCCTAAATTATCTAAAACCCATAAAAACCACAAAAATCCTAGAAACACTAAAAGACATAATAATTCTATCAAACCCCTCAAAAAAACTCAAACAACGTAAACATTCTTAAACTCTAAAATCCCCAAAGAACATTGAAACCCCTAAAATCAGCTTAAAATAATTAATAAAACCCTAATACTCCTAAAATCCTTAAAAACCCATTAAACCCCCCCCCCCCCCAAAACAACAAAAACCATGATAAACCCTAAAAACTGTAAAAACTCTAAAAAGAATAATACCTAAAATACCCTAAACCCCTTAAAAACATAAATACCCAATCCCCTAAAAAAC
Organism: Viscum album; assembly: GCA_963277665.1. NCBI lineage: Eukaryota > Viridiplantae > Streptophyta > Magnoliopsida > Santalales > Viscaceae > Viscum > Viscum album. The sequence goes on along the minus strand of OY728148.1, from coordinate 20,351,360 downwards.
CCTTATCAAACCCTAAAAACAATTTCGACATCCAAAAACACCTTAAACCCCTAAATAACAAAAACCCCTCAAATATAAAAAAACATTATATCTCTAAATACCATAAAACCATTAAAAATCCTATTAATTCTAAAACCCCATAAAAATTTTAAAACAATCAAAATACAAAAAAAACTCATAAAACCCAAAATTCATTAAAAATTAAAAAAAATATCTAAAACGTTTAATAACCATAAAAACCATTACAACATATTAAAAACCCCTAAAAATTTAAAAAACTATAAAAACCATAGAAAAAATCCTAACAACCCTAAAAAGCACTAAAAACCTAAAAACTCAAAAAACCCCAAAAGACCCCTTAAAATCCCTAAATCCTCTAAACACCATAAAAATTTATAAATAGACTAAAAATTTGAAAAATAATTAAACACACTAAAAACTCTTAAGACAAACTGAAACACTAAAGACCCTAAAAGGGAAAAAATTAATACAATAATAACCCTAATACCCTAAAAAATGCAATAACTCTATAAAAAACAATAAAATACCTTAAAAAGATTTAATATGTCTAAAAAGCCTAAAAGACCATCAAGACCCTATTTGACCTTAAAAAACTCTAATAGTCCCTAAAAATCCTAAAAACCAAAAAGGACCCTAAATCCCTAAAAACCTTAAATGGCTCTAAAAACCATAAAAAAATCCTAAAGGACCCCTAAAGTCCCGAAAACTCTTAAATGACCCTAAAAACCCAAAAATGATAAAGGACTCTAAAAACCATTAAAATACATAATAACCCTAAAACAACCTAAAAAGCCCACGAGATCCTAAAATCCCCAAGAGATCCTAAAAACCGAAAAAACCCTTTAAAACCCCTAAACCCCAAAAGACCCTAAAAGACCATAAATCCACTCCAAAATAAAAAATAACCATAAATAACCAAGAATAATAGAAAACTAGAAATTCTTTAAATACCCTAAAATTTTATAAAACCCCCAAAAATATTTAAAATAGCCTAAAAACCTAAAACACATAAAAACCCAAAAAAACCCTAAAAACCAAAAAGTCCCTAAAACCACCTAAAAATCATTAATATCCCTAAAACTCTAAAATCCTAGAAAAAACTATAAATACTCTAAAATACATAAAAATCCTAAAAACTAATCAAAACCCTTAAACCAAAAAAATCCCTAAAAAAAGTAAAATCCCTAAAAATCGTAAAAACCGTTAAAACCTTAAAAACCCAAACCCCCCAAAACCCCTATTGGACCCCAAAAACCCCAAAACCCCTAAAGGATCCTTAAAATACATAAAACCCTAAAGGTCCCTAAAACTTATTAAAAACCATAAACCCCCTAAATGGCCCTAATTATACTAAAAACCCAAAAATATGTAGAATCCCCTAAAAACACTCAAAGACCCAACAAACCCTGACAAAAAAATTGAAATGACCCTAAAAAACCTTAAACCCCCAAAACACACTAAAATTTACAGAACCCCTAAAAACACTAATAAAACTAAAACCCCCTAAACCACTAAAATTTCATAAAACCCCTAAAAAATTTCAAGGACCCTAAACACCATAAAAACCCAAAAAACCACAAAAATATCCTAAAACCCAAAAAAACCTTAAAACCCTTAAAAATACTAAAAACACCTAAAAATACTAAAAACCTATAAAAAGAATAAAAATATCTAAAAACTATAAAAAAACATTTTAAAACCTATATAATTCCTAATACAATATAAACACAAAATTCCCAAAACATTAAAAAAACCTAAAAAACCCAAAAACCCTAAAAATCATGAAAGACCCCAAAGTTCATTCAACACTCAAAATACACATTAAAACCTTAAATAATACTAAAAAAATTAAACCCCATAAACCCATAAAAATAAAATAAATCCCTTAAAAATTTTAAAAAGCCCAAAACCCCTAAAAACCAAAAAAAACTAAAATACACCAAGAAACTATAAAACCCTATAAAAGACTAAGAAAACCCTAGAACCCAAAAAACCCGAAGAAAACCCTAATTATCCCTCAAAATCCTAAAACAACCAAAAAACCCAAAATCCATAAATCCTAATAAAATCCTAAATTAACATAAAAATCATAAATACCATAAAAATCCAAATAACCCAAAAACCATGAAAAAACAAAAAACCCCTACAATCATAATGGATCTAAAAAACAAAAATAATAAGGGATACTAGAACCCCTAAAAAACCCTAATAAAATTAAAATTGCTTAAAGACACTAAAAATCCAAAAATTCATTAAAACCCCATAAAACCAATAAACCCAAAACCCCCCAAAAAACTATCAAAACATAAAATCCATGAAAGACCCACCCCCACCTAAAATCCATAAAAATAGAAGATATAATAAAAATTATAAAAACAATTGAAAATATCTAAATCCCCTAAAAATAAAAAACCATAAAAGACTCAAAAAACCTTAAAAATAAAAAAAACATAAAAAATCCCTTATAAACCTAAAAACCTTTTAAAACACCCAATAAAACATAAAACCCGTAAATTCTCAAAAAAACTCTTAAATACCTAAAAAAGCCCTAAAAATATATAAAAACCATAAAACCCAAAGAAACACAAGAATCCCCCAAAAAACCCAAAAACCACATAACCCCCAAAACAATAAAAAAACAAATACTAAAACCCCCTAAAAATCCTAAATACCCAAAAAAAACCCAAAAACCCTAAGAAACCCAAAAAACCTAAAACCATAAATTCCATAAAATACCCTAAACACATTGAATATCCAAAATACCTAAAAATAATAAAAACCCATAAAAACCAAAAAATCCCTAAAAACCATAAAAACATAAAAACCAAAAAAAACTAAAATGTCCTAAAAACCCTAAGAAAATCTAAAATATAAAAGGACCCTATAACCCCTAAAAATCATAAAAACCCTAAAAAACAATAAATTCCCCTAAATCCTCAAAAATGAATCAATAAACCATAAAACAAAAATAAACCCAAATAATCCATGAAATAATAAAAACCCTTTAACCCTAAAAACACTAAAAACAGTATAAAACCCTAAACCTCCAATAACCCCAAAAACTCCAAAAACCTAAAATACCCCAAAAACCCTAAAAATGATAAAATCTTGTAAAACTATTAAAAAACTAATTAAAAACCTTAAAAACATTAAAAAACAAAACCAACTCCAAAAAATAACTAAAAATCCCTAAAAACCATAAAAATCATAAAAACCTAAAAACACTAAAATCACTAAAAACCATATGAATCCCCAAAAACACAAAAGACCCTTAAAACATTAAAACCCTAAAAGACCCATAAAACCCTAAACAACCTAAAAATCCAAAAAATCCAAAAACAAATAACATACCTAAATAACCATAAAAAACTAGAAAAACATAAAAACACTTAAAACATTTAAAATAACCTAAAACACTAAAAACCCTAATAAATAAATTAATTATAAAACCCTAAAAACTATAAATTTCAAAAAATCCCTCAAATATATTAAAATCCTAAAAAATTATAAAACCACTAAAAACAAAAAACCCTAAGAAACAATAAAAACATAAAAACATAAAACCTAAAAAACTCTAAAACCCCCTTTAAACACATGAAATTACTAAAAACATAAAAAATTCCAAAATCACCTAAATCACCTAAAAACCTATAGAAACACTAAAACCCAAAAAACCCAAGAGTCCCATAAAGACACTAAAATTCCCTAAAACACCATAAACACCATAAAACCCTAAAAACAAGGAAAATAAAAAAGTGAAAAAAAAACAAAAAAGTTCTAAAAAAACAAAAAAACCCTAAGAATCATAAAACAACACAAAAACTCCTAAAAACCTGAAAAATCACAAAAATCCCAAAATACCCTATAAAACCTAGAAACCCTAAACCCCATTTAAAAAACCAAAAACCCTAAAAACCATGAAATCTATAAAAATCATTTCACCTCTTAAAATCCAAATGAAATTTTATGGACCCCAAAAACCCTTATAACAAAAAAGAAACACAAAAAACTGTAAAACCCCTAATAAAGCCGTAAAAAGCTAAAACACCTAAACATCATTCAAAATCCTAAATCCCCTAAAAATCCATAAAAAACCCTTAAATCACCTAAACACATTAAAAAGACATAAAAACGTTAAAAAACTCAAAAAAATCTCTAAAGCCATAGAAAACCTCTAAAATAACCCTACAAACCCTAAATTAATCCTAAAAACCATAAAACACTAAAACACCAAAAAAACATAAAAACTATAAAATCCCTAAAATCTCAAAAAACCCTAAAAATCCTAAAAACAATAAAATCATAAAATGGCATTGAATATCCTAAAAATAGAAAAAAAATCCTAAAAACACCAAAAACCCTAAAACCCCAGATGAAATGCTAAAGAAACCGTAAAAATGCTAAAGAAGCCTAAAAAAGTCTAAAAAATAGTAAAACTAAAAAAGAACCCTAAAACCCTTAAAACCTAAAAAAACCCACAAAGAACCAATAAAAGATCCTCCAAACTCCTAAAAATTCCAGAAACCCTAATAACCCTAAAACCCAAAAATACATAAAAATTGATCAAATGCTAAAATTTCCTAAAACATTAAAAAATACTACAAACTCTAAAAAAACCTATAAAACATTAAAAACCCAAAAAGGACCCTAAAAACCCTAAAACCACTAAAAACACCCTAAACCATAAACCCATTAACACCATTAAAAACCCTAGAACCACCTAAAACCCCAAAAAATGATTAAAAAACCATAAAAAAATTTACCAACTCGGAAAAACCAAAATAACCCTAGAAACCAACAAAATATAAATCTCTAATACTGTTTAATACAAAAAAGTTCCATAAAAACACTAAAATTCATCAAATCCCCTAAAACCTGAAAACCCCAAAAAATCCCTAAAACCCAAAAAACCTCTAAAAACCCTAAGACCCCTAAAAATCATGAAAATTTAAAAAAATGCTAAAATATCCTAAAAATCCAAAATAACTCAAAAAAACATAAAACCCCCTAAAATAAAATAAAACCAAAGAACCCCTGAAAACAATTAAAAATGATAAAAACCATTAAAAATGATAAAAACCATAAAACCCTAAAAACTATAAAAATCCTTAAACAAACACTTAAAATCCTAAGAAACCCTAAAATACCAAAAAACTCAAAAAAATATAAAAAATGATCCCCCCCCCAAATAAAAACATAAAAATAACAAAAAAGAGCCTACAAACCCTAAAACCGGTAAAAACAAGGAAAACTAAAAAACACTAAAACCCCCCCAAAAAACCAAAAGACCCAAAAACCATATAAAATGCAAAAAATATCCAAAAATACATAATAATGAAAAAAAATTAAAACCCTATGAACCCTAAAAAATTTAAAAACTGAAAAATCACAAAATCACTGAAAATCATAAAACCCATAATACACTAAAATAATAAAAAACCTAAAACACTAAAAACCCAAAAAAACATTGAAATCCCTTAATACCATGGAAACCCATAATAAATTAAAACCGATAAACCCCCAAAAGAATCTTTGAATCCCCTTAAACCACCAAGAAACACTAAAACCCCTAAAAACCATAAAAATATCAAAAAACGTGAAAACCCAAAAAACTGAAAAACACCCTAAAATCCAAAAAACCTTGAAAAACTCAAAAAAATATAAAAATCCTTAACAATCCTAAAAACCCATTTAATACCCTATATACCCTTACAATCCTACACCCTTCAAAATCATAAAAACTATAAAAACCATAAAGACACTAAAATCACAAAATCATAAAAAATACTAAATATTGTAAAAAAATCCCATGAAAATCCTAAAAACCAGAATAAACATTAAACCCCTATAAATCCTTATAAAATCGTAAAAATCACTTTAAAAATCATAAAACCATTTAAAACCCTAAAAACCCCTTAATCCCAAAAAACCCTAATAAATATAAAAATAATAAAAAAAACCTAAAACACAAAAAACACAAAAAACACTAAATCCTAATAATAACCAATAAAACCCCTAAAAACCTGAGAACCCCCTAAAAACTCTAAAATCCTAAAAAACAGCTGAAAAAACCCTATAACAATCCTAAAAAACCATAAAATCCCCAAAAAAACATAAAAAAATAAAACCACCCAAACCACCTAAAATACATGAAAAATACTAAAACACTAGAAGACCCTAAAAACACTAAAAACCCCAAATGGACCTAAAACCCTAAAACCGTATAAAACACATAAAACCATAAAATACTCTAAAATAAGAAAAAACCTAATAATAGTAAAACACCTAAAAAAACCCCAAAACCCCAAAACCCCAAATCCCCCCCAAAAAATCAAAACCCAAAAGACCACAATTAAAATTGGAAATCCACTAAAATACCCAAAAACTAGTAAAATTAAAAAAAAATCGCAAAAAAAATAAAAAAGCAAAAAACCTAAAACACCCAAAAATACCCAAATAACTCTAAACACCATCAAAACTCTCAACACCAAAAAAAACACTAAAAACAAAAAAATTTAAATGATCATAAAAAACATAAACACCTAAAAATACTTAGAAGACCTTAAAGCCCTAAAAATCCTAAAAACCCTAAAACCATAAGTGACCCTAAAAACCATAAAAAATCATAAAACCGATTATTAAGCCTCAAAACCCTAAAAATCCAAAACACCATAAAACCCCTAAAAACTAAAAATCCATTTAAAAGACTAAAAACCCCATACAGAACTCTAAAAACAATAAAAATTAATCAAAACCCTTTAAAACATTAAACCCCTTAAAACCCCAACAAAACCCTTTGAAACCCTAAAATACACAAAGACACTATAATACCACTAAAACCCTTAAAAACTAAGGATTATAAAAACCATAATATCCTTAAAAACCAATAAATCCCCAAGAAACCATAAAAATTGTAAAAAATCCAAAAAAAATAAAACCCTAAAAATCTAAAAACCCATACAAACCCAAAAAAATCCTTAAAACCCTTAGATTTTCCTAAATCAAGTAAAACCCCTAAATGATTATAAAGGACTTAAAACCCATAATGGTACATAAAACCCTAAAAAAACTCTAAAATACTTATAAAAATACAAAAACCCTAAACCACTAGAAACACTATAGAACCATAAAATTACCAATGATTTCAGAAAGAACCTAAAAAACCAGAAAAACTAAAATCCCTAAAATCCCAAAAAGGACCTTAAAACCCTAAAAGAATCCTAAAAGACCATATATAATCCTGTATAAATTCTAAAAGACCCTAAAACCCCATAAACACCGTAGGAACCCTAAAACCCCTAAAAACCTAAATCCCCTAAACACCCCAAAACCATAAACCCCTAAACCCCTAAAAACACTAAAAACCCTAAAACCCCTAAAACACCCTAAAAACATTAAAAAACATAAAACAATACTAAAATCACCTAAAACCCCAAAAAACCATAAAACCCCTAAATCCCTAAAGCGAACCTAAAACACTTAAAAGCTCACAAAACCTTAATACCCCACCCAAATCTCTAAAAGACCCCAATACCCCATAAAAGACCCTAAAAATTCATTGAAACCCTAAAACCCATAAATGTCCCTAAAAACGTCAATAGTTCCTAAAGATATCCAAATAACACTAAAAAAATTAAACGGAATAAAAACCCTTTGAAAACATTAAAAAAACCCTAAATACCTTTAAATACCCTAAGACCCTAAAAATACTTCAAACCCTAAAAACCAATGAAGCACGTAGACCATAAAATCCCAAAAAACACTAAAACCCCAAAAAACTCTAAACCCCATAAAAAATAATAAACCACTAAAAAACATAAAACGCCTAAAAATTCAAAAAAAACCTAAAAACCATAAAACCCTAAAAACTCTAAAACCCTAAAAACCTGATAAACCCATAAAAGACCCACAAACCCCAAATTAAACTAACGAAATATGATACCCTAGAGATACACTACAAACCAAAAAACCCTAAAAGAACCTAAGTGCTCACAAAAACCTAAAAGACCCAAAAACCTCCTACAAAATCTTAATAAACCCTTAAAATTCCCAAAACCCCTAAAAACTCCTAAAACTCACAAAAACCCCAAAAACAAATAGACACCCATAAAACCCCTCAAAAGGACCTAAAACACTAAATACCCTAAACCCCATAAAAACATGAAAACCCATAAAAAACTAAAAACCCGAAAACCGCTTAAAAATCCAAAAACCCCCTAAAACCATAGAAACATAAAAAAGATGATAAAAAAACTAAGAACCTAAAAACAGTAAAACCCCTAAATTGTATAAAAACCCCTCAAAACCCTAAGCTCATTTAAAAACACCCAAAAAACCCATAATACCCATAAAAGGCCTTAAAAAATGTAAATGACCCTAAAAGATCCTAAGCCCCCTAAATGACTCTAAAACACCCTAAAAACCTTTAAAACTATAAGAACTCTAAAAACACAAAAAACACTAAAACAATCTGGCCCAAAAAACATAAAACCGTAAAAACCCCTAAAAAATTTAAAAACATAAAAACACCTAAACCCCCCTAAAACACTAAATCCACTAAAAATTCTAAAACACCGCTAAAAACAAATAAAACCCTTAAAATCAATAAAACACATAAAACCTAAAAGGACCTTAAAATATGATAAAAATGCTAAAAAGACCCCACAAACCCTAAAACCACTATAATACCCTAAAAACCCTATAATACCTAAAAAACATAAAAATAATAAAAATACCCCAAAACCCCAAAAAACCTTAAAGACACTAAAAACACTATAAACACTAAAAACATTAAAAATCCCTCAAAACACTAAAACTAATAAAACCCTAAAACACCAAAAATCGATAAAAACCCAAAAAACCAAAAAAAAACATTTAAAACACTTAAACCCACTAATAGGTCATAAGAAAACCTAAAAACCCATAAAAAACCAAAAAACCACTTAACCCCGAAAAATGCAAAATTATTTACAAAACTGTAAAAAATCGTAAAAAACCCTAAAACCCTAAAAACCCTTAAATAAAAACAAAACCTCTAAAACCATAAAAAGAACCATAAGACACTAACAACAACCTAAAATACCTACAAACCCTAAAATAATCTAAAAACCCCCTAGAAACACTAAAACCCCAAAAACAATGCTAAAACACTAAAAAATCTTAAAACCCCCAAAAGCCAAAAAAACGCCTTAAACCATACTGAACACTCAAAAAGATAATAACTATAAAAAACCAAAAACCCCGAAAAACACAAAAAAATATACACCCCATTAAAGGACCCTAAAAACCCTAAAAATCCCAAAATACCCTAAAAACCCCTAAAATTATAAACTAAAATAAAAACCCTAAAACCCCCCTTAAACAACCTAAAAACTACAAAACCCCTAAAATTGTATACAAAATAAAAATTCCCTCAAATTTAAAAACCATTAAACACCTTTATAATCCCAAATACCCATAAATATTCTTAACAAGAAAAAAACCCCAGAACCCCGAAAAATATGAAAAACCCTAAAAAACACTAAATACACAACCCCCCCACCTAAACCCCTAAATAACTAAACAATTATTAAAACCTTTAAAACAACCCTAACAAACCCCAAGAACCCAAAAAATCAAAAAAATCCCTAAACCCCCAATAGACCTAAAATGCCTAAAAAACCAAAAATCCCTAAAACCCCACAAAAACACTAAGATCCAGTAAATAAATCATGAACCCAAATATATTAAAAAACTAGAATAAATCATAAAAATCCATTAATACCCATAAAAAACATAAAAACTGTAAAATCCCATAAAACCATTATAAACTTAAAACCCCTTAAATTGAAAAAACTATAAAAATAGTAAAAACCCAAAAAACCCTCTTAAAGCACTAAAAACCTAAAAGAGCCCGGTAATCCCTAAAAACACAAGAAAATCAATAAATACACTAAAAAACTAAAAACCCTAAAAAACTAATAATCCTAAAAAACCAAAAATCCCATAAAACACCTTATAAATTAAGAAAAACCTAAAACCCCTAAAAACCTAAACACCTTAAACAAACTTAAACCCTAAACCCCTATAAAAAACCTAAAAGACCCTCAAAACCCTTAGACACCCTAATATACCTTTTAAACCCTTAAATATCATAAAAACCCAAAAATATTCTAATAAACTCTAAAAACATAAAAACCCTAACAACCCTAAAACTTCTAAAAGGCGTAGATAATCCTAAAAACCCAAGAGAACCCCAAAACCCCAAAACCTCATAAAATCTCTAAAAACCATAAAAAACATAAAAACCACTAAACATTATAAAAACCCTTTAAACCCTTATACACCCTAAACTCTCTAATACAATCCCAGGACCCCTAAAAAATTAAAAAAAATCCCTACACCCCGCTAAAAATCCTAAATCTCTTCAAACCCCTAAAAATGTTAAACTCCATAAAAACCTAAAAATATATCTTAAAACCATAATAACACTACCCTCAACCTAAAAACCCTTAAAATCCTTTAAAACTCATAAAAAACCCTAAAAACAATTTAACCCCTAAATCCACATAAACCCCCAACAAACTAAGGTAACTAAAATCCTTAAATCCCTAAAAACCACAAAAACCATAGAAACCTTAAAAATACCCTAAACCACATAAAGAACATAAAAAAGAAAACCCAAAAAACATTAAAAACTATAAAGGACCCTAAAACCCCCTAAAACCATAAGATATAGAAAACCCCTAAATCTTTTGAATCCCTAAAAACAATAAAACCCCTAAAAATAGTTTCATCCCCTCAGAAACCCTAAAACCCCTAAAAACCCTAAAAACCATAAAAATCCTAAAATCCTAAAAATCCTAAAAACATAAAATATAAAAAAACAAAACCCTAAAAACCTTAATATTCTAGAATATAACTAAAAACATTGAAAGTTACTAAAACCCAAAAATACCCTAAAACCCATTAAAACTCTAAATGGGATTAAAAACACAAAAAACCCTAAAGGACCCTAAAATAATCTTTATCCCCTAAAAGACACTAAAAACATATAGGGGCCCAAAAAACACCTAAAACCCCTAAATGACCCTAAAATACAGTAATAACCCAAAAAGACCATAAAAACCCTAAATACACTACAGGACCTTAAGAAGCCCTAAAGGACCCTTAAGACCCCTAAAACCATAAAACACCCTAAACCCTTAAAAAAATAAAATTCATTAAAAACCCTACAGAACCCTAAAAAACCTAAAACCCCATAAGAACCCCTAATAAACCTAGACCCCCTAAAAACTATAAAACTCTAAAAACCCTCTAAAAAAGAAAAGACCATAAAAACCCAAAAAACACAAAAAGGCTCCAAAAAATTAAAGATCGATAAAAATTTTAAAAACAAAAAAACCCTAAACTACCATAAAAATCAATAAAATACATAAACCCCTAAAAGACATTAAAACACCTTAAAACATTAATAGACCATAAAATTACTAAAAATGATATGAAACACAAACAAACTCATTAAAATATTAAAATACTCTAAAAACAACGAAAACCATAAAAGATCCAAAAAAGCCTTGAAAAACCAAACAAACCCTAACTAGCCCTAAAAATCTGTAAAACCAACATAAAAACCTAAAAAAATAAAAAAAATAAAAACAACCTAAAAAATATTAGAAACATTAATATTCCCTAAAAATCTAAAATGATCGTAAAAGTACTAAAACACTAAAAACCCTAAGAGACCTTAAATTATATAAAAAGACTATCCCCCACCCGAACACCCTAAAACCCCTAAAATTCTGAAAAACAGTAAAAAACAAAACAACCAGAAAATCTTCAAAAAACTTAAAAGACATCTAAAAACTCTGAAAAATGAAAAAACCCCAAAAACCCCAAAAACCCTAAAAAACCCTAAAAACACTAACAACCCAAAAAACACCTTAAAACCCCAAAAACCAAAAAAACTTTTAAATTACCCAAAATAACCAAGAAAAAAAACAATTAAACACCTAAAAATCCCTAAAACCTCAAAAAACAAAAAAAAAACATAAAAAACTCATAACATACCCTTAGAAAACCTAAAAAACTAAAAAAACATAAAAAACCCCATAAGGAAGCCAAAAAATCCCTAAAACACCTAAAATATATTTAAAACCATAAAACACTAAAACCCCTAAAAACCTCTAAAATCCCAAAAACCCATAACACACCCGAAAAAACCCTAAAACCCCAAAAACCATGAAGCTCCTAAAAACCCTAAACATCCTAAAAAACCCAAAACCCTAAATATCATAAAACACCCTAAAAAAATTCTAAAAACCTTGACTTTCAATAAAAGACCCTAAAAACATAAAACTCTCTAAAAGATCATAAGAACCTTAGAACCCCTAAAAATCTAAAAACCTCATAAAAATCTTAAAATACCCTAAAACCCTTAAAAACCTAAAAACCAAAAAAACCATAAATCACACTAAAAAATCTAAAAACCATAAGGACCTTCAAAAAACCCTAAAAACCAAAAGTACCTAAAATAGTAAAAAATTTGAAAAACATTCAAACCCTTTAAAGATGATTTAAAACCAAAAAAACCTTAAAAATATAAAATATGTAAAAAAACCATAAAAAATAAAATCCAAAAACAAAAAAACCATAAAATCCCTTAAAATACCTAATAAAAGGAAAAACCCTAAAAACCAAAGAAACCCTAAGAAATCATTAAAAACCTAAAAAACCCTAATACATTTATAACACCTTAAAACAAAAATAAATCTAAAACCCCAACAAATACATAAAAAACCTAAAATCACTAAAAAACTAAAATAACCTTGAATCCCCTAAAATATCCTTATAATCCATATAAAGCCTAAAACCCCCTAAAAATACTAGAAACCCTCAAAATATAAAAACCCTAAAAACACTAAGAACATAAAAAGACACAAAACTATAAAATCCCTAAAATAGTAAAAGACGTTAAAGTGGCCATGTAAAAACATAAAAACTCCTAAAATTTTTAAAAACCCTAAAAATAACCATTAAACATCCTAAAAGATGAAAAACAACCTATGAAATACACTAAAACCTTTAAACCCATAAAAACAATTAAAATTAGAAAACCCCAAAACACCAAAAAACCCCTTAAAAAGTCTAAAAACTTTACAAACTCTAATTACCATATAAGGAACCGAAAAACACAAAACCCCACAAACTCTAAAAACAATTAAAACCACTAAAATCCCCTAAAACACTAAATAACTCTAAAAACACTAAAAAACCAAACACCTAAAAAACCCAAACATTCTAAAAAACACTCAAAATATATTAAAAACATTGAAAACCCAAACCCCCTCAAAACCCTAACAATTCATAAATAACCCTTAAAACTATATAAATTCCTAAAAATCCCTAAAAGCCCTAAAACCACACTAAAAATTATAAAAAAACTAAAAACTTGAAGGAAATAACAAAATACAAAATAACTCTAAATACTCTAAAGACAATAAATACCATAAAAATCCAAAAACCTAAAAAAATTATAAAAAACTAAAAAAACTAAAAAATCCCTAAAACATTTAAAAAATTAGAAACCCAAAAACCATAAATCCCTACAACCATAAAAACTATAAAGAACCATAAAACCATAAAAATTCCTAAATTATCTAAAACCCATAAAAACCACAAAAATCCTAGAAACACTAAAAGACATAATAATTCTATCAAACCCCTCAAAAAAACTCAAACAACGTAAACATTCTTAAACTCTAAAATCCCCAAAGAACATTGAAACCCCTAAAATCAGCTTAAAATAATTAATAAAACCCTAATACTCCTAAAATCCTTAAAAACCCATTAAACCCCCCCCCCCAAAACAACAAAAACCATGATAAACCCTAAAAACTGTAAAAACTCTAAAAAGAATAATACCTAAAATACCCTAAACCCCTTAAAAACATAAATACCCAATCCCCTAAAAAACCCTTATCAAACCCTAAAAACAATTTCGACATCCAAAAACACCTTAAACCCCTAAATAACAAAAACCCCTCAAATATAAAAAAACATTATATCTCTAAATACCATAAAACCATTAAAAATCCTATTAATTCTAAAACCCCATAAAAATTTTAAAACAATCAAAATACAAAAAAAACTCATAAAACCCAAAATTCATTAAAAATTAAAAAAATATCTAAAACGTTTAATAACCATAAAAACCATTACAACATATTAAAAACCCCTAAAAATTTAAAAAACTATAAAAACCATAGAAAATATCCTAACAACCCTAAAAAGCACTAAAAACCTAAAAACTCAAAAAACCCCAAAAGACCCCTTAAAATCCCTAAATCCTCTAAACACCATAAAAATTTATAAATAGACTAAAAATTTGAAAAATAATTAAACACACTAAAAACTCTTAAGACAAACTGAAACACTAAAGACCCTAAAAGGGAAAAAATTAATACAATAATAACCCTAATACCCTAAAAAATGCAATAACTCTATAAAAAACAATAAAATACCTTAAAAAGATTTAATATGTCTAAAAAGCCTAAAAGACCATCAAGACCCTATTTGACCTTAAAAAACTCTAATAGTCCCTAAAAATCCTAAAAACCAAAAAGGACCCTAAATCCCTAAAAACCTTAAATGGCTCTAAAAACCATAAAAAAATCCTAAAGGACCCCTAAAGTCCCGAAAACTCTTAAATGACCCTAAAAACCCAAAAATGATAAAGGACTCTAAAAACCATTAAAATACATAATAACCCTAAAACAACCTAAAAAGCCTACGAGATCCTAAAATCCCTAAGAGATCCTAAAAACCGAAAAAACCCTTTAAAACCCCTAAACCCCAAAAGACCCTAAAAGACCATAAATCCACTCCAAAATAAAAAATAACCATAAATAACCAAGAATAATAGAAAACTAGAAATTCTTTAAATACCCTAAAATTTTATAAAACCCCCAAAAATATTTAAAATAGCCTAAAAACCTAAAACACATAAAAACCCAAAAAAACCCTAAAAACCAAAAAGTCCCTAAAACCACCTAAAAATCATTAATATCCCTAAAACTCTAAAATCCTAGAAAAAACTATAAATACTCTAAAATACATAAAAATCCTAAAAACTAATCAAAACCCTTAAACCAAAAAAAATCCCTAAAAAAAGTAAAATCCCTAAAAATCGTAAAAACCGTTAAAACCTTAAAAACCCAAACCCCCCAAAACCCCTATTGGACCCCAAAAACCCCAAAACCCCTAAAGGATCCTTAAAATACATAAAACCCTAAAGGTCCCTAAAACTTATTAAAAACCATAAACCCCCTAAATGGCCCTAATTATACTAAAAACCCAAAAATATGTAGAATCCCCTAAAAACACTCAAAGACCCAACAAACCCTGACAAAAAAATTGAAATGACCCTAAAAAACCTTAAACCCCCAAAACACACTAAAATTTACAGAACCCCTAAAAACACTAATAAAACTAAAACCCCCTAAACCACTAAAATTTCATAAAACCCCTAAAAAATTTCAAGGACCCTAAACACCATAAAAACCCAAAAAACCACAAAAATATCCTAAAACCCAAAAAAACCTTAAAACCCTTAAAAATACTAAAAACACCTAAAAATACTAAAAACCTATAAAAAGAATAAAAATATCTAAAAACTATAAAAAAACATTTTAAAACCTATATAATTCCTAATACAATATAAACACAAAATTCCCAAAACATTAAAAAAACCTAAAAAACCCAAAAACCCTAAAAATCATGAAAGACCCCAAAGTCCATTCAACACTCAAAATACACATTAAAACCTTAAATAATACTAAAAAAATTAAACCCCATAAACCCATAAAAATAAAATAAATCCCTTAAAAATTTTAAAAAGCCCAAAACCCCTAAAAACCAAAAAAAACTAAAATACACCAAGAAACTATAAAACCCTATAAAAGACTAAGAAAACCCTAGAACCCAAAAAACCCGAAGAAAACCCTAATTATCCCTCAAAATCCTAAAACAACCAAAAAACCCAAAATCCATAAATCCTAATAAAATCCTAAATTAACATAAAAATCATAAATACCATAAAAATCCAAATAACCCAAAAACCATGAAAAAACAAAAAACCCCTACAATCATAATGGATCTAAAAAACAAAAATAATAAGGGATACTAGAACCCCTAAAAAACCCTAATAAAATTAAAATTGCTTAAAGACACTAAAAATCCAAAAATTCATTAAAACCCCATAAAACCAATAAACCCAAAACCCCCCAAAAAACTATCAAAACATAAAATCCATGAAAGACCCACCCCCACCTAAAATCCATAAAAATAGAAGATATAATAAAAATTATAAAAACAATTGAAAATATCTAAATCCCCTAAAAATAAAAAACCATAAAAGACTCAAAAAACCTTAAAAATAAAAAAAACATAAAAAATCCCTTATAAACCTAAAAACCTTTTAAAACACCCAATAAAACATAAAACCCGTAAATTCTCAAAAAAACTCTTAAATACCTAAAAAAGCCCTAAAAAATATATAAAAACCATAAAACCCAAAGAAACACAAGAATCCCCCAAAAAACCCAAAAACCACATAACCCCCAAAACAATAAAAAAACAAATACTAAAACCCCCTAAAAATCCTAAATACCCAAAAAAACCCAAAAACCCTAAGAAACCCAAAAAACCTAAAACCATAAATTCCATAAAATACCCTAAACACATTGAATATCCAAAATACCTAAAAATAATAAAAACCCATAAAAACCAAAAAATCCCTAAAAACCATAAAAACATAAAAACCAAAAAAAACTAAAAAGTCCTAAAAACCCTAAGAAAATCTAAAATATAAAAGGACCCTATAACCCCTAAAAATCATAAAAACCCTAAAAAACAATAAATTCCCCTAAATCCTCAAAAATGAATCAATAAACCATAAAACAAAAATAAACCCAAATAATCCATGAAATAATAAAAACCCTTTAACCCTAAAAACACTAAAAACAGTATAAAACCCTAAACCTCCAATAACCCCAAAAACTCCAAAAACCTAAAATACCCCAAAAACCCTAAAAATGATAAAATCTTGTAAAACTATTAAAAAACTAATTAAAAACCTTAAAAACATTAAAAAACAAAACCAACTCCAAAAAATAACTAAAAATCCCTAAAAACCATAAAAATCATAAAAACCTAAAAACACTAAAATCACTAAAAACCATATGAATCCCCAAAAACACAAAAGACCCTTAAAACATTAAAACCCTAAAAGACCCATAAAACCCTAAACAACCTAAAAATCCAAAAAAACCAAAAACAAATAACATACCTAAATAACCATAAAAAACTAGAAAAACATAAAAACACTTAAAACATTTAAAATAACCTAAAACACTAAAAACCCTAATAAATAAATTAATTATAAAACCCTAAAAACTATAAATTTCAAAAAATCCCTCAAATATATTAAAATCCTAAAAAATTATAAAACCACTAAAAACAAAAAACCCTAAGAAACAATAAAAACATAAAAACATAAAACCTAAAAAACTCTAAAACCCCCTTTAAACACATGAAATTACTAAAAACATAAAAAATTCCAAAATCACCTAAATCACCTAAAAACCTATAGAAACACTAAAACCCAAAAAACCCAAGAGTCCCATAAAGACACTAAAATTCCCTAAAACACCATAAACACCATAAAACCCTAAAAACAAGGAAAATAAAAAAGTGAAAAAAAAACAAAAAAGTTCTAAAAAAACAAAAAAACCCTAAGAATCATAAAACAACACAAAAACTCCTAAAAACCTGAAAAATCACAAAAATCCCAAAATACCCTATAAAACCTAGAAACCCTAAACCCCATTTAAAAAACCAAAAACCCTAAAAACCATGAAATCTATAAAAATCATTTCACCTCTTAAAATCCAAATGAAATTTTATGGACCCCAAAAACCCTTATAACAAAAAAGAAACACAAAAAACTGTAAAACCCCTAATAAAGCCGTAAAAAGCTAAAACACCTAAACATCATTCAAAATCCTAAATCCCCTAAAAATCCATAAAAAACCCTTAAATCACCTAAACACATTAAAAAGTCATAAAAACGTTAAAAAACTCAAAAAAATCTCTAAAGCCATAGAAAACCTCTAAAATAACCCTACAAACCCTAAATTAATCCTAAAAACCATAAAACACTAAAACACCAAAAAAACATAAAAACTATAAAATCCCTAAAATCTCAAAAAAACCCTAAAAATCCTAAAAACAATAAAATCATAAAATGGCATTGATTATCCTAAAAATAGAAAAAAAATCCTAAAAACACCAAAAACCCTAAAACCCCAGATGAAATGCTAAAGAAACCGTAAAAATGCTAAAGAAGCCTAAAAAAGTCTAAAAAATAGTAAAACTAAAAAAGAACCCTAAAACCCTTAAAACCTAAAAAAACCCACAAAGAACCAATAAAAGATCCTCCAAACTCCTAAAAATTCCAGAAACCCTAATAACCCTAAAACCCAAAAATACATAAAAATTGATCAAATGCTAAAATTTCCTAAAACATTAAAAAATACTACAAACTCTAAAAAAACCTATAAAACATTAAAAACCCAAAAAGGACCCTAAAAACCCTAAAACCACTAAAAACACCCTAAACCATAAACCCATTAACACCATTAAAAACCCTAGAACCACCTAAAACCCCAAAAAATGATTAAAAAACCATAAAAAAATTTACCAACTCGGAAAAACCAAAATAACCCTAGAAACCAACAAAATATAAATCTCTAATACTGTTTAATACAAAAAAGTTCCATAAAAACACTAAAATTCATCAAATCCCCTAAAACCTGAAAACCCCAAAAAATCCCTAAAACCCAAAAAACCTCTAAAAACCCTAAGACCCCTAAAAATCATGAAAATTTAAAAAAATGCTAAAATATCCTAAAAATCCAAAATAACTCAAAAAAACATAAAACCCCCTAAAATAAAATAAAACCAAAGAACCCCTGAAAACAATTAAAAATGATAAAAACCATTAAAAATGATAAAAACCATAAAACCCTAAAAACTATAAAAATCCTTAAACAAACACTTAAAATCCTAAGAAACCCTAAAATACCAAAAAACTCAAAAAAATATAAAAAATGATCCCCCCCCAAATAAAAACATAAAAATAACAAAAAAGAGCCTACAAACCCTAAAACCGGTAAAAACAAGGAAAACTAAAAAACACTAAAACCCCCCCAAAAAACCAAAAGACCCAAAAACCATATAAAATGCAAAAAATATCCAAAAATCCATAATAATGAAAAAAAATTAAAACCCTATGAACCCTAAAAAATTTAAAAACTGAAAAATCACAAAATCACTGAAAATCATAAAACCCATAATACACTAAAATAATAAAAAACCTAAAACACTAAAAACCCAAAAAAACATTGAAATCCCTTAATACCATGGAAACCCATAATAAATTAAAACCGATAAACCCCCAAAAGAATCTTTGAATCCCCTTAAACCACCAAGAAACACTAAAACCCCTAAAAACCATAAAAATATCAAAAAACGTGAAAACCCAAAAAACTGAAAAACACCCTAAAATCCAAAAAACCTTGAAAAACTCAAAAAAATATAAAAATCCTTAACAATCCTAAAAACCCATTTAATACCCTATATACCCTTACAATCCTACACCCTTCAAAATCATAAAAACTATAAAAACCATAAAGACACTAAAATCACAAAATCATAAAAAATACTAAATATTGTAAAAAAATCCCATGAAAATCCTAAAAACCAGAATAAACATTAAACCCCTATAAATCCTTATAAAATCGTAAAAATCACTTTAAAAATCATAAAACCATTTAAAACCCTAAAAACCCCTTAATCCCAAAAACCCTAATAAATATAAAAATAATAAAAAAAACCTAAAACACAAAAAACACAAAAAACACTAAATCCTAATAATAACCAATAAAACCCCTAAAAACCTGAGAACCCCCTAAAAACTCTAAAATCCTAAAAAACAGCTGAAAAAACCCTATAACAATCCTAAAAAACCATAAAATCCCCAAAACAACATAAAAAAATAAAACCACCCAAACCACCTAAAATACATGAAAAATACTAAAACACTAGAAGACCCTAAAAACACTAAAAACCCCAAATGGACCTAAAACCCTAAAACCGTATAAAACACATAAAACCATAAAATACTCTAAAATAAGAAAAAACCTAATAACAGTAAATCACCTAAAAAAACCCCAAAACCCCAAAACCCCAAATCCCCCCCAAAAAATCAAAACCCAAAAGACCACAATTAAAATTGGAAATCCACTAAAATACCCAAAAACTAGTAAAATTAAAAAAAAATCGCAAAAAAAATAAAAAAGCAAAAAACCTAAAACACCCAAAAATACCCAAATAACTCTAAACACCATCAAAACTCTCAACACCAAAAAAAAAACACTAAAAACAAAAAAATTTAAATGATCATAAAAAACATAAACACCTAGAAATACTTAGAAGACCTTAAAGCCCTAAAAATCCTAAAAACCCTAAAACCATAAGTGACCCTAAAAACCATAAAAAATCATAAAACCGATTATTAAGCCTCAAAACCCTAAAAATCCAAAACACCATAAAACCCCTAAAAACTAAAAATCCATTTAAAAGACTAAAAACCCCATACAGAACTCTAAAAACAATAAAAATTAATCAAAACCCTTTAAAACATTAAACCCCTTAAAACCCCAACAAAACCCTTTGAAACCCTAAAATACACAAAGACACTATAATACCACTAAAACCCTTAAAAACTAAGGATTATAAAAACCATAATATCCTTAAAAACCAATAAATCCCCAAGAAACCATAAAAATTGTAAAAAATCCAAAAAAAATAAAACCCTAAAAATCTAAAAACCCATACAAACCCAAAAAAATCCTTAAAACCCTTAGATTTTCCTAAATCAAGTAAAACCCCTAAATGATTATAAAGGACTTAAAACCCATAATGGTACATAAAACCCTAAAAAACTCTAAAATACTTATAAAAATACAAAAACCCTAAACCCTAGAAACCATAAAAAAACCCTAAAAACCATAAAAGACTATAAAACCCCAAAAAACACTAAACCCTCCTAAAAAAAATGTAAACCTCGTAAAAATCCCTAAAAACCATTAAAATGTTAAATACCTAAAAAAACCCATAATTCATAAAGAACCCTAAATTCTAAGAAACATAAAAATCCATAAAAATCCCAAAAACCCATAACACATTAAGAACATTAAAAATCCCAAAACTCCTAGAATCCCAAAAAACACTAAAAACCCCAAAACCCTAGGGAACCCCTAAAATAAAAAAGAAAACCCTAATACCCTCAAACCCTAAAAACCCAAAAACCCTATAAAACATTGAAAATCCCATAAAACCCTTAAGAAATCCTTTAAAACCCCCTAAAGCACTTAAAACCCAAAACATCCTAAAACCCCTCAAATAACCTAAATAATCGTAGAACCCAAAAAAAATGATTAATATCATTGAATAAAATAATATTACCCTAACAACCCTAAACACCATAAAACCTAAAAAAACTCAAGAACACCAAATAACCCAAAAAACCATATATCTATAAAACCCTAAAACACTCTAAAATACCCTAAAAACTTGTGAAAAACCCAAAAAACAAAACATCCCAAAAAATTAATTAAAAAACCTAAAAACCAAAAAAAAATCTTTAAAAACCCTAAAAAACCTAAAAAAACCCAAATTTTTTTAAAAATATCCTATTAACAATAAAAACCCTAGGCTTCCCTAAAAACATAGTTCTTTAAAAATCCCTATGAACCCTAAAATCTCTTAGAACCCCTAAAATCCCTCCAAAAACCAAGAAACCCCCTTAAAACTTATAAAAATACATAAAACCCTTTAAAACCACAAAAGGATCTAAAACCCCAAATGAATCCTAAAAATCAATAAAAAAACAAATAAAAATAAAAGATCCTGAAAAACCCTTAAAGACCTAAAAGTCATAAGAATATGTAAAACCATAAAAACCCAAAAACCCCTTAAAATCACAAAAAACTATGGAAGCCCTAAAACACAAAAATATCCTGAAAGACGTAAAAACCATTTAAACCCATAAAATCCTAAAAACCCAAAACACAATAAAACCCCTAAAAGACCCAAAAAAACAAAAATATCTAAATACACAAAAAAACACTAAAAGACCATTAAAACAAAAAAACCATAAAGGGTTCTAAATCTCCCAATAAAACCATAAAAGTCCAAAAAACCCCTTTAAACATTGTAAAACCCTAAAATCCCCTAGAAACACTAAAAATTATAAAAACCCCTAAAAACCAAAAAACCACAAAAAAAACACACTTAAAAACCATAAAAACCCTAAAAACCTAAATAATATAAAATCCACAGAAACCATAAAACAAACCTAAAAACTAAAATATCCCAAAATCCCAAAAACCTAAAAAAACTTTGAAAACTAAATCACTCTAAAAATAGCTTAAAACACAATAACCATGAAAAAAATCCATGAGACCCCATTAAAAATTAAAACATCTCTTAAATACAAAAAAAACCAAAAATCTCAAAAAACCATGAAACCCTTAATACCCTAAAACCATAAAAAATCCAAAAAACACTAGAAAATCTAAAAACCCTAAATCCCTAAATAAACCTTAATTAACATAAAATTCCCTAAAAACACTAAAACCTTAAAATCCCTAATATCCTAAAAGACCCAATAAATCGTAAGAACCCAAAAAATCCTAAACCACTAATAACCCTAAAGATACTAAAAAATCCTCAAAACCCAATAATTCTTAAAATCATTAAAATCATAATTCCTAAAAATCCTAAAAAAAATTTAATATGCATGAAT
Source organism: Viscum album (assembly GCA_963277665.1). Classification (NCBI taxonomy): domain Eukaryota; kingdom Viridiplantae; phylum Streptophyta; class Magnoliopsida; order Santalales; family Viscaceae; genus Viscum; species Viscum album. The sequence goes on along the minus strand of OY728148.1, from coordinate 20,328,430 downwards.
CTCTAAAAAACACTAAAATGACTTGAAAAATTTGTAAAAGTTCTAAAAATTCGTAAATACCCAAAAACCATTAAAAACATGAATAATACATAAAACCCTAAAAACACCAAATCATTGAAAACCCATGAAATCCCAAAATAAAACCATTAAAAACCAAAAAAACATAAACAATCATGAAATCACTAAAAACATTACAAAAAACTAAAAAACATCATACCCTAAAAAGTCCTAAAAACCATTAATCCCCTAAGAAAACTTATTAACAAAAAAAAACCAATTACCCCCAAACCCTAGAAGCCCCGAAGCTATAAAAGAACCTAAAACCCTTAAAAAACTAAAAAATTTGAAACCCCTAAAAGATCCTAAAAACCGTAAAATCATAAAAACACTAAAAGAACCTAAAAGACCACAAAAATCCTTAAAAGACCCAAATAAACAATATAAAACCCTAAAACCCCTAAAAAACATAAATAACCTATAAAACATAAAATAGTAAAAACCTAAAAATCAATAAAAAATCCTTGATCCACCAAACACCATAAAAACATTAAAACCCTACAAGCCCATAAACTCCCTAAAACCCCTAAAAACTATAAAACAACCCTAAACCCCCCTAAAACCTAAAAACATTAAAAAAATTAAAACCCCTTAAAACCCAAAAAGCCCCTAAATACTAAAAAACATAAAAAACTAAACACATCTAAAAATACATGAAAAACCCCTAAAAATGAAAACTCTAAAATCGTAAATGCCCTAAAATCATTAAAACCCCTTTAAAACATAAAACCCCCCAAAACCATTAAAATGCTAAAAATCCTAAAAATCCCTTAAAACTCTCAAAAAACTAAAAACCCTAAAAACCCCCCATAAAAACACTAAAAACCTATAAAAACACTAGAAAACATAAAATCATAAAAACCAAAAAATGCCAAATAACCCTAAAAACCCTAAAAGAAACATAAATATCCCTAAGAATCCTAAAACTTCTAATAACATAAATAAACAAAAAATCACAAAAACCAAAAAAAATTATTAAATCCATTAAGGATCCAAAAAACCACTAATACCATAAAATTCCCAAACCCCCCAAAACAATAAAACCCTAAAATGCCCTAAAACCCCTAAAACCATAAAAAACCCCAAAACCCAAAAAAGGAACAAATAACCCCCTAAAAGACCTTGAAAACCCTAAAAATCCACAAGAAACCTAAATATCTTAAGAACTACAAATGTGTATAAAAATCCCTAAAAATAATAAAAAAGCATAAAAGAACCTGAAAATTCTAAAAGACTCAAAACCCTAAAAACCCTAATGGACCCCAAAACACCCATATGGACTCTAAAACCACTATAATTTCCTAAAGGATCCTAAATACCCTAAAACCCCTAATGAAACCAAAAAATATAAAGAAATACTAAGGGATCCTAAAACACCCTCTGGGACTCCAAAAACACTATAATATCCTAAAAGATCTTATAAAACTAGAAAATCCAAAATGGACTCTAAAAAACCTAAAAAATCCTGAAGTACCCTAAAAAACAAAAACTCTTTAAAGTACACTTAAACCCCTAAAGGAACCTAAAAACCCCTGAAGGCCCTAAATGACCCTAAAACTGAAAAAACATAAAACCTCCCTGAAAACACCAAAATACTCTAAAACACCTAAATACACTAAAACATCTAAATAACACTAAAAACTATAAAATACCCTAAAAACAAAAAAACAAAAAAAGGCAATAAAAACCATAAAAACCCCAAAACCACTAAAATTTAAGAGATCTTCAAAAAATAAAAAATTAGAAAAAACCATAAAAACTATAAAAGACTATAAAAACACATAAAAACTCTAAGAAATGATAAAAAACATAAAATCCCAACAAATCATTAAAACCACAAAAAATTCTAAAAAATCCCTAAATACCCTAAATCCTTCAAACACCACAAATACTTAAAGAACACCCAAAACCCTAAAAACCCCTAAAAACCTAAAATATCTAAAATACTGCTAAAACCCAAAAAACACCTGGATAACCTTAAAACACAAAAAAAAACCTAAAAACCCTGTAAAACTTAAAATAAACTATAAACCATAAAAAACTTAAAACCCCTAAAAACTATAAAGACCACTAATAACCCTAAAACAAAAAAAATTAATAAAAACATTAAAACCCCTAATATCCATAAAAATCAAAAAAACTTAAAAACCCCCAAACCCCTTAAAAGTCCCTAAAACTATAAATGCCTAAAAAGACCCCAAAACCACTATAAAAATCCTAAAGGCCATTAGAAACACTTTACCACATTTAAAACCATAAAAAACAAAAAAAATACCATAAAACACCTAAAAAATCTAAAAAACCCTCAATAAAACATAAAAAAATTATATCCCCTAAAATACCCAAAAAAATCCAAAGACCCTTAAAAACCTTAAACCCCCAAGCAACCCAAAAAACCCTCATACAAACCTAAAAGAACTAAATTCCCATAAAAACCCTAAAACCCCTAAAATCTGAAAAACCATAAAAACATATAAAACTACTAAAGAACCCTAAAAACCCAAAAACATTAAAAACCCCCTAACACCATAATAAACCCTAAGACCCATTAAATTAAAAAATCCATAAAACCTCTAAAATTCCTAAAGAACATAAAGACCCTAAAGACACTAAAACCTTTAAAAATATTAAAAAAAAATCCTAAATACCATAAAAAATGTAATAAAATACTAAAAAATGTAAAAAACCTAAAAAAACTAGAACCATAAAACACTATAACCACAAAACACCCAAAACACCCTAAACCCACTGAAAATACAGAATATCCTAGAAACCACAATGATCACAAAATCCTTAAAACCATTAAAACCATAATAACACTAAAACCATTAAAAATGAAAAAACCAAAAAAAATTATAAATACTCCAAAAAAAACATTTTTTTAATAAAAATTAAACACCCTATGAAAAATCCTAAAACCCATAAACAACTTAAAACCCATCCAAAAACCTAAAAACCCTTTGAAAACTTGATACCATTAAAATCCCCTAAGTCACTAAAAATACAAATAATCTTAAAAAATAGAAAAAACTCATAAACACCATAATGACCCATAAAGGACCCTAGAATCCCTAAAAAAATAATACCCCTAAAACACTTTAAAAATATAAAACACCTTAAAACACCATTAAATAAAAAAAAACCCTTAAACCCCAAAAAACCATTAAAAGCTACTAAAAACCATTAAAACCCATAAAAATACATAAAAACTTACAGAACTCTGAATCCCCCCAAACCCTAAAAACCCTAAAATTTTGAAAAAATCCTCAAAACCCATAAAAACATTGAAAACACTAAAACCCCCCCACAAAAACCTTAAAAATACATAAAATCGTTAAAACCATTTAAAAATCCAAAAAAAAAATTAAAACCCTAAAACACCCTAAAAAATATAAAAAATCTAAAAACCATGAAAACCCTAATAAAACACTATTAATAATAAAAACCCTAAAAACATAAAAAACCCTTAACACCCAAAAAATCTAAAAAACAAAAAAAACCCAAAAAATAATTAAAAATTAAAGAAACCGTAAAAACCGTAAAACCCCTAAAAACATTAAAAAATAGAAAAAAACTAAAACCATAAAACCCCATAAAAGACCCTAGAACCCCTAAAACAATAAATGACCCTAAAAACCATTAAAACATCTTAAAAGACCCTAAAATCCCTATAAAACCATAAAATAACCTAAACCACTTAAACAACATAAAAACCCTAAAAACCCTAAAAACCCTAAAAACCATAAAAACCCTAAACCCCCACAAAAATACAGGAAAAACCCTAAAACACTGAAACCATTATAATTCCTAAAATCCATAAAAACCCTAAAACCCCTAACAAAACCAAAAATAATAAACCCATAAATACTCTAAAACCCCTTAAAATCCTTAATACCCAAAAAACCCAAAAGACTGTATATATGTCTCAAAACCTTTTAAACATCCTTAAATAACTTAAGAACCATAAAAATCATAAAAACCATAACAACCATACTAATAATAAAACCCCCTAAAAACATTAAAATATAAAACCCTAAAAAACATAAATTCCTAAAAACACAAAAAAAAACTTAAAACCCCTAACGACACTTAAAAATTATAAAAACCAAAAAAACAAACCTAAAATCCTAAAAAATCAAAAATCATTACAAAAATCCTAAAGCCCTCGAAAAATAAAAAAACATAAAAAACCTAGATATCTAAAATCTTGAAAAAACCATTAAAAATCCTTTATCATATAATCACTAAAATTACAAATAATTATAAAAACCCTAAAAATCTATTAAAACCCCCAAATTCAAAAAACCCATAAAACACTAAAAACTCTAGAAATACTAAAACCCCATAAAAACACACAAAAAACCCTAAAACCCTTAATTACACTTGAAAAGAACTTAAATTACCCTAATAGAATGTAAACCCCCTAAAATACCTAAAGGGTACTCAAGACTATAATAGATCCAAAAATAGTGAATGGACCCAAAATAATCCTAAAAAACACAAAAATGATGATAAAAATCCAAAAATTCATTAAGGGACAAAATAACACAAAATATACTTAAGGGTCCTAAAATAACCTAATATTGTAAAGGGAACTAAAACCCCTAAATCCCTTTAATGTACCCTAAATCCCTAAAATCACTAAAACCCCTAAAACCCTAAAATACCATAAAAGACATAAAAACATTTAAAAAACCTAAGCCACACAAATTAACCTAAAATGGCTTGAAAACCCCTATAAAAATCCAAAATGATTCTAAAAACACTAAAACTCCCAAGAAGATCCTTAAGACCCTAAAAAACATGATGCCAATAAAAATCTCTAACATTTTCTAATACCCCCCAAATATTAAAGGACCCAAAAAACATTAAATTATTAAAAACACTAAAAAACAAAAAGACCTCAATCCCCTAAAACCCCTAGACCACCCTAAAAACCACAAGAACTATAAAAACCATAAAAACATTAAAAACATAAAAACCCCTAAAATGGTAACACCCCATAAAAACATAAAAACCAAAAAGTACCAAAAAATCATGAAAACAATAAAAAGCCAAAAAAAACCCCTCAAAAACATAAAAACCTGAACATATTCAAAAAACTATAACCCGGAAGACAATCAAACCTCTAAAATACCATAAAAACATTAAAAACACCAAAAACATAAAAAACCCTAAAGGATCATAAAAAATCATAACACAATAAAGTGTCTTTAAAACCCTAAAACACTTAAGGACCAAAAAACCCCAAAAAACGCAAAGTGACCCTAAAAATATGAACACCCATATATACCATTAAAAATATTAAAAATCCTAAAAACATTTGAACCCCTAAGAACCCTTATAGAAGAAAAAATCCTAACAAATCCCTAAATAACCCTATCGGGGATGTGTCCTGGAGATAGTTTGGGTGGATTTGGATACTTGTTTTTGACCTTAGTTAGGCTTCCTACATTTCCAATTAATTGGAAATAAATGCCCACATTGTTCTGTATGATTGGGGTTTACACTCGAAAGGATTCTGACAAAGTTGGAGGTTGGGGATTATATCTATTGGGGTGTAAAATATAGTTGGGGCGTATAAGTGGGTATTCTCAAGGGACCCTAGACAGATATGGTCTCCTTGGTATATATGACACTATCAGAGATATGTCTTGGAGGACACTAGGTTGGAATTCATTGTTGGGTTTAGACCTCAGGGGTGCTACCTACATATTCAATTTAGTTTGAAATCAAACCCCATGTAGTTGAATTTCCATTGGGTCTTACACATTGGAGCTTCCATGTAGTGGGAGTTTGGGGATTAGATATATAGAGACTGACCATGTTCTTGGGGATTCCCAAGGAACTTGAGAGAGATATGGTATCCTAGGTAAATATAAACCTACCGAGGGTGTGGCCTAGAGAACTTTATGGTGGAGTTCGTTGTTGGGTTTGGACCTTTGGTAGGCCATCTACATATCCTAAACAGTTGGAAATCAAAGCCCAAATAGTTTAATTTGTGTTTAGACTTATGCATGGGAGCTTCCTATTTGTGGTTTGAAGTTTGGGATTACATCTTTGGAGGAGGCCTATTTGGAGGGACATTATTGGGACTTACACTTGAAAGGATTCCCATTTGAGGTTTGGGATCATGTGAATATCAGAATTTATACTAAACTTTATGCCCAAATTAGTCATGATTTCTTTGAGAAACAAGAGGATGTAGTAAGTATGAGGATCACATGATACATTATATACATTGATTGATGGTGATGGAGGCCAAATGGGGAGAGAGAGGTAATTGATTATAATCATATCCTCTTTTATTTTGGTAATTAGGATAGTCACATTCAGAAATCTATAGAAATACATCCTGTTATGAGGAAAAGAGGAGAAAATATTCCACCTCCCACAAGAAAGGACAGAGTATTACCTCATGAGGAGTGGCTAAAATTGGTTTCAGGATGGAAAGGAAGGTTTAACACTTTCCCTCATCTAAGGGAAAGGTCAGTAGTTACCATAAATCCTTAGAATGAGGAGGTTAACATGAGCACACCAATGTTGGAAACCATATTTTGATAAGAATATAAACTTGAGTATATTCTGTGTGTTTTCATTATTGGGGAGGTTACGCACAATAATCTTATTACCATGAGTATGTAAACTCAAAAGGAAACCTTGTTGTTCTCTATGATATTATCATACATACATGGTGGATTTGGAATGGGCCTTTGCCTAATTTCATTAGATAGGTTTGCGGAGGGGACAACATGAAGACAACTATGATGGATGATATTGATGGGAGATAGAGAGTGTAATTCCCTTGGATTCTCCATTCCATGTAGCATGTTATTATGTGGAATGGGTTTCAGTCCATGTAGCATGTTTCTATGTGGTGGGGGTACTGTGTGCATAGATTTCTGCTATATGGACCTAGGTTCTTCCTGTATAGACTTTTTCTATTACAGACCAAGTTCCCTCTACATAGCATGTTGTTGTGTGGGACCATCTTCCTCCCACATAGTGATTTTCTTTGTTGGTAAGGGTTCTTCCCACATGGTGATTTTATAAGAGAGATTCTTATCATTAAAAGGAAAATCCATTTTTCATGTATATGATTATGTCCTCAATGGAATTTTTGGGTTTACGGACCACCAAATTATTTTTCTTTTCCTTCTTACTACAATATGGAGAATTTTAACTGCTTGTAATCACTGGAGGGATCTAGTTTTTAGGTTGCCTCATTTGTTGTTTTCTTTGTCTCTCTTCAGTTCGTGTGTCCATGTGAGGATTCTTATTTTCTATCCCCACTAGGTTTTATTTAAATAATAATAGAGGAATTGAGTATTGTCCTATCCGGTCTTTCACGATGGCCTGAGACCTTCATTTTTTGGATCCTAGGAGGTGTCCCAAACACATGAATGACTTAACCAGTGGGGAGGAGTCATTCATGTGGTGGAAAATATAATTTGGCCCTACAGACGACATCATTTCATTTATGGGGGTTGGAAGTATCACCATGTCCCATAATCTATTTCATTATCAGTGATGGTCATTCATGAGGGAAGATATCATCTCTTTTCCCTAAAAATGACTTTATACTATTTTCAAGCACTAGAGGTTCCATGTTATCCTGTGAACTATTTCATTTGTGGGTGGTTCTCGAAGTGGTGGACTATAATGCATAGTGGTGGTCTATGGAGTGATTTAGATTCACAAAAATGAATCATCCTTCACAACTCACCACTTTAAACATTATTGTGACCCACGATTAACATACGTGGATAGTATATCAATATAGATTAATATTCATCATATCAAAAAATTACATGCACGAGGACTATAATAGTTTAGTTTCTTTAGAAACATGGAACAAAATATTCTAAATTAGTGAAATATATTCAATGTTTCCCACAATGATATTCCAATTTAGTACTTCTACTTATAATATTTGTTCATAACCTAGGTAAAGAAAATATAAGAAAGGGGTTATATCAAATTATTAGTATGGGTAATTAAACTAAGTACATAATCATAACAAGAACATATGGGTTTGGGAACATGATAATATCATTTAAAGATTATAACCTTCATATAAAAGATCATAATCGCGAGACATGTATTAATTTTGGATTTTCATAATACATGAATCATTAGTGAAATAAGATAATAATCCTTGAAAATATAACATAGTAATATGACATGGAATTTGTGGGATATACATAATAATAAAAAATTCTATTTTGAGGATACCTACCAAGACCTTCATAACATGGTAGGATTGAGATAATAACCATTGTATTTCCTTTGGGATTGGGATTCCCTCCCATTTCTCCTCCTATTTTAGGCATACGATATAATATCATGTACCATCTTGTTTCGAGAATTGGATGATCTCCCGAGAAGCCTCTTGTTTTGGGAATAGGATTCCCTCCCATGTACCCTCTTATTTCAAGCTTAAGATTCCCTCCCATGTAACCTCTTATTTTTGTCTTAATATTCCCTCTTATTTTGAGCTTGGTATTCCCTCTCATGTACCCTCTTGATCACGTAAAACATTTATTTTTACCCAATGAACCTGAGTGGGATATAGCTCCTACCATTCACATAATGAAATCATTCATGAAATAACCCATGATAAAAAAAACATTCATAATATCATGGCCCATTAAATGAAATGAGTATCATTAATGTTTCATCAAATTATAACATATTTCTGTGGGATAGGTTTCATAATAATTTCATCAAATCATGTCCCAAGAAAATAAGCAGGTTTGAAAAGCATATAACACATTAAAGAAAAATGGGTTTGAAAATAATTTCATCATATAATACCCCAAGAAAAGAATCATATTACATATTTATTAATCATTTTATAATCTATTTTTGATGTTCCTTTCTGTCATAGAGTCTAATGATTGAAAAATCAGAATACCTTAGCATAAAGAGATTTATCCTTTGAAGAAATATCAAAAATTGACAAAGGCATGAACAAAGATTTTTCTAAATATTGGCCGCGTAATTTTCATCATGGTCACGCAAGTATACTTGCACACCACATTATGGTCACATAGGTGACTTGCGCGCCCTATTTGATTTTCACCCAAGGTCTTCAGTAGCCTATAAAAACCACTTTTGGGAACCCCATTTCGGGGATGGAAAATTTCAAAAGTCTAATTTAAGCTCTCGGCTCCCTAGTCTCTACATGAAGTCTTCTGAACACTTATAAGGTAATTTATTACCTAGAATGGAAGATCTAAAGAGGGGGAATAAGGACTAAGTGTTGAAATTCATCAACACTTGCGCGCCTAAAGGTCTAACCCGTAATGGAAAATGGACACACTTGTGTGCCGCCTTATCCCTTAAATAGAACTTGTGCACCACTCTTTTGGAATCCTTTAGGGATAATACTAAGGCCTTGAGCCAATCCTCACCCAAGTATTACCCTATGGGTTGACCATCACGCAGGTACACATGTGTCGTGGAAGTATACTTGTGCGACTAGGACATGCACGCCCAAAAAAGACTTGCACGCCTGCCTCTTTTTGGGTGCCTCTCTTACCTATCACAACTCTTTTCTTCAAATCCACCTCTCATATTTAATATTTCGCCTTGAAAACCCTCTTCAAATCCACTTTTGGCATGGTTCCTTTATTGGATTCCTTATCTGAAATGAATTATGTGGAATATCTCTCAAATGATAGTGATTTTCATATCTTTATGTCACTAAGGTTAGAGATTTCATTCATTCAACCACATCCTTTAAGATGAGAAAATCTTTAACCTAGGCCTCCTTTTCAAAAGTAATCCCCGATCCAAGTTCCATTTAAATGGGAATCCTCCTCAGGAGTAATCCCCAATCATAATTTTCCTTAACTTGGGCATCCATTTTAAGAGTAAGCTCCAATCCCAAGTTCCCAAACATGGGAATCCAACATAGGAGTAAGCCCAAAATTCTCAAATTCCCTAACCTGGGCCTCCTTTTTAGGAGTAAGACCCAATCATAATTCCCCTTAACCTGGGTCTCCTTCTCAGGAATAAGCCCCAGTCATAATTTCTCTTAACCAGTCTTAATTTCTTTTGATTTGGACTTCCTTCTCAGGAATACAACCCAATCATAATTCCCCTCTAATTTTTCGAATCCTTCTTAAGATTAAGTCCTAAGTTAAGTATCCAAATCTCCATAAACCACAAATTACTTTATAGACCTTGTTCATGAGCTTCTTCCTTGAAGTAAGTCACAATATTCATCTTTCTGGGTAGTCATATGTATGTAAGCCCCACATCATTCTTTGTGACTGTATCTTTTGTGGAAAAAATCATTAGGTTTACTGATACGTCTTTTTTCTCACAGCGATCATGACTCATGTGAGATTAGATTATTAAAGTAACTGTGACAAATCTCTTCAGGTCATTAATCATACTTAATCCCCACAATTCATAAATCGAACTACGTGGACTTTGATCTCTACCTTAAAAGTACGTAGGATGCCTTTATAAGGTTCAAGCCTATCATCCATTTATTATCATCTGTCCCATATGACATTAAACTATATATTAATTCCCAAACTACGTGGGTTCTGATTCCTTTTCTAAATAAGGATACGTAGGTAGACTATATGTGGGTACGATCCCAACTCTGAAATAACCCATGTTCTTATGAACGACAATAAACTTCATGTGCCTCACTGAGTGGCTTTAAAACCTGTATGGTAATCATGATGACCAAGATATTTCTATATAATATGTTGAAGGATACCATTGACTAAGAATCTCTGACAAATATAGATTATTCTCTGTCAATGAAGAACCTTAAATACACATATATAATATTCTCTAAATTTCATACATATTAATCATTGATTGTTAAATCTAAAGGAAATCTCATTTTAATCCTTGGTAATTTAATAAGGATTCATGAACCTAACTTAAATATATAAATATAGTCCCATACTAGACAATAATTCCCCCCCAAAATGTGTGATGAGTCTGACCTCCCATCCTCTCGACCAATGATAATTTTTAAGCCTCATAGGTCCACAACTAATAAGCTCCTACCTTAAAAATATAGGTCCAAATGGATATAGAATCATTGGATGTTTTCGGTTCTATAAACAAACCTATTAGAAACCAATTGGAATGTTTTAACTTTAAACAAATAAGGTCATCCCCATTTCTAGAGGAAATAAAAAATGGTGTACCCGACGTGAATCCTTAACCAAGTTAAATGATGTTTTACTTATTTGTTAGGCCCCTATTTGACTTAATGTGAGGGACAACAAATCAATCAATAAAATATGTTCTCATCCAAAAGATTTAGTGGCCGAACATATCTTGATTATGTCTATTATATAAAATAGGCACTCCTTTTCAAGATCTCTCTACATTACAGAAATGGCTTCACTAAAGTTCACACCTGGGAATACATCTGCTGTTACTCCTGCTGGATCCTCATCCGCTCTGAGGATGACATCGCCTACTCAGAGTCTTCAACACTAGGTCTCAAATGCACTAGTTAAGGAATGACATCGAAACTATACCATTCTGACTCTGGGGACTGCTCGACAAGCCCTCCAAGTCAATAATTCACACTGGTTGTCCGGACAACGATGACCAATGATCAAGAAACAGGTGGATCCAACCACCATATCCAACCGTTTCAGGTCGTTATCCCCAGAATGTAATCACCAGTCTCTCCCATATTATGAGGAGGTGAATGAGAAGGTCACTCAAGGTCTTAATTCAAGGAGAAAAGAGTCCCTCTTGAGGGATCCCACCAACAATCGCCGCCAGACTCGTACGGCTGTGTTCCCTCAACATGATGAGGGTATCACCTTTAGGGGTTTGGCTTAGGTTCCTCAGACACGAGCACACAAGAGAAGTCGCCAGAGGTGAAATATGGTCAATAGGGAGTAGGTTCTTACTTCTGCCCCCTTCAGCGAAGTCCATCAAGCCAACCTGATGGAAAGCAACGAGCGGGCATATACACCCGTCAATCCTGATGTTACTGCCCAGTAGACTTGTATGGCAGTAACACACCAATCCTGCTAGGAAATTCCAACGGAGTATTATAGGAAGGCATATACACCTATTTATAATTCATCATCTATTCAGTAGGCTTATCTGACTACAAGAAAAGAAGTTCACCAATCTAATATGGTTGTAACTGATAAGTAGGGACATATACCAATTTACAATCAACAATTCTGTCAGCAATATCTTCTACCAGTATTGAAGGAAACTTGACAACCATACTTGACGGAGAATACACAGCAGGAACATACTCTTAACAATGTTAATCAAGCCTGCCAACAGTCTCATTTGGTAGCATCTGGAGAAGTCAGTCGGAAATCCTCGATGACAAAATTGGACCAAACTCTACTCTCTACGACTATACATGAGTACTGTCAGAATTCACTGACATGAAAAGTAGGAGAGGAGCAGTAATACACACCTACTCCAAGCACGGAATGGACGTATATTCCCATTCCAGCAGCTGAAGTCACCAAGCACATTCTGACGATGGTGAAAGAGCAGAAGCAAATCACTGCCCATATTCTGGATTCATGTTAGAATATTATAACAGCTTCAGTAGCATCATAGGGAATGAAATGAAAATCTGTCCCTAACAGTAGAGTGACACATCAACAGATCACTCCAAAATAGATACACACCTCTGTTCCAGTCCAAGAGGGTTGTGGGGCATACTCCCCCATATCATACGAGCAATCAAGTCTGGCACACACACCTGATTTGAATGGTGATAATCAGCCTAACCTGACTATTTCTCTTGAAGAGGCACATACACGAACCCATAATAACCACTTTCATCAACAAGTGGTTCCCAAATTGAGTAAGAAATACTCTATGAAAAAGACCCATTCAGCACAATCAATAAATCAAGATCCATTTTGTAATAAGGCCTTACTCGATGATGGATTTATTGAAGCCCTCAGACAATTATCTATTAGAACTCAAGATTATACTCTCTCATTTCCCAATATTGGGAACATTAATTATAATGGTCTGAATTAGACACATCCTCATGGAATCTTGCTTCAGGACAGTTCGGTCGATCATGAAGTATCATCTTCAGATGAGAGTCACGATAACCCTCTGCGTGGCCAGAAGATCAAGGAGAAAAATGTTTCATCTTTTGATGTATCCCACCATGGTGGTCCTCCCCATGATGATGAATTTAGCTGCAAAAGTCCTCTCCTCAGTAGTAATTCACATTTCCTAGAAAAATTTTCAAAGGAAAATGCAGTAATGAGAAATCTCTCTTATCTTGTGGCACTTGTAAATGTGATTCCAGTCATGTCTGATGCTTTACCAACAGTAGGTGATATACTTTCTCAACCAGAAGATAGCTTGTGGTGTAGTTCATTCTCCGAACCACCCCTGAGTCATGCATCTTCAACTTTAGTAAATAAATTCTCTACCAATATTATTGAATCTAATGAAGCAACAAAGAAGCACCAACTTTGGTCTAATCAGGTAGAATAATCCTTATCTAATGATAAAGAGGAAATGATGAATATGAGAAAACAAATGGTGAATGGTGAAGTATCAGTCATGTTTTGTCCTTTGGCTGACTCTCAGTATGACATTATAGAAATTTTTATGGAAGATTGTATTCACGATATTCATCTCAACATGTGGAAAACTATTTTTCAATTAAAAAATAAAATATTATTTTATGATGAATATGAAAATCATGTCAATATAATAGAAGGGTTACAGATAAAAATTGATTTGGTATCTCTCTCAGTTTCTCGATATTCGAGGGCAGAAAAGCTGTAGAGAGCCCTTCGGTGTTCAAGCCTTGGTGCACTAAGAAGATTGCGCAAATTAATTTCCAATGCCACATCTAGTATTCATATTAGGGGATGAGGTGTTAATGGAGAACTACATTTCAATGTACTCTACAGTCAAAAAAGTCCACCATATGTGGTCTCATGCAATGTTATTTCCTAGAATTGGTCACATTTAAATGATTTGGTGCATAATCAAAGGCTTGATCAGGAATAGGCCTCAACTAGTTCTTCTCAAAGTTAGGCATACAAAGAAAAAGTTGTCAAATTACTCTTGCATCAGGAAAAAGAGAATATCGAACAGTCTTCTCGTTTAGAGCGTGCACATCATCAAGTGATAGATGTTTTAGAAATAATCCAATGGTATTTTGATCCAGGTGATTTGAGTGGATGTAGGTTGATGCATCCAACCAATTTTTGGACTAAAATCCACAAGATCAGGAGATCATTTAATAAATTCTCAGATGTATCAAGTCAAGAACCATCCTAGCTTGCCATACTGGGGACTCTTTTAGCCCAACCCTCGAAATCAACAAATAGAATTCGAGGAGTTGTACAGGAACAACAGGAATAGCCCCAGTCCACTGGAATGGGGACTTTTTCAAATCCTCAATATCTTCCTCAGCGGAAGTCAGTCTTCTCTCGGTGAGGGAAGAAGCTCCAAGAGGAATGAAGAGCCTAATTATCAGGAGATTCCCTCCAAATTACAGTTCGTCAAGATGTTCCTGGGGGATTAACTCAACAGAAGGTAGTTTGTCATCTGGGACATGGAAGAAGACAGTATCACATAAATATCGATAGATGGGATGCAATGCATTATGCATCAATAAATGTCTTCAATGTTGTTGTTTCTGACCCTCTAGAACATGAGGCTCTCTCAGAGGGATCAGATGAGGAAGTTCATGCTCAAGAAGTTGTGCACACAGAGGTAAATGAAGAAGGTGTGCATACAAGAAATCAAACACTTACCCAGAATCTAGGTATTCCTTCATTTAACCAACTTCCTCCTTTCCAAAAGGCGTCCAACTAGGGGAAAGGGAAGAATCGGGTTACATTACACACCTCCTCTGGAGAAGTCCAATCACTCTCTATAGAGTAAAGGTTCGCATGACAAGAGGAATAAATGAAGGAATTAAGGAGGTTGAATGCAGAACTTCTTCAAGGTAGTCTTCCTCCTAAGTGTGATGTAGTCAGTCAACCAAGGTATTTTGTTGCAGCAAATGAGATGGATAAAGAGTATGCTCATTTACCAGTACACCCTCACAGGTCTAATCCTATGGGTCATGCCCAACAACAATTGGTGGTGCTACCATCAGTTGCAGTACCAGCCACCACACCTTCCCAAGCTCTAGTTATTTCACCTGCTCAGGTCCAAGCTCAACCGGATGTTTCTCAAAAGTTAATGACTACTATTGAGTCATTAATAGCTCTGTTTGATTATATAGAGGGAAAACATGTACAAATTCAACCAGAAAATAGAGCTTACACTGAATGGGTTGATGCAATTCCTCCCCCATCAAATTTTCCGAGTACTAAATTCCCAATTTTTAATGGTTCAGGAGACCCCGAACTACACTTAACACATTTTGATTCTCATTGTGATCCTATGATGGGAACTCCTCCGCAACAAGAAGTAGTTAAGCTCAGGTGTCTTGTACAATCATTACAAGGGTTCCTTTTGTCTCGTATACAAGCTTGTAATCCCGGTCAATTACTGGGTGGGAGGATCTCCGTCAACTATTCCTTCTTCAATTCATCTCAACTTTGCCAAAGACAATAGTTTTTTATCATAAAAATTTTAAGCAAAGTGAGAATTAAAGGGTTTCAGATTTCATTGCTTGCTGGAAGGGAATAACATATTCCCTAAGCTTAGCACTCTCTCAAGAGGAATTGTTGCCAATCTGTGTGGAAACTTTGCGTGATAAATTACGCTCACCATTGATCCCTATGAAATACACAGGAGGTTTTTGAGACCTCACTACGATCGCTCAGCAGATCGAAGACTCTATTACAAAGGCTAAGGATAAAACTCGTGTAATTCCATCAGCTCTAGGAAGGATAATGGGTAAAGGAGATACTACTATATTTACGGTTAAACAAGCACCTGTACCAGATTCTACTTCAAAACCTTCATCTAATCGAAGGTCTCCAGCTCCTAAGTTTCAACAATAAAGGTCGTTTCTTCATGATGATCAAAAAGATCAAAGATGAAAACAATTTGAGGAACTGAAGGGAAAATTTTATTGTTTCTGAAATGAACAAGTTCCTGGTTACTTCATTTCAGCTATGGAAACTAATTTGGTTCAGTTGCCAAGGCCTAAAAGGCCAAACAAGGAAAGAGATAAAGACCATCCCAACTATTTCCCATTTCATCAGATGTTAGGGCATCCCATTCATAAGTTTTTTGTCTTCAAAGACCTCCTACAAGAGATTTTGGACTCGGGAAAATTAAAATTGAAAGGTTATTCAGCTCAGGTAGCATGTGTTACTGCTACAAATCCAGAGGAAGAAGGCGAATGAAAAGAATTAAAAAGCAAAACTGTTCAGAAATATGATGATTGGATGGTTAGAAAAATGATCAACTGAACTCATGCCATTTTATGGATGCAATTGAAAAAATCAATTGTGTTATTTGATATGAATGACACAACAAAACCATATTCAGCAAAAGAAAAATCCTCAAAGAAACAACATAATTCAAAGAAAGAAGAACAGTCAGAAGAAGATGAGATCATGTCAAATCCCAAGTTGTCTTTGACTCTGGAAGATTTTATTCCATCTACTTCAAATCCACGGGCACCGCCCCACCAAATGGCACAGCCTAAATTAGCTAATCAGGCAGAGTCTTCATCAGATGAAGAGTTGATCTTTAGTTTTGTTAACATGATTCACTTAACAGATCCTTATGCCAACCACAATTTCGATCTTGATGATCCTGAGTTCCCTATATCAAACAAAGGAATTAGAGGGACCTCCATAGGTCTGGGATACAGAGGAAGACATGGATATCTCAGAATCCACTATTCAAATTCTACCCCAAGAGAACTGTGTATGTAGTAGAAACTCATGGTAGAGCCCTTCAACGGCTCAACCGGAACAACAAAGCTCTTTCATGCATGGCAGATTCAGTCCTGGCACAATTATTTTGGAGGATCGATTGGAGCTTACACCTTCATCCTCTCATCAAGTAAATAGACTGAGTCATTCTAATCTTCCAAAGCCAAGAGTATTTCCAACTCCTACCCCGATACAAGAAGCATCTACTTCCAAAGCATCAATTTCTAAGGCACATGCCAAACCAAATGTTCTTGTTGGGAAACTCAGACCTTTGGATAAAAAATATGATGTATTGAAACATTTGACACATGTACTCACCAAGTTATCAATTCTGGATGCCTTGAATCTATCGAAGGATCTTCAGGAGGAACTCATTAAGGCTTTCTCAAGTCCACAGGAATTTGCAACTGAAATTTCTACAGCTGAATTCTACCATGTAGATAATGATCCTGCAGAATTCCATGAAGTGATATATTTTACAGATAAAGATGAAGATGATATTGTTCATGGGCACATTAGACCTTTGTATTTATTTGGAAAGGTAAATTATGTAGACATCCGAAGAGCTTTCATTGATAATGTTTCAGGATTCAACCTCATCCCCATTCGTACACTTCGTCGATTGGGCCTCACTGAATCTGATTTGTCTCCTACATTGATGTTGTAAGGATATGATAAAAACGAACAAGAACCTCTATGTGAGATCACACTCAGAACTCAGTTTGGAGATCTTGTATCCAATTCAGATTTCATGGTTGTTCTTCATGAGACAACCTTCAATATTTTTCTTGGAAGACCTTGGATACATCAACATGTGGCTCTCCCTTCATCATACCATCAATGTATCAAATATTATTTCAATGGTCAAATTGGGACTTTGTATGGTGATTAATCCCCATTCAAAACATGTGAATCTCAGTACATTGAGGCGGAATTCTATCACATGGAGGGAAACGAGAAATCCACAACAAGGGAGGTCACTAAAATTAATGCTCCATATGGTTTGGAAAATATTCCAGTAGACCCATTCATACATGTGAGTATAGATTATGTGTTGCCTATCTATCAAATTGACCAGATAGACCCAACTAAAAATACACTTATGGAAACATCCATAATGTCAATTACGTCAATCAAGCTAGACAACATGGGAGAAATTGGTAATTCACTAAGAAATTATTAAAGATCAAATAGAGATGTCTTCATTTCATCTGCTGAAATTCAGCAATTCTATACTTCACCAACTAGGCCAGAAGAAGTTATAGAAATGTGAGAGGTGAAAAATGATGCCGATTCTCAATCCATCATCTCTTCTTTATTACCCAAGGAAAACCCTTCATCATCAATATGGTTAGAAATGGAAGCCTCTTCTTAAAGATGTTCAAATGTTAATATCTCTCATGATCATGGAAATTCTGCTTCATCATATACTATGTAAGTAGAAGCAGAAGAGATAACACATGTTGAAGAAGAAGAGGAAGATCTCAGGGATGCTCCTCCATCATTTGAAGAG
This sequence comes from Viscum album, assembly GCA_963277665.1. Lineage (NCBI taxonomy): Eukaryota > Viridiplantae > Streptophyta > Magnoliopsida > Santalales > Viscaceae > Viscum > Viscum album. The sequence goes on along the minus strand of OY728148.1, from coordinate 20,310,007 downwards.
GGTATCTCTATCATTGTGGATGAACTTAGAGAAATAAATCTGGGTACAAAAGAATATACACGCCCCACTTTAATTGGTGTATCCATGACTCTTGAAGAGAAAGAAATGTATATTTCATTTTTAAAGCAAAATGGAGATATATTTTCTTGGAATTATACAGAAATTCTATTTCTTGATCCCAATGTTGCTACTCATCATTTGGGTTTTCTAGAAGAACATAGAGGATTCAAGCAAGCCGCAAGAAGATCACACCCAACCTATGCTTCCAAAATTGGAGCTGAAGTGGATAATATTATCAAAGCTAAGTTCGTCAGAGAATTTCAATATCCCAAGTGGCTAGCTAATATTTTCCTTGTGAAAAAGATGAATGGAAAAATTAGAGTTTTCATTGATTTAAGAGATCTTAATAGGCATTGTCCCAAGGATGATTTTTTAGTTCTGATCACAAAACTCTTAATTGATGCAACAGCTAGCTATGAAGCACTTTCCTTCATGGATGGATATTATGGGTATAATAAAATCTGAATGGCTCCAGAAGATGAATAATCTATAGCTTTTAGAGCCCCTCAGGCTGGGTATTTCTATCTGGTAATTCCCTTTGGCCTAAATAATGTAGGCGCAACATATCAACGTTCCATGCACCGTATCTTCAAACCCTTTTTAGGGAAACTTGTTGAATGTTATGTGGATGAATTGGTGGTTAAATCCAGACAAAATTCTAATCACTTGGATGATTTAGAAGTCATATTCCACAAACATCGACAACAAAATTTGATGATGAACCCCTTGAAATGTGTTTTTGGGGTAACCTCTGAAAAAAATCTCGTCTTTGTTGTATGCCATCATGGTATCGATGTCGATCCTGAGAAGACAAAAACAATCCTTGGTATGTCACCACCTCAAAATTTGAAATAATTGAGAGGAATTCAAGGAAACTTGGCCTATATTCGGCGTTTCATCACCAAACTGGAAGGAAAAAGTTTACCCTTCACCAAATTGATGAAAAAGGGATTCACTTACCAGTGGACTAAAGAATGTCAAGAATCATTCAATATTCTCAAGAAATATCTCTTGAGACCACAAGTATTAATTCCACCTATTGAAGGAAGACCACTTATTCTTTATGTGACAGCTTTAGAGAAATCATTGGGGGCCTTCCTTGCCCAAAAAATGATGCTGGGAATGAAAATAGCCTTTAAAATCTCAGTCAGACTATTCTTGAAGCAGAAGCCCGATATTCAAGTATTGAAAAGTGCTGCCTAGCGTTAATCTTTGCAGTTCAGAATTTGAGACACTAAATGAAACATCATGAGGTCCAATTGGTATCTCACAATAACCCACTCAAATTCATCCTTAGCTGTCCAATGCTTAAAGGACGTCTGGTAAGGTGGGCAGTTGTTTTGCAGCAATTTGATATCCAGTATGTGTCTCAAAAGGTGATAAAGGGCCCTTCTCTAGCTAATTTCCTTACTGAACATCCTTAAGTAGAAGATACATCTTTATATATTGAACTTACTAATGAGGAATTCTTCTCTATTCAAGATAGTCTTCAAACATGGGAAATGTACTTTGATGGTGATTCCAGAAGTCCAACAGGAAATAAAATGACAGATCCTAAATTCAACAAAGTTGTGTTGGGAATTGTGATTATTTCCCCGAAAAAGGCAGTGCTACCTTATTCCTTATTATTGTGGTAAGGTGGTACAAATAATGAATCATAATATCAAGATCTCATTGCAATATTGGAGTTGGCGCTTCAGGCACAAGTGTATCACTTAAAGGTGAAATGTGATTCAGACCTGGTAATCAAAGAAGTCAATGGGGATTATGCAATCATAAAAGAAGAGTTAAACCCTTTGTATGATTATGTCAGAGTGTTAATGGAGGAATTTCCTTCGGAACCGACATTTTCTTATGTTCTGTGATCAGAAAATGATCAAGCTGATGTATTGGATAATATATCCACATCTCTGGAAAATCCAAATCAGGACGAGACAATCATTAGTATTGCCCATCATCATACAATTTCACCTTATGTTCAAACCAGAAAAGAGGAAATCAACAAAATTAGTCCCATTCCTGAACCATATGGTCATACTATAGGATGAATGACACCTATCAGAGAATACCTTCTAAATGGAATACTCCCACCTGATAGAGTCGGGAAAGAACAAGTCCAACGACATGTTGTCAATTTTACTCTTTATGATAGCCCAGATCACCTAGAAAAGGTTCTCTACAAATAAGGTTTTGATGGAGTTCTCTTCAGATGCATTGATGGTGAAGAGACAATGACTGTCATGAAGGAAGTACAAGAAGGAGCCTGTGGTGCCCACCAGTCTGGACATAGACTATCTGATCAAGTTCAAAGGCTTGGATACTTTTGGCCTTCAATTATACAAGATTGTGTTGATTTCACTAAGAAGTGTCATTATTTCAAAGTACATACCAGCTTCATTCATCAACCCCCAGATTTTCTTCATACAGCTAAATACTCATGGCCATTTTCCACATGGGGAATGGATGTAGTAGGACCTTATCCTTCGGCTACATCCAAGTAGTTTAAGTATATTCTTACTGCTACTAACTTCTTTTCCAAATGGGTAGAGGCAATACCTATCAAATAAGTCAGTTCTAAAAGCATTGTTAGCTTCATCAAGTCTAACATCATTTCCATATTTGGTGTCCCTCACAACATATTGAACGACAATGGCACCAAATTCTGTTCATCTGAGGTGAGGAAGTTGTATCAAGAGTAGAACATCAAATCCAACCATTCATCTCAGTATCATGCAGTGGCCAATGGAAAAATAGAAGCCTTCAACTAGACTATTTCAAACAAACTACCAAAGATGGTGGATAATGATAAAATTTCATGGCCTGATAAACTTTTTCATGCTTTATGGGCTTATCAGACCACCACCCGCACTGCAACGCGGTCAACTCCATATTCATTGGTATATGGAACAGAAGTAGTTTTTCTCATTGAGGATCAATTACCCTCGCTTGGAGTAGCCATTTGTGATCAGTCACCTACAGATGAAAAATCTAAAAAGTGACAGGATGAATTGGAATGATTAGATGAAAAAAGATTGGGCACCCTAAACCACTTGGAAGTCTATCAGAATCGAATAGCACGAGCTTTAGACAAAATTTTTTATCTTCGTTCATTCATTTAGGGAGAATTGGTATTGGTTATCAGAACTCCAATGATACCATGAAAGAAACCTCCGATGCTTGATCCAAAGTGGGAAGGAACTTATTCATTACATAAGGTCTACTCTAATGGAGATTATTCTTTAATCTCAATGGATGGAGAACTCATCAGGACTCCAACCAATGCTAGATTTCTGAAGAAGTATTTTGTGTAAAAAAAATACTCTTACTTCCAACATGATGTTAAAATGTGATGTCCTAGCTACATGACGCTAAAATGTGCAGCACTTGTCCAACACGATGTTAAACTGTGCCACCATCCAACATGACATTAAACTATATTTTCCTTGTTATGTCCAGCAAGATGTTAAACTGTATAACCATCGTCCTAGCTATATGACGTTAAACTATGCACCTCTTCGTCCCACATGACATTAAATTGTGAAAAAGTCCCTAAATTGTCCAGCATGATGTTAAAATGTGTCCCCATTTTCCTCACTACAAGACATTAAACTGCATAGCCTTACGTCCTAGCTACATGATACTAAATTGTACAACACTCTTCCTTGCTATATGACATTAAACTATACAACCCCTCTTTTTCCTTACTTCATGACATTAAACTGCATAGTCCCCTCTTCATCCAACATGACGTTAAACTGTGAATCATTAAGGTTGGTTCTACCTCTTGTTTCCCACACCGAGTATGAATCACGTGAGCTTAGAGTAAACTTCAACCATAACACCTTCTCTGGGCCGCTAACCATGTGTAAGTCCCGACACAATTTTTTAGGTCATTGTCCTCATGAAAAACTTGATCACAAATTCATTCTTTAATTGAACTATGCGGACTTTGATCCTTGCCTTCTAGGATGGGTTTGTAGGCAACCACCTGAGGTTCAATCCCAAAAACAATCTCTTCACATTGGTTCATCTCCATCTCATACGATGTTGATTCATGATTCCACCCCTAGAACCAATATTTTTTACATTGGTTCACCATAGTCCTTGCTATATGACGTTAAACTATTCACACTTTTTTGTCATGTATGACAATAAACTACAACATTCTTTGACACCCTCAACTAAGAGAGAATCATTATTTAAATTTATCTCCAATGATGTTATATTCCAAAGACTACGTGCATATATGGCAATGGCCGAATCTTTAATCTTTGGTCAAACCATCATTGCACTAAAGTCCTCTTTCACCCTTCACTTGTACGAACCAAATCTGTACAAACTATATTTCAAGAACTATGTGTGGATTGATTCCCATCCTTATGGGATATGTAGGAACGTTCGATCATCCCTCGAACCAAATCTGGTCACAAAATGTCTGATACCCGAGAGTTCTTTTACCTGACTATGAAGCACGTTCCCTTAGGCAACCTTGCATAAGTAGTCTAGATAACAGACCCGTCAGCCAAAGGATGCTATTATTTGACAATGAAGCTAATTCCCTTATGTGGACCTGAAAAATTCAACCCCCTAATTGGTTTTTCAAATCATGGTAACTTCATTCTTGGGAGGAAAACCTCTTTTGTCTTTATCTGTCTTAATGAAAATATGTAGGGATCCACAAAAATAGCCATCCTTAACATATTCTTCCCATACTATTTTTCATGATCTGAAAGTATTCAAGTCTGTGATTTATATTTCCCTTCCCTACATTTGGATCATACATTCGTAGGAGTGACATTCATCCAATTCATTCATAATCTTGATTGGAAATATCCTCTCTATATTCAAGTACCTCTATCCATACAGAAAACTCTATGATTTGGAAATTTTGAATCTCCATAAACTTCCACTGCCTTTTCAGCAATAGAAAAGTAAAATTTCTGAGATTTCTTTTGCATGACTATGCAGCATGTGCCCTTAGGCAGCCTTGCATAAGTAGTCTACATAACGGACCTGTCAGCCAAAAGATGCTATTATTTGACTATGCAGCCAATGCCCTTAAGTGGCCTTGCCTAATTAAACCTTGTAACAGGTTTGTTAAATATTAGTAAATTCACTCTTAGGAAATACTTCTTCTAATGCCTCTTACCCTTTTTTCATATCATTTCTCAGATTCAAAATTTCTTAAGTCATAGTTTACATGTTTTCCCCCATACTTGAGTGTGGTAATATGTTTTCATATAAAATATCAAGGAATTGAGTCAATTTTAATCCATTCGGTCAAAGCTATTTGAAACTTAAACATTAGCCTTTTTATGTCCGACGTGCACGACTTTAAATTGCCCAAAAAAGACAAGGGAACTCTGAACAAAATTCAAGCCCTAGTTTACTAAACATACATTTTGTATGATTTAGGTAATATTGAGCTATAAAAAATTAAAAGTTTTTAGGGTTATTTTTTATAATCCTAGAAAAAATCAAACTATGCTTACTAGGCCCACTGTATTAAGTAAAAAAGATGTAAATTAGGTAGAAAAACAATGTAAGCATAAATGATTGAAGATGAATGTGTTTTTCATTGATGCACAAGAGTGATAAGGACATCCACATATTGGAGTCTCTTCTATTTTTTAAGAATTATAAGAGGCTTTCAACATAACTCTTCATTTGATTTACGACATCCCGAACATCATTAGCAACCACCTAGAATTCATTCATTCAACTGGATACAATAAGAGATGCAGTGATACCAACTCTTCATAGAAGAATTGTAAAAGAATGTTCATGAGTTCGGTTTGAGAAACTTTTTTGCTGATCAAATAGTGACTCTGTTTTTGTCCAAGAGACATGGATGGTGGATACATGGATTTGAGAATAGAGAATTGGAAGTAAAGAGATATTTGGAGAGACTAATCTTTTGAGATATTGTTTCTAATGTCATGATATCCTTCCCTCCATCTACTGGCAGTGGAAAAAATATCAGCCCATGGTTTTCCATTTTCATATCTGCAAGGAAATGGCATGGAGGAAAAATTTGAATGTTCACACCATTGTTGCTTCTCTTAATGCACAGCATAACCGAAATAGAGGAGTAGTAGTGTAGCTGCATCTCGGGCATATAATTATTCACATCTGGAACGTTGACTCCTTACAGATGACCATGGCCATACAGAGGTTGGTGGATTCTTTGTTGGGAAATTGACATGATATTTCTTCAAGTACTCGTCCAAATCTGGGAGAGTTTTTTTGCAGATATTGAAGTAATCATGGCCAACGATGATCATCATGTCATCAATTCACTTTCTAGCCATCTCATTAGATATTCCAATTATTCTAGGAGCCATTGAATCTGCTCAAAGGTTGAATAATTAACTCTTAAGTAAGTTGATTTTTCATAAAATTTGTGAAGAAAATTAAAAAAAATTGGCTAAGGAATTAAGTCAGGCATGTACAATGTTGGTGTGCAAGTGTAATTGAGTTGTTCAAGTTTGGGCATGAAGGTATCACCACGCAAGTCAAACTACCTCTGTCGAAGTGTGACACAAATAGAAGCAGTAAAATGCGGAAAATTAGGACACCTATGCAATGAGAGGAACTTGCACGGCGAGAGTGGGAAGCTTTGAGACTCGGGTGCTTTGTGTGAGAATGACCACATATTTATAGGCAAAGGCCGCACCTAGTGCACTATAGCATGCACGGATCACACTTGTGCACCATGACCTATGCGCATAGAAATTGCACGCCGCATTTCCATGGTTTTATTCTTTACCTCAGATTCAAATCCTCTTTCTTTCGGATCCAACTTTGAGGGGGGCCTTTTTTTTACGCTCCTTTCCGTCATAGAGTCTAACGACTAAAAAGGGGAATAAATTAGCATAAAGAGATTCATCCTTTGAAGAAACATTAAAAATTGAAAAAGGAATGAACAAATATATGTCTAAATATGGGCCATGAAAGTTTCATCATGGTCGCGCAAGTATACTTGCGCGCCACATATTGGTCACTCAGGTGACTTGCACACCCTATTTTATTTTCTCCCAAGGTCTTCAGTAGCCTATAAATAAACCTTGTGGGCCCCCCATTTCAGGTACAGAAAATTCCAAAAGTCATATTTAAGCTTTCGATGCCCTAGTCTCTACTTGAAGTCATTAAAACACTTCTTAGGTAATTTCTTACCTAGAAAAGAAGATCTAAAGAGGCGGAATAAGGCCTAAGTGTTGAAATTCATCAACACTTGCTCAACCAAAGGTCTAAACCTTAAGGGAAAATGGCCACACTTGTGCGCCGCCTTATACCTTCAAAAGAACTTGTGTTCCACTCTTTTTGAAGCCATATTGGATAATACTAAGGTCTTGATCCAAGCCTCGCCCAAGTATTATCCTATGGGTTGAGCGTCGCGCTAGTAAACATGTGTCGTGCAAGTATACTTGCGCGACCATGACTTATTCACCCAAACAAGACTTGCGCGCCTGCATTTTTTTGGGTGCCTCTCCAACCTATTCAACTCTTTTCTTAAAATCCACCTATCCTCTTTAAGATTTAGCCTTCAAAACCCTCTTCAAAGCCAATTTTGGCATGGTTCCTTTGTTGGCTTCCTTACCTGAAAGGAATTTTGTAGAAAATCTATCAAAACCTAGTGAGTTACATATCTTTATGTCACTAAGGTTAGATATTTCGTTCATTCAACCTCATCCTTTAAGATGAGAAAATCTTTAACCTGTGCCTCCTTTTTAGGAGTAAGCCCCAGTCCATGTTCTCTTAAAATGGGCATCCTCCTCAAGAGTAATCCCCAATCCGAAGCTCCCAAATATGGGTATCCTCCTTAGGATTAAGCCCCAAATTCTCAAATTCCCTAACCTGGGCCTCCTTTTCAGGAGTAATCCTCAGTCATAAGTCCCCTAAACCTGGGTCTCCTTCTCAAGAAAAAGCCCCATTCATAATTTATCTTAACCAATCTTAATTTATTTTGATTTAGACTTCCTTCTCAGGAATAAAACCCAATCATAAGTCCCCTCTAATTTGGGCGTCATTCTCAGGATTAAGTCCCAGTTTAAGTATCCAAATCTTTATAAAGAACATATACCTTTATGGACCTTGTTCCCAGGATTCTTCCCTAAAGTAAGTCCCAATCTTCATCATTCTGGGTAGTCATACATATGTAAGCCCCACATCATTCCTTGTGACTGCATATTTTGTGGCACAAATCTTTAGGTTTACTGATACCTCTTGTTTCTCACCCTGAGAATGACTCGCGTGTGATTAGATTGTAAAAGTAACTGTGACACATCTCTTTGGGCCGTTAATCATACATAAGCCCCACAATTCTTAAACTGGACTACATGGAATTTGATCTCTACATTAAAACTAGAGTATATAGAAAGCCTTTCTAAGGTTCAAGCCTATCATCCATTAATTCTCATATGTCCTATATGAAATTAAACTATATCTTATTTCCTGAACTCTGTGTGTTCTAATTCCTTTTCTAAACAAGGATACGTAGGTATCCCATCTGTGGGTACGATCCCAACTCTGAAATAATCCATGTCCTTCTGAATGACAATAAACATCAAGTGCCCCACTGAGTGTCTTTAAAACTAGTATGGTTATCATAATGACCAAGAGATTTATATATAATATGTTGAAGGATACAATTGACTAAGAATCTCTGACAAATACAGAACATTCTCTATCAATGAAGAACCTTAAATACACATATATAAGATTATCTAAATTTTATACATATTAATCATTGATTGTTAAATATATAGGAAATCTCATTTTCATCATTGGTAATTTAATAAGGAATCACGAACGTAACTTAAATCTATAAATAGAGTCCCAAAGTAGAAAATAATTCCCCCCAAAAAAGTGTGATGATTCTGACCTCCCATCCTCTCAACCAATGCAAGTTCTTAAGCCTCATAGGTCCACAACTAATGAGAACCTATCTTTGGAAACTAGGTCCAAATGGATATAGAATCATTGGATGTTTCTGGTTCTACAAAAAAACCCATTATAAACCGATTGGAATGTTTGAACCTTAAACAAAAAAGGACATCCTCATTTATAGAGGAAACACCCATTGAAGAGAAACGAGTTTCATAAACATCAGTCTATATTAACATATACCATTCAAAGAAATAATATTAATCGTATCCATGGATCATATCCGTATTAAATCATAAACTAGAACCAAGGATGTCATATTAGATAGAGAATTATTTTGAAAGACCACATGGAAAATAACTTTTGTCTGAAAATATCTTTTGAAAAAATATAACATTTTCCAAATCCATTTTTTAGAAAAAAATTTGAAAAAAATATGGAAATATGGAAGAATCATTTAAAACACATCTTCAAGAAAATATCATTAATCTATAAAAATAAATATTTTTTAAATATAATGAATGTTTATTAATAACATTAAAACATTATCTATAATCTTTAAAACTTTTTTAAAAAAAATATTTTAAAATAATTTTAAAACATATAAAATAATATTTAAAATCACTGAATTCCTTTTCTTTGAAAATAAACTTTTCAATACATATAAGGTAATCTTTGAAAAATATTTTAAAATATTTTTGGAAACAAAACAATTTTTGAAAAAACATTTTCTTTGAAAACATTTTTAAAAATAAAAAATTTAAAGAATGTTTGGGGATAAATTTTATTATAAAAAAATAATCATTTAAACTAACGTAGTAATAATCTAGGAAATAAATTTCATGATTTTGGGTAAGTTTGTACATTCCGAACATTCCTTATTCACCTAAAAAGTTTTGAAAAGTGGATTTATTAGAAAATGACAAGAAGATTCCTCTTAAAACAATTTTGTAAAATGATAATACTTGGGTAAAAATTTAATTTAATCATTAGAGTATAATAGTAAACAAATTAAAATCTTTTTAGAAAACTCAGTTCTTAAATAATACTTATTTCTTACCCAAAGTAGAAATGAAGTAAGATTCTCATAAAATCATTTTCTTAATTATCTTAAGTACAAAAGTGTGTAAAAATGGTAAAATTAATAGTATCTAACATTAATAACTAGAGGGTATGAAAAATAATTGTAGTTCATGATATATGGATCATAATATTTCATCAATAGAACCACAATCATAAACAATCTTGACAAATTATGAGATTAAAGCTATAAATTATTACCACTTTGCTAAATTTGAATCGTAATACATTGCAAAGAATAAAATTACATGAAACATAAAATATAATTAAAATAATTATTTTAATTATGTATCATTTAAATGAATGTACATACACCTCATATAAACTTATAAGTTCATAACATGTCTTCTGTCTCAAAGATGTGAAATTGAGACCAAATCACTTTATAAATTTGGTAACTTTTGAAATATAAACCCCAAAGATTAAATAACATAAAATGGATATTTAAATTGAAATAAAATTAATTATAAAAATCTTATAATACATATATGGTTATTATACACATCACACAAAATAAATGAGTGGTGAATAATGCATGAATCTCATAGAAATAATAAGTGAGATGGCATTCCTTTACCTTAAGTTCTGACTTTCTTTGTATACAATCAAAACTCATGTATAATAAATATAAATTTATTATAAATATTTAAAATAAACAAATTCTTATATTTAATAGAAAATTTGATTCACTTATGACTTTATATTACCAATTTACCAAATATTTCATGTTAATGTAAGGTTTCGAGTAATAACCTCTTGGTTTATCACATGTGTTTTTACTTGTTAATCTTGATCATCTTACTTAGATCATGATTTACTTATTTCCAAAAAGATAAACATGATTTTTATATAATATATTTTAATCATATAAATCTTTATAGTAATATATAAAATATATAAAATAAGCGGGTTTGAAAAGAATATAACCCATTAAAGAAAGATGAGTTTGATAATTATTTCATCATATAATACCCCAAGAAAGGAATCATATTACATATGTATTTATCAGTGTATAACCCATTGAAGAGAAACGGGTATCATAAACATCAATCCATAAAAACATATAACATTCAAATAAATAATATTAATCATATCCTTGGATCATATCCCTATTAATTCATAAAGTAGAACCAAGGATTTCATCTTAGATAGAGAATTATTTTGAAATATCACATGGAAAATAACTTTTGTTTGAAAATAGCTTTTTAAAAAATATAACATTTTCCAAATCCATTTTTTAGAAAACAATTTGAATACAAATAATGAAATCTGAAAAAAATCATTTAAAACGCATCTTGGGGAAAATATCATTACTCTTTAAATAAAAATCTTTTTAAAATATAATAAATGTTTAATAATGACATTAAAACGTATTTACAATCATTAAAACTTTTTTTAAAAAAATATTTTAAAATAATTTTAAAACATATAAAAGAATTTTTAAAATCACATAATTCCTTTTAGTTGAAAATAAACTTTTCAAGACATATAAGGGAATTCTTAAAAATTATTTTAAAATATTTTTGGACATAAAACAATTTTTGTAATTTTTTTTCTTTGAATACAATTTTAAAAACAAAAAATTTAAACAATATTTGGGGATAAATTTTCTTTTAAAAAAATAACCATTTAAACTAGCATAGTAATAATCAAGGAAATAATGTTCATGATGTTGGGAAGTTCTGTAAATTCAGAACATTCCTTTTTCACCTTAAAAGTTTAGAAAAGTGGCATGATTAGAAAATGACAAGAAGATTCCTTTTAAAACAATTTCGTAAAATGATAATACAGGGGTAAAATTTTAATTTAATCATGATAGTATAATATTAAACAAATGAAAATATTTTTAGAAAACTATGTTCTTAAATAACACATATTTCATACCCAAATTAGAAATGAGGTAAGATTCTCATAAATTCATTTTCTTAATTATCTTAAGTACCACAGTGTGTAAAAATGGTAACATTAATAGTATATAACATTAATAACTAGAGGGTATGAAAAATAAATGTAGTTCATGATATATGTATCATAATATTTCATCAATAGAAGCAAAATCATAAACTATCTTGATAAATGATGAGATTATAGCTATAAATTGTTACCACCATGCTAAATTTGAATCGTAATACATTGGAAAGAAAAAAATTACATGAAGCATAAAATATCATTAAAATAAATATATTAATTATTTAACTTTTAAATGATAGTATATACACCTCATATAAACTTATAGGTTCATAACATGGATTGTGTCTCAATGATGTGAAATTGAGACCAAATCCCTTTACAAATTTGGTAACTTTTGAAACATAAACCCCAAAGAAATAAATATAATAAAATGGATATGTAAAATGAAATAAAATTAATTATAAAGATCCTATAATACATATATGGTTATTATACACATCACACAAAAGAAATTATTGGTGAATAAGACATGTATCTCACAGAAATAATAAGTGAGATGGATTTCCTTTACCTTACGTTTTGACTTTCTTTGTACACAATCAAAACTCATGTATAATAAATATAAATTTATTATAAATATTTAAAATAAAAATATTCTTATATTTAATAGCATATATGATTTACTTATGACTTCATATTTCTCATTTACTAAATACTTCTTGTTAATGTAATGTTTCGAGTAATAACCTCTTGTTTTATCACATATATAACATAATAAATATTTTACATCATAGATATCACATATATAATATATAAAATATTTTACATCATAATAAACAACCATGAGTTCTGGTAAATGGAAAACAAACAACTTTATTTTGTGAGGTAGTAGTTCGCCATACGCAAAAATGGTAAGTTCGCTACCCATTATTTTGAAGTGTGCTTACGTGCAGGTAAAAAAATTAGATTAAAAAAATATTAGTTTATTAAGGTTAGTTAGTTTATTAAATAATCAGGTAATAATAATAATTTAGGTGTTTGATAAGGAAAACAATACTAAAGACACTCAGAAAAAATGTTACCACCTCTTTGGGTAAAGCCTTTTGGTTTTCACCAAAAAGATTCCTTGTATGGATTTCTTCCCAATTATAGACTTCTTGGAGGAATGGATTGATTTTGGGGAGATATTTTTCATATATTTTCTGAACCTATGTGTTTTGAGTGGTGTGAAGAAGGGGGAGGGGATGTGGTGTCCTTATATAAGGGAGTGAGGGTTTATACATGGATTTTTTTAAAACAAATTAGGTCTACCCACATTTTTCCCAAAAAATGTAATAAATAAACAAGAAAAACTCAAAAATATGAGGTTTAATGAATAAATATGGAGATAAAAATGTTTTTCACAAGTTTCTAGGTCGGTTTTGCCTTTATATTTATATTTTATACCCTCGGTAAACTTAATTTTACCTTAATCATTGTAATCAATTTTAACCACATTCACTAATGTTTTTGGTAAAAATTTAGGTTGATATTATTAGAATAAAAATATTATACTTATTACTACCTCATATGTCCATTTTTTTAAAATTCAATACATAGAAGTGTAAAAATTAAGTTTAATGATAATCCCGTAGATGTGGTGACAAAGGGTTCTTAAGGTGAGAATTTTCAAAAGTTCATTAATCTTTTATATCTAAATTCTATGTAAAATTGGTTAAAATTACCTAAAGTTGATTAATATATGTATAATTTATCTATTTTGACATTAAAAAAACATAAAATATAATTTAATTATATTAATAAATTAGATTAAAAAAATTTTGATTTAAAATTCAGTATTTTCACTATTCATCGTAAAGTTATGCTTCTCAGAGAAAGACCAAAAAAATTACACAAAGATAATATTGATATAATGAATAAAAAAAATTATGTATATTTTATCAAATTTAATATCTATGAGATTCTAAAAATAATTTTTTTAATTTTCTCATAAGGACATAAAAAGCAGTTCCGCTAAGAAAATAGTTTTTTGAACACATATAGAATTTTCAAAAAATTATACTTTTTATGATAAATATTTTTTATTTATATTTAACCATTATAAATTACATTTATAAAGTATTTATTATTATTCATATTACTAATTTTAACTTATAGGTTATAGCTATCTTGTTTTAATAATTATAATAATAAAATATTGTTTCATAGAAACTCATTGTTGTGTGTAATGCAATCCATGTCAGTGTTTCATATAGTGAAATATTAACTTGGTATATAGTGTAACACAAGACATAAATTATTATTTAACATTAATAAAACTATATTCAATTTTGTGTGATATTAAAAATATTAAAAAGATTTAATTTATTAGAAAATAATATTTTACAAAATCTCAGGGTGTTACATTCTACCCCCTTAAAATGAATTGTGACCTCAGAATTCATTTGGGTTATTAAAAAATTGATACTTGAATGATTCATTCTTAGAAACCCAAATATTATTAATTAATACTAAAACTTCCTTGAAAAATTAATGTTTTAACATAATGGTTATCCAAAGTAACACATAACTAGGTTTCCACAAAAGATAACATAGGTGGGAATTGAAGATTGGACATGGAAGAAATGAAAAAATATTCCCATAGGTCGTTAAAGATCATTGATCACAAGAGATTGGGTGATCTAGAGAACGTCAAAAAATATAGAACCATAAATTGAAGAACTGTGAAACAGGTCATTGATATCATAAACAATGATGATAATAAGAAATTATTTTATTTTAAAACCATTTTCCTAAATTTGAATATTTTTTTTCACTAGAAGATATACCTAAATGATTTTATTCCCTTTCATAAGTAAAATATCACCCTTTGGTCATGTCTTGACCAATTTCCACATCACCTTTATCTCTTAAAAATGATGGTGAATTTTTCATTCATGAATCACTAATAGATCATGATATCCATAATAAATCATTATATATGTATTTTGTTACCATCAACATAAAGTGGTTTGAACAGGTTATCCAATATGTATAAATCCTCATGTGGTGAGATAATACATTAATCTCTCAAAATCCAATAAATTTTAGCTTAGTATTTTTGAAAATGGTTTACCTTATAACCCTTCCAAAAGATGAAAATCAATTACTTTAGAAAGAAGGTCACGAAATTTACTTAAAATTGACCCACATATATTAAAAATTAGCTCTTGGTTATCACATTTCAAACATGTTAATGCCCCCATTATATATTATCTTTAAACATGGGAATATCTTGAATTTCCATAAATCCATTTTTTAAAACATACATAATTATTTATTCCAAATTTTACTAGATATATTACTTAAATCTAAGATTTTGTAAATTTCATCCATGATGAAAAAGAAAACTGTGATGAAAAATCAATAATCACCTCCAGGGTAATCAATACAATCTAATTTACTTTTTCCATATCAATCATCTCTTTATCTTAGATAAACAAAATTTTCATAACATTAGGTACACATAAAGGGTTACCTTCCCTTAATCAAAATATCACCTTTCTATTAAATCCATTATCTAGTTCATCATCACGATTTCATATATCCTTTTCAATCCTTTATGAAAAATTTATACTGAAAATACTTATATATTTCATGATTTGTATAACATAATATTTGAATTCAAAAACATAAATAATTCCTTCATCCAACTTTATTCATAAACCATTATATAGGTTTCATCATCTTATCCCTTAATACCCCCTTTCAAGAAAATGAAATACGAATCATTTCTTAAGGTTTATAAACCATAATCTAATAATTCTTTGTATGATTAATTTTAAAAAAACTATTAGAAAATACATGTTTTTCTTAAAGACATGTGTGTATCTGAAACATGAATGGTCTGATGGGTACTGGGGAGTATATTTTAGAGACCCAAATCTTAATGTACATATACATTAAATTACATTTTTGTAATACTTAATACATAAAAAAAACAAACACTGAAGGACCGTAATAGTTTAGTGTCTTTGGAAACTCAGAATATAATCTTCTAATCGTGGTGAAAGATCTTCAACATCTCCCATAAAGTTCTTCCCCATTTTTTTTCTTACCTAAAAACTTTTTTTATATCCTGGGGAAAAGAAAAAATAAAATGGTTGAGCCCAAATGCTCAGTAAGGGTAATCATAGAGAACATAAAACAATCCATAAACATTTGAATGAAAAAACTTGAACATAAAATCTAAACATCAAAATCTTGAGAAAAGACATAAATTTTGGAAGTACGTAAGGCATATATAATAAAGGAATAACATGGGAATAAAACATGTATTTTTGGAAAACCATTAAGCACATGATATTATTTCCATAGTATCCAAGGCATTGCTTCCAAGACCATCTTAGTGGATAAAGTCCCTTTCTGAATCGAGTTCACTCCTCGTTTTAGTCCTATAACACTAAACTGGATTAACATATCGTTACATCCATGTCTATCTCATGAGATATAAATCTTTACCCAATGCATTATAGGGAGATATATGTCCCACCCATCTCATAATGAAATCATTCTTACATGTGCCACCAAATAATCATACATCATTTATAATAACCCAATGAATAAAATGGGTTTCATAAACATCATCCCATCATAACATAATCCATATGAAACACAAGGATATGATTTAATCATAAGACAAGTTAAACCATGTAAATCATAGAGACATTATACTTGAAACATACACATATGAAATAATGTCATCTTATATGGTAATTGGTTTTAATAAAACACTTGAAATGAATTCTAGAGGAAAATATCCATTCTTCTTCAAAATGATTTTCTTTTCACAAAATTACATGCAATTTTAAAAGAAAGGTATTTTATTGAAAATATTTATGATATATTGTAGAGTAATATTCATGAAAATAAGGCATTATAAAACCATAAAAATCCGTTCATTCCCTATAAGTTAAAAAACATTATCCTCTTACTTTTGTCGGAAAATTCAAAAAGTACCTCGTATGGTAAACAAAATAAAGATTCCTTCCATATGATGTGGTAAAAGTAAAAAAGGGGTAAAAATGACTTCAAAATACAAGGAAGATAAGTAAACATTTTATGAAAACATTTTGAGAACATATGGACATGGATAATAAACATAACCCCAGTAAGTACTTACGAATAAACAATCTCGGATAAGAATGAGATTGGAATAATTATCCCTTACCTTAGGTATGATATGCTTCATACATATCTGAACCTCCTTTATAATGATTTAAATAATGTCATTGACTTATTACAGAACAAAATTCATTGTCATGATGTCATATATGGTTCACTTATTACTTTATATTACATGTTCTTTTGTAAATTCATGTTAAAGTATCGTTTTGGGTAAATTCGTTTCATTTATCGTACGTGTTTCGACTTGTTGTTCTTGATATTATTACTTATATCATGATTTAACTAATTCCAGAATGTAAAAAATGATTTATATATAATATATATTCAGCATATACATATATATATGATAGATCGATAAATGGAATGAAATACACCGTTTATGGAGACGGTAGGCCGTACATACGCATGAACGCTGTTTTCATTTCCTTATTGAATTGAATGGAATTAAGTAGATGACATAAATATATATATATATACATAAATAAAGTATCATTATTATGTCATATATTTAATTTTTATTCATTATATATACTTTATAATCATTCATGAATGGTTAACATGGAGAATGAATCTCATCACATCGTGGAGACGGTAGTCCGTACGTATGCACGAGCGATGTTATAATTCCCATGATCATGGAATTGTATTGAAGTGTATGTATAATATTTAAGAATCAATATCAATTTACAAAAATCATATATAGTTATTCTTTACACCATTATAACCATCCAAGTAATGTGGTGGTGGAAAACAGATTACACCACGGCGTGGAGACGGTATTCTGTACGTACGCACACACGGTGATTTTGTTTTCCGTAGGATGGATAGAAGATGAAATTGGGTTGTTTCATATTTATAATAACATATCAGTATATGACTTATACTTATGTTATTAATTTATTATGAAATAAATAAATATTAATAAGTAGAAGAAGAAATAAATTGGAATGAATCGGTAAAGGATATTGCCTCTTCTTTGACGCGCCTCTTCCTAGCTTCATCTTAAGACACTAGGGTTGGTCTTTTGAGGAGATCAGAACCTCTATAATGTTTTTAGGGAAGATTAGAAGGTAAATGGGTAGGGTTTGTCCGAGATTCAAGGCTAAAACGGGTGTAAAGAGAAGAGGGAAGGGGTGCCCTTTTTATAAGGGAGGAGAGGGGCACCTTTGAAAAAACATAAAATACTATTTTATAATAAAGTCATATTCGGTTTATAATAGTTACAAATTGATTTTTTTCGAAGATAAAGTGGTTATGGGTCTAAATCCTCTCAACAAATATAATTTAGACAAGTTTAGGATACTATTTTAGCCATATCATTTAGATTTAACTTTAAGGTAAATAATTTTACTTTTGCTGTGTCTTCTTGTTTTCTTATACTATATGGTTAATAAACTTACTATAACAAGCCAAACGAACCCAAAATGGTTCATTATTAATATATATAACCTTATCTAAGTCATTTGTACGAACCTTAGATTTTTAGGAACATAATAATAATTAATAATATAATATTTGTTTTAAAAACTATTTTATGTCAATTTTGACACTATTTGGTACTTGATTTTTTTGAAACTCATAACAGAATGATTAGTTCGAAAAAAGTTACTTTAATCAATACTAACATGTCATATTAACCTAGAAAATTATTTTAATTCATAAAAAGTCTAAAATTACATTTATTTGGGTATTTATAACATCAATGATGTTAATATTTCATTAATAAGGTAATTATTGTATCATCATTGGGTCATAAATAAATTAAATTATTTGATTTCTAGAAATTATAAATAAAATAAAATTATGTAGGAAATATTTTTCGATTTCTAATGAATATTTATAGTTGAATTTATTATATGTATAACCCTATATTAAAAATGTTTTAGTTATTAAACATTGATTTTAACTATTTTAACTCTTCTTTATATAAAATAATAATAAGTGTCCTAATCAAATCCAAGTGAACCTAAAGGGTAATATTTTATTCCTAAGGTTGTTTTTGTGTGAATTAAACTTATCCAAAAGAATTAGGACATGTTTTAGGGTAATAATAATATCATTTTTACCCTTAATTACATTATTTACTTTTACCCGTGGTAAAAAAAAGTAAAAAGTTACTATTCACCAAAAAAATTATTTTATTGAACCAAATTTTACTCCTTGATATTAACTGTGTCTCTCAGATTTTCAAAATTCCACTCATAGAAGTGGTAAAATTAAGTTTTATGTAAATTTTCAAACTCTCCTCAGAGGTGGGTAAAAGACGGTGAAAAATTCAATAAAATTTTTATATGTCTAAAATTATTATAAAATGACTCCAATGAATTATATTGAACTTATATAGGTATTATGTATCAATTTTCACCTAAAATAAATTTAAATAAAATAAATAATTATTTATATAAAAAGATGGTTTTTAAATAGTAACCAGGTGTTTTCACTATTCATCAAAAATTGAAAGTTTTCAGAAAAATACCAAAAATTCACCCTAGGCTAATTTTGATATTCAGAATCCAAAAATAAAGTCCATTTTGAAAAATAAAATTTATAAAATTTCAAAAAGTGGGTATTACTATTCATAACGGCTAGTTCTTAATAATATTATAATAATATATCGTTTAGTGAAACTCGGTATTGCGTACTACACACGCTATCGAGGAGGTATTGATTGCGTGTAATGCAAGCCAAGTAAAGGATGCGTGTAGTGAATTCTCCATTTGGTATTATGTATATCATAATAAAAACATATTTCATTTTAACATTAAACAAAATATATACATAATGTTGCATAGAATAATTTCCACAAAACGAACATGAAATTGTGTGTTACACGATCCAAGAATAGTGTTGCGTATACTACAAGCGAATACTGTGTTTCGTATAGTAAAATCTAATATTTGTGTAGTGTATAATATAAGACATAAAAGAAATGAAAAATAACATATCTCATAAAATCTCGGGGTGTTACATTCTACCCCCTTAAAATGAATTTCTCCCTCGAAATTCGTTGGGGTTCTAAATGGTTTACTACTTGAAAGTTTCTTTCATAGAAACCCACATCATAAAAAGGAATACGAAAACATCATTTTACAAAGGGAAGCTAGAATCATAACAGTCACCCAAAGTAACTCAGCACTAGGTTTCCACATAGGAAAACATATGGTAAAATATGGATATGGAAGAGAAATATAACCAAGAACATATGATGAAGAGTGGTAGACGACATGGCTATGAAAAAGACAACAATCACAAAGCCATAAATTTGTGATGATCTAAGGTACTATCTAATTCATCATATATAAGGGCACTAGGACAGCATTTCTGGTTTTCAAGATAATTTCCCTAAAGTTGAAGAAATTGGAATTAGAAGAAATACTTTCTTGATTTTGGTACAATCTCACCATTGGTCGTTGCATGGACAATTTCCACTTCATCACTTAAAGAAATGAAGTTTAATTTGTCATTCGTGAAGTTTTAGCAGATCATGTGATAGAATGATGGGTCATTCCATCTGTCTCAAACAAAAGGTTAGAAAAAGTTATCAAAAATACATAAGTCCATCTATAGTGAGATTTATCATATATGGTTACTAAAATGGTCTTATACTTCATATATCATACTGCTTAATATAATAAGACTATTTTCTACTAAATAGGGACATATTGTAGGCCAATGGTAGTCGATAAAGGCATGTCGCCCTTCGGTTGTGGGTTTGATTCCCACATCCCTGTCTGACGCGACAGGTTGTAGCCCGTCCTGCAGGTTGTCCTTTTTCTAAAACTACATTATTATAACATTCCATCAATAATATCAAAAAAGTTCTATCCTTAAACAAAACTAAATTATGTCCAACATAATCTATTCCAATCTTTAGGCTTATCCAAAATACTTTTGTCCAAGCTCATAGTATAAAGAAAACAATTACTAGAAATATCATATGCCGAGCATGTGAATACCATCATTTATCGCCCACATATCATACGATATATCTTTTTTGTCACATTCCAAACATGTGAAAACCTTAATCGTGTTTTATTTTGAAACATGAATTACCATAGAACCTTAGTGAAAACATGAATGTTGTTAATAGTGAACTCTTTCCACATACCAAAATCCCAAAAATTCGATATACTCAAACCATGATATCACTTAGTTCTTATATCAATCATGAGATGATGAATACAATCATACATATTATTTTCTCTTTATCCCTTCATTATGCGCATATCATCTACTTTCCAAAAATATTCGAATAACCTTTCATGGTTACTGGTACCATTCAACATATACTATCAAATACTTAGGAAAAACAATAGTGTAACAATCCTTAGATGTGTCTTTATTCCATAGTAACATTACCTATACAACATAACTCTTGATAAACATAAATCATTACACGACCTTCTTAAACCTTTGACCGAGATTCATCATTGTATTCCTCAACACTTCTTTTATCTCATATACCATTTGTAGTCTCTTCCTCATCATCAACATAAATACTACCCATACGACCATGTTGGTTATCTTCATGCGATTTTCCCTTAGGGAATTGGTTTGCATAATGTCCGTACATTCCTAATTTAAAAAATTTAACCATTGTTGATGACTTAGCAATACCATTATCCTTGTCCAACGTGTTAACTGAAACTTTTCCTTTGCAATTACTGGCTGTGTGTCCTTATTTTTCACACCCAAAGCATCTTCCAGTTCCTTTGAAACATTTCCCTTGTTGCCTCTTCCCACATGAATTACATGAGGGAAATTGAACTTTCTTTCCTCTATGATCATCATGAAACTCCATATTTCTCTTATTAGTTGAGTAAGGAATCGTAACAAATTTGATATTATTGATCATATTATGATATTGATGATTAGGCATAATAACAATTTTTTTCCTTCCAAATTCCATTTCATTTGGTAGCTAATGAAGAATATTATTCCATTGTCCATCATATCCTCCATTATCGTGAATCCTCATGTTTCCAGCCATTTTCTAAAACCCAAAAAGAATAGTGTGAGAGGAAAAAATCATGCTAGTAAAACAAGATAATAATGAGGGAGTACCTTCAATATCTAACATCTTAGGTTTAATTCTAATATGGTTTCCATAATTCTAGGACTATAACATATACTTATACTTAACCTTAGGTACATCCCTATACGTACCTTAGAAATATCTCAAGGGATCTCACTAAAGTTTTCAAATCCTAGTTTCCAAAGGTTAACTAAACCTTTCTTCTGATACCAAATGTAGAGACCCAAATCATGACATACATATACATTACATTACTTTTGCAGAATACTTAATACATAACAAAAACAAATATTAAAGGACTGTAATAGTTTAGTGTCTTTGGAAACTCGTAATATAATCTTCTAATCATTATGAAAGATCTTCAACATCTCCCATAAAGATCTTCCCCTTTTGTTTTCTTACCTAAAAACTTTCTTCATATCTTGGGGAAAAGAAAACATAAAAAGGGTGAGCTAAAATGCTCAGTAATGGTAAACATAGAGAACATAAAAAAATCCATAATCATTTGAATGCAAAAACATGAACATAAAATCTAATCATCAAAATCATGAGCAAAGACAAAAATCATGGAAGTACGTAAGGAATATATCATGAAGGAATAACATGGGAATAAAACATGTATTTGAGGAAAACCATTAAGCACATGATATGATTTCCATAGTAGCCATGGCATTACTTCCAAGACCATATTAGTGGACAAAGTCCCTTTCTGAATCGAGTTCATTCCTCGTTTCAGTCCTGTAACACTGAACCGAATTAATATACCATTCCATCCATGTATATCTCATGAGATATAAATCTTTACCCAATGCATTGGAAAGAGATATAGGTCCCACCCATATCATAATTAAATCATTCTTACTTGTGCTGCAAAATAAACATACATCATTCATAATAACCCAACGAATAAAATGGGTTTCATAAACATCATCCCATCATAACATAATCCATATAAAACAAATGGATATGATTTCATCATAAGAAAAGTGAAACCATGTAAATCATAGAGACATTATACTTGAAACAAACACATATGAAATAATTTCATCTTAGATGGAAATTGGTTTTGATAAAACACTTGAAATGAATTCTTGATGAAAATATCCCTTCTTCTTCAAAATCATTTTCTCTTCACAAAATTCCATGCAATTTTAAAAGTAAAAGATTTTATTGAAAATAGTCATGAAATATTGTAGAGTACGATTCATGAAAATAAGGCATTATAAAACCATAAAAATCCGTTCATGCCGTATAAGTTAAAAAAACATTCTCCTCGTACTTTTGTCGGAAAGTCCAAAAAATACCTCGTATGGAAAACAAAAGAAGGATTCTTTCCATACGATGTGGAAAACGTAAAATGGGGTAAAAATGACTTTAAAAATACAAGGAAGAAAATTAAACATTCTATGAAACGATTTTTAGAACATATGGACATGGATAATAAACATTACCCGAGTAAATACTTTTTAATAAACAGTCTCGGATAAGAATGAGATTGGAATAATTATCCCTTACCTTAGGTCCGATATGCTTCGTACATATCCGAACCTACTGTATAATGATTTAAATAATGTCATTGACTTATTAAAGAATCACATTCATTTTTATGATATCATATATGGTTCACTTATGACTTTATATTACCTGTTCTTTTGTAAATTCATGTTAAAGAAGCGTTTTGGGTAAAATCGTTTCCTTTTTCGTACGTGTATTGACTTGTTGTTCTTGATATTTTTACTTATATCATGATTTAATTAATTATATAATGTAAAACATGTTTTATATATAATATATATTCATAATATAAATATATATATGATATATCAATAAATGGAATGAAATACACCATTCATGGAGACGGTAGGCCGTACGTACGCAAGAACGATGTTTTCGTTTCCTTAGTGAATTGAATGGAATTAAGTAGATAACATATATATATATATATAAATATAGTATTATTATTATGTCATATATTTCATTTTTATTCATTATATATACTTTATAATCATTAATGAATGGTTAACATGGAGAATGAATCTCATCACGTCGTGGAGACGGTAGTCCGTACGTACAAACAAGCGATGATATCATTCCCATGATCGTGGAATTGTATTGAAGTGTATGTATAATATTTCATAATCAATATCACTTTACAATAATCATATATAGTTATTATTTACACCATTAAAACCATCCAAGTAAGGTGGTGGTGGAAAACAGATTACACCACGGCGTGGAGACGGTATTCCGTACGTACTCATGCGTGGTGATTTCATTTTTCTATAGGATGAATAGAAGATGAAATTGGGTTGTTTCATATTTATAATAACATATAATTATATGATTGATACTGATGTTATTAATTTATTATGAAATAAATAAATAAGAAGAAGTAGAAGAAGAAATAAATTGGAAAGAATCGGTAAAGGATGTTCCCTCTTCTTTGACGTGCCTCTTCTTAACCTCCTCTTAAGGCACTAGGGATGGTATTTTTAGGGGAATAAAACCTCTATAATGTTTCTAGGGAAGAAGATAAGGGAAGTGGTTAGGGTTTGGCCGAGCTTCAAGGCCCAAAAGGGTGTGAAGAGAAGATGGAAGGGGTGCCCTTTTTATAAGGGAGGAGAGGGGAACCTTTAGAAAAACATAAAATATTATTTTATAATAAAATAATATTCGGTTTATAATAGCTCCAAATTGTTTTATTTAGAATATAAAGTGGGGATAGGTCAAAATATTCTCAAAAATATAATTTAGACAAGTTTATGTTACTATTTTAACCTTATCATTTAGATTTAACTTTAAGTTAAATAATTTTACTTTTACTATGTCTTCTTGTTTTCTTACACTATATTGTTAATAAACTTACTATAACAAGCCAAAAAACCCCAAGTGGTTCAATATTAATATATATAACCTATCTATGTCATTTGGAAGAACCTTAGATTTTTATGAATATAATAACAATTAATAATATAATATTAAAACAAACTATTTTAAGTCAATTTTTGTCACTCTTTGGTAATTGATTTTTGTAAAACTCATAAGAGAATGATTAGTTCGAAAAAAGTTAATTTAATCAATACTAACATGTCATATTAAACTATAAAATTATTTTATTTCATAAAAAGTTTAAAATTACATTTATTTGGGTATTTATGACATCAATTATGTTAATATTTCATTAATAAGGTAATTACTGCATCATCATTGTGTCATAAATAAATTAAATTATTTAATATCTAAAAATTATAAATAAAATACAATTATGTAGGAAATCTTTTTATATTTCTAATGAATATTTATATTTGAATTTATCTTATGTATAACCCTATATTAAAAATATTTTAGTTATTAAACTTTGATTTTAACTATTTTAACTCTTCTTTATATAAAATTATAATAAGTGTCCTAATCTAATCCAAGTGGACCTAAAGGGTAATATTTTATTCGTAAGTTTGTTTTTGGTCTAATTATACTTATCCATTAGAAATAGGACATGTTTTAAGGTAATAATAATATCATTTTTACCCTTAATTACCCTATTTACTTTTAACCGTGGTAAAAAGTAAAAAGTTACTATTCACCAAAAATTATTTTTATCTTATTGAACCACATTTTACTCCTTGATATTAACCATGTCTCTCGGATTTTTGAAATTCCACTTACAGAAGCGGTAAAATTATGTTTTATGTAAATTTTCAAACTCTTCTAGGAGGTGGGTAAAAGACGTTGAAAAGTTCAATAAACTTTTTATATGTCTAAAATTATTATAAAATGACTCCAATGAATTAAATTGAACTTATATAGGTATTATGTATCAATTTTGACCTAAAATAAATTTAAATAAATTAAATAATTATTTATAAAATAATTTGGTTTTTAAATAGTAACCCAGTGTTTTCACTATTCATCAAAAATTGAAAGCTTTCAAAAAAATACCAAAAAATCACCCTAGGATAATTTCGATATTCCGAATCCAAAAATAAAGACCATTTTAAAAAATACAATTTATAAAATTTCAAAAAGTTTGTATTACTATTCATAACATCTAGTTCATAATAATATTATAATAATATATCGTTTAGTGAAACTCAGTATTGCATACTACACACGCTATTGAGGAAGGTCTTGATTGCATGTAATGCAAGCCAAGTCAGGGATTCATGTAGTGAAATATCCATTTGGTGTTACGTATAACATAATAAAAACCTATTTCTTTTATACATTAAACAAAATATATACCTAATATTGTGTAGAATAACATCCACAAACCGAACTTGAAATTGTGTGTAACACGAGCCAAGAATAGTGTTGTGTATACTGCAAGCTAATACGGTGTTGCGTATAGTACAAGATAATCTTGGTGTAGTGTATAATAGAAGGCATCAATGAAATTAAAAATAATATATCTTATAAAATCTAGGGGTGTTACATATATCTTTTTAATATTGTGAAGGAGGTGCCACATTTATGTCATTTATGATGGGTATACCATTTTTTTTCAATTAAAGGCTCATTTATGCCCTGAACAATTGATTGTAGGGGGTTAATAGAGTATAATTACTGGTGTTGGATACAAGGACTATTCAGGTTTATTCTTGGAGCTAGAAACACCCAATGAATATTATATCCATGATTCATGGAATTGCTTTCCAAATGCAGGTTCTCATTGGGTCACTTGGAAAACGACACTTAAGAGATCATTTTGGTTGAGAGGATAGGAACTCAGTCTCATCACACCATTTTTGGGGAAACTATATCCTATTACAGGGCTCTCATATAGATTTAATCTATGTTCACATTTTTTTGAATCCTTGGTTCATTACAATGTATGTGTCTACATATTACCCCTAGGTACAGTCAATCATAAATATTCATGGGTACAGAATTATGTATTTTTATCTAATATTCTCTATCAATGTTACCCTTTTGTAGATAGATTAGGGACTACAGATTCATTCACTAAGACAAAACTATTATTAATCCATATTGGATGGTGTTCTATAGTTTATCATCATCTAGGTGGGATGAGATTTGTTTCGATGTTGGGATTGAACCCATAAGATGGTCTTCCTAGATATCCTCACAAGAGAATAAAAACCCATGTATTATAGTGTCACTTTACTGGACCCATAACATTTTATGTTCATGTGACAAGGACCCGACCATGCAGTTTACCTTCATGCAACATAGATATCCATGTGAAAGGTTACCCGGTAATGATAGAGTGGAACTTACTTTGGGACAGTCCAATATAACCAAAAGATATTTGGTCTAATGGGTGGATATGACCCTACCTAGAATGTGTCCTAAAGAACATTAGGGTGGTTTTTGGGCTATCTTTGGACCTTATAGAGGCTTCCTACGTGTCCTAGTTATATGGGATTTAGAGACCTCATAGTATAGTATGTGTTGGGACATACACTTCTAATGAGGCCCATTAAGAAAGAATGTTCAGGGCTTACACATTGTATTTTACCATTTGAGGGAATTTGATCAGGGATTACACTATCTTGGAGGACCACTTGTATTGAAATTGGTGCTTACATATATTTACAAATACCATTATTTGGGACCATGTTGATGTTATGATCGCCTACAACCTCTATGCCCATGTAAGTCATGCCCGATATGATAAATAAGAGGAGGAATTGGATCAGAAGATCTAATGTACGAGGGATCGAAATATAGATGAGATGCTTAATTACAATATGTGGGTGAATTTTAATTTCAAAAACTGTCATTTTTAACCTTAAGAAAATATATCTTTAACAAATTAAAATAGGGCGAATTCAGAAACCCTCTTTGATTCATAATAAATGGATAATTGAAAGGGCCCATATCTAATTATAAAGAACCTAAATGTAAACAAGTTTATCTTAAAGAAACGTAAGAAAGTTTATCTCAGAGAAATATTCTACCTTAAAGTGTATTCAATCTTATTTACCATAGTATATTAGTATAAGAAAGTATAAGAATGTTATAAATTCTTTCAATAATAAAATACATAAAAAATAAAACTTGTAATAAGAACAAGTAATCAAGTAGGAAATCTCTTAACACATAGATAAGGGTATCCAACAAACATGGATAGAGGTCCATTGATTTATACTTTCAAGAAAGTATATCTTACCCACACTAGGGTAATCCCTCAATAGGAGTATCAGAGTTTATCTTGCTACCCTCGCAAGCACTAAAACATTAAGGTTGTCATAACCTCTATCTTTATATCCTAAAAAAACCTCGATTTTTTACAACAGCCATCAGAGTCACACTAAGATGGCTGAATAAGTTGTTCACGGCTAAACAAGTTGTTCACAGATCGCACAAGGCACAAGAGTATCTCTCTCTCTCTCTATAAATCACTTGACAACATCAAAACATGTAATCTATATATGTATCTACCACTCTTCAAATGGATGAGGTATTTATAGGTAGAAAATACAATGATAATCTCCTCCTCAAATGGTCATATTTTCCATTGAATTTTAGAGGGACCTAGACATGTGTCACTTAGTCAATAGTTAGTTAGAAACAGATTATACAACATTGTTCCATTGTAACATAATCATGTATAAAAACTTATAACATGTAATAAAAACATTAATAAGTTGCAGAAACTTAAGTAAACAAGAATCTGATAAATTTAGAACAATATATAAAGAAATAAAAGTAACATAAATATGTATGAATAATTGGATTCTAAATATAGTGGAAAAAAGAGTCTAAATATGTACACAAATGGAGTTTTATTTTTTGATAAAATAGAGTCTGATTTTAGATGGAATCATAGTCCAATTTCGGTGGAATTCAAAGTCTGAATTTTGAAGAATTCAGAGTCTGAATTATTATGAATTTAGAGTCTGAATTATAGGGAATTTAGAGTCTAAATTCTGGAGAATTCTGAGTCTTAATTGCAGAGAATTCAGAGTCTGAATTTTAGAGAATTCAGTGTCTGAATTTTAGAGAATTCTATGTCTGAATTTCAGAGAATTCAGAGTCTAAATTTAATAGAATTTGTAGTGTAAATTTCAGATAATACAGAGTCTAAAATTTATTAAATTTGTATTCTAAATTTTAGAGAATTCATAGTCTGAATTTCAGAGAAACTCAGAGTCCAAGATCGAGATGAAATAGAGTATGAAAATATATAGGAATAGAGTCTAAAAATTGTGATACTTTGTATCTATGATACTGTATGGTTACCTGGTTTTGATAAGGATCTGATAATTCTAATAGTAATTCAGTATTAAGGTTACGATTAGATATGGAACATTAATCATGACATATAAAAGTATGTTATGGTTAAAGCATATAAATTTTCATAGAGAAAGAAAATAATATTTAAGGAAAATGTTTTTTTTATTTTCAAAACATAAAGGATTGGAAAATTCATAAGATTTCTTATTGACTTAAAATTTTTCCACTTAATCTGTTGATATATAGTACTAAATTTCAAATGGAAAGAGATGGGACTTTTGATGTTCCCATTTCCCCAATTGTTTTCATATACTAGATATTCATATTTATTCTTCTATCCAAATATGTCTCAGGTGAAGTAAAATAGAAGTGTGTGTGCCACCTCCTAGAAGATAGGCTAGGTATTACCTTAGTGGGAGTGTCCTATTTAATTTCATATGTGGTAAGATATAGTTTAATGTTGTATATCTTGGATGATGGAATCACAACTTAATATCGTGTTGGAGGGACTATAACAACCCAGTTTAATGATGTGGGGCAAGGTCTATAACATCACAGTTTAATGGCATGTTGTATGGACTAATACAATATAGTTTAATGTCTTGTGTTTAGGATGAAACTACTAGTTGAAGGTCATAGCGTTTTGACCACTTGTTATAGAATCCCTAATTAACTAGAGAATAATTAGGTTGTGATGTTCTAACATGACTCAAACATGAGAGTGAATGAATGTGTAATTCATGATTCTATGGATTCTCATTACAAGAAAAATTACATGGGGCTTGGAACCCATTGGGGATTATAGAGGTAGGAAAATCATCTCCTGGGGAAGAATTTGTCTTTGGTTGACATTCCTTTTTTGTGGGAAACATATACAATGCCCCCAAGGAATATTGTGCATAGTCCAGAAAAGGTTTCCTCAAGACACTTAAAATCCATTTTCAATGGTCAGGGAAGTTTATATTTCTCCAAAATCACCTAAGACAAAGAGTTTGATGAATGGAAAGGAAGAGTCAGGTCATGTAATAAACATTTCAACCGTGATTTTCCAAGGAGTTCTAGATAAACCTAGAATTGGAGGCACGTGATGGGATTTTAGTAGTCTCATGAGGAGTAGCTTGAATCATGGTATTTATGATATGGATTTTGGGGCTGAATAAGGGGACACCAAAAACTTTCATTGACCCAACCCAAAATGATTTCAGTGAGAATCTCCATTTTTCATGGGGTTAGTGATGGTAGAAAATGTACGAGCCTAGAGTGATGGGACCAAAGCCTGACATTGATCCTCAGTGGGGTCCACGGGCCCATACCCATTGGTATAGACTAGTGAGCACATATGATTTTTCTCATAATTCTATCTGTGTAGGATCTAGCTTCATTGGAGCTAGCTACATATGGGAGTTCATGAAGGAGCGTTCGTGAGGTAGTTGCAAATATATGATCTGGTTGCATTGGATTTCTTATAGAGGGGAGTATATGAAGGGTTTCTATAAAAGTGTCATCTCGGAGGGATTTTCCACAAATGATCATCTATAATAAAACATCCAGAAAGGGTTGGACCTCATTTAGGCTTCCTATATTTCCCTGTTAATTGGGAATCAAAGCCCACATGGTTCTGTACAATTGGGGCTTATAATCGAAAGGATTCCCACATAGTTGGAGTTTGTGAATTATATCTTTTGAAAAGTACAATATAGTTGGGTATTATGAATGGTTCATCCTAAGGGACTCTAGAGAGATATAGTCTCCTTGGTATATATGACCCTATCAGGGATATGGATTGGAGAAAATTAGAGTGGAATTAATTTCTTGTTTTAGTCCATGGGGGGGGGATTCCTACATAAATTAGTTATTTTGGAATCAAATCCCATTTAGTTCAATTTTCATTGTTTCTTACACATGGGAGCTTCCACATAGTTAGAGGTTGGGGATTAGGTCTTTTGAGAAGGCCCATATGGTTGGGGATTACACATGGGGCTTCCCAAGGGACTAGAGAGAGATATAGCCTCCTGGGTAAATATAAACCTACCGAGGATGTGGTCTAGAGAACATTAGGGTGGATTTGGTTGTAGGGTTTGGACCTTGGGTAGGATTTATTCATATCCTCATTATTTTGTAATCAAATCCCAAAAAGTTTAATTTGTGTTTTGAATTATTAATTGGAGATTTCTATTTGAGGTTTGAAGTTGGGGATTACATCTATGGAGGAAGCCTGTTTGGAGGGAAATTATTGGGAATTACACTTGGAAGGATGCCCATTTGAGGTTTGGGATCATGTGGATATTAGTATTTCTACTAACCTTTAAGTAGAAGTGAGTCATTCTTGATGTGAGAAACAAGAGGAAGTAGTAAATCTGAGGATCACATGATCCATTATATCCATTAATGGATTGTGCTGGAGGCCAAATGGGGAGTCAGAGGTAATTGATTATGATCATATCCTCTTTTATTTTTGTAACCAAGATAGTCACATTCGGTAATATATCCAAATATGTCATGTTCTGAGGAAAAGTGGGGAAAATGTCCCCCTCCCATAAGAAAGGATAGCAGATTACCTTGTGTAGAGTGCCCTAAAATTGGTTTTGGGAGGGAGAGGAATGTTCATCACTTTCCCTAGTCTAAGGGAAAGGTCATTAGTACCCATAAATCCCTAAAATGAAGAGGTTAACATGATCACTCCATGGTTGGAAACCAAATTTTGATAATAATGTAAACTCGAGTATATTCTGTTGGGTTTCATTATTGGGGAGTTTACCTACATGAATCTTCTTACCACGAGTATGTAAACTCGAAAGGAAACATTGTTTTTCTATGTGATCTTATCATACATGATAGGTTGATTTGAAATGGGTCTTGGCCTAATTTCATTAGACTAGTTTGCGGAGGGGAGAACATGAATACAACTATGATGGATGAGATTAATGGGAGATAGGGAGTATAATTCCCTAGGTTTCCCCATTCCACATAACATGTTCTTAGGTGGAATGGGTTTCCCTCCATGTAGCATGTTGATATGAGGGTGGTGGTATTTTCTTTATAGATTTGTGCTACACATACCAAGGTTCTTCCAGAATAGAATTTTTTGATTTCGGAAAAAGTTCCCTCCATATAGCATGTTGGCGTGTGAGACCAAGTTTCTCCCACACAATGATTTTCTATGCTAGGAAGGGTTCTTCCCACATGGTGATTTTCTAAGAGAGATTCTTATCTGAAAAGGGGAAATATATTTATTACTTATGGTATTGTGTCATAAATGCTGTTTTTAGGTTTACGGACCACTAGATTATTTTTCATTTCCTTTTTACTACTATATGTATAATTTTACCTTGTCGGGATCATCGGAGGGCTATGGTTTTTAGAGTTTCCCATTACTTTTTAACTTTGTCTCTCTTCTTTTCATGTGTCTATGTGGGGATCCTTGTTTTAGATCCCCAAAATGGTTTATTTAAATAATAATATATGGACCACGTACTGGCGTTTCCGGTCTTCCAAGGGGGCCCAAGACCTTCTTTTTCAGGATCCTAGGATGAGGCCCCAACACATGAACAAGTTAACAAGTGGGGAGGAGTCGTTCATGTGGATGGAATATATAATTTTTCCCTATAAATGACATCATTTTATTTATGAGAGTTGGAAGTATCACCTTGTCCCATAATCTATTTAGTTCTTACTGATAGTGATTCATGGGGGAGATATCATCTCTTTTCCCTAAGAATTACTTTATTCTATTTTCAAGCACTAGTGGACCCACATTATCCTATGAACTATTTTCATTTGTGAGTGGTTTTTGAAGTGGTGGACTACCATGCAAAGAGGTTGTCCATGGAGTAAATTCAACTCGTGAAAATGACCCATCCTTCATAACTAACCATTTTAAACATTATTGTGACCCATGATTAACATATGGGGATAGTATATCAATATAGATGAATATTCATCATATCAAAAAATTACATGCCCAAGGACCATAATATTTTAGTTTCTTTGGAAACAAGGAATAAAATATTTTAAATTGGTGAAATATATTCAATGTATCCCATAAAGATATTCAACTTTAGTACTTCTACTTAAATCATTTTTTCATTACCTAGGGAAATAAAACATAAGAAAGGGGTGATCTAAAATTATCAATAAGGGTAATTAAAGGAAGTACATAATCATAACAAGAACATAAGGGTTTGAGGACATGCTAATATCATTTGAATTTCATAACCTTCAAATGTGAGATCAGAATCACGAGACATGGAATAAATTTTAGACGTTCATAATACATGAATCATTAGAGAAATAAGAGAATAATCCATTAAAATATAACATAGTAATATAACATTGAATTTGTGGGATACACATAAGAAAAAAAATACCAAGGATACCTAACAAGACATTCATAACATGGTAGTCTTGGGATAATAACCAGTGTACTTGCTTCAGGCTTGGGATTCCCTCCTATGTACCCTCTTGTTTTAGGAATAGGATAAAATCCCATGCCCCTTCTTGTTTCAAGAACTGGATTCCCTCCTGAGCACCATCTTGTTTTGGGATTAGGATTCCCTCCCATGTACCATCTTATGTTAGGCTTAGGATTCCCTCCCATGTAACCTCTTATTTAGGTCTTAATCTGCCCGCTTATTTTGAGCTTGGGATTCCCTCCCATGTACCCTCTTGATCTTATTAAACATTTTTTGATACCCAAAGAACTCGAGGGGGATATATCACCCACCATTCACATAATGAAATCATACATGCAATAAACACAAGATAAAAAAACATTTATCATATCATGGACCATGAAATGAAATGAGTATCATTATCGTTTCATCATATCATAACCTATTGACATGGGATAGGTTTCATAATCATTTCATCAAAGTATGACCCAAGAAAATAAGCGGGATTAAAATTAATATAAACCATTAAAGAAAAATGGGTTCGATAATAATTTCATTATATAATACCCCAGGAAAGGAAGCATATTTCATAAGTATTTATCCTGGTATAACCCATTGAAGAGAAACAAGTTTCATAATAATCAACCCATAAAAACATATACCATTCAAAGAAATAATATTAATGGTATCCTTGGATCATAGCCCAATTAAATCATAAACTATAACCAAGGATGTCATCTTAGATAGAGAATTATTTTGAAAGATCACAAGGAAAATAAATTTGGTTTCAAAATAACTTTTTAAAAAATATAACATTTTCTAAATCCATTTATTATTAAAAATAGAAAATATATAAGGAAATCAGGAAAATTAATTTAAAACATATCTGGAGGAAAATATCAATAATATTTGAAGAATATGTTTTTTAATATATAATTCATGTTGTATAATAACCTTGAAAACTTATAAATAATATTTAAAACTTTTTCAAAAATATTTTCTTTTAAAATAATTTTAAAACATATAAAATAATATTTAAAATCACTAAATTCCTTTTCTTTGAATATAACTTTTCCAAGACATATAACGGAATATTTGAAAATCATTTAAATAACATTTTGGACATAATTGTTTTTGAAAAAAAAAATTATTTGAAAACAATATTAAAAATAGAAAATTTGAAGAATATTAGGGAAAACAATTTTCTTTTAAAAAATAACCTTTTAAACGTACATAGTAATAATCATGGAAATAATTTTCATGATGTTGGGTAAGTCTGTACATGTTGAACATTCTTTTTTCACCTTAAGAGTTTAGAAAAGTGGCTTGATCAAAAAATGACAAGAAGATCCCTTTTAAAACCATTTTGTAAAATGGTAATACATGGGTAAAAATTTACTTTAACCATGATAGTATAATAGTTAAAAATTCAAAACCTTTTTAGAAAACACGGTTCTTAAGGAACACATATTTCTTACTGGAAGGAGAAATAAAGTCAGATTCTCATAAAATCATTTTCTTAATTATATTAAGTATAAATGTTTTTAAAATGATCCCATTAATTGTATATAAAATTAATAACCAGAGGGTATGAAAAAAAATTATATTTAATAACATATGGATCATAATATTTCATCAATAGAAGCATAATCATAAAAAATCTTTATAAATGATGAGATTGTAGCTATAAATCGTTACCACATTGCTAAGTTTGAATCATAATACATTGAAAAGAATAAAATTAAATGAAGCTTAAAATATCACTAAAATAATGATATTAATTATGTATCATTTAAATGATATTATATACACCTCATATAAACTAATCGGTTCATATCATGTCATGTGTCTCGAAGAAGGAAAATTGAGACCAAATCACATTACGAATTTGGTAACTTTTGACACATAAACCCCATGAAATAAATATCATAAAATGGATATGTAAATAGACATAAATTTAATTATAAAAATCATATAATACATCTTTGGTTATTTTACACATCACAAAAAATAAATGAGTGGTGAATAAGACATGTATCACACAGAAATGAAAAGTGAGATGAAGTTCCATGACCTTAAGTTTGGACTACACATTCAAAACTAATGTATAATAAATATAAATTTATTAACAACATTTGAAGAAAAATATTTTCATATTTAATAGCATATATGATTCATTTGTGACTTTATATTACCTTTTTACTAAATACTTCATGTTAAGGTAATGTTTTGGGTAATAACCTCTTTGTTTATCACATGTGTTTTGACTTATTAATCTTGATCATCTTACTTAGATCATGATTTAATTATTTCCTGAATGATAAACATGATTTCTATATAATATATATTCATTATATAGATCTTTATATTAATATATTAAATATATAAATATTAAATGAAATACATCGTTCATGGAGATGGTAGGTCATACGTTCGCATGAACGTTGCATCCGATTTATTACCGTATTGAAAGATTGAAAGTAAATGAAGTATATATATATATAAATGTTATTGTAATATAATTATATTATAATTATTATTTCATATATGTAATATAAATTTACTAAACTCTTCCTTAATACATTCCATTTAAACTTTTAACTAATAACATCGCTTTGAGGAGGCGGTAGTCCACATTTCCATAAATGAAGTTATCACATTTAAAAAAATTTACACTTCACTAATTATTTTGGAAAAAAATTAAGTTAATATTATTATACTACAAATATTATACTTATTAAAACCTCATATGTCCATTTTATTTCAATTCAATACATAGAAGTGTAAAAATTAAGTTTAATGATATTCCCATAGATATGGTGAGAAATGATTTTTAAAGTGAGGATTTTCAAAAGAATATTAATATTTTTATCAAAACTCAATATAAAATTGATTAGTATATTTATAATTTATCTATTTTGGCATTAAAAACATAAAATATAATTTAATTATATTAATAAGTTAGATTTAAAATGTTTTGATTTGAAATTCAGTACTTTCACTATTTATCGTAAAACGATGTTTTTGAGAGAAAGACCGCAAAATTACCCTAAGATTATTTTGATATACTGAATTAAATTTTTTTGTCTATTTTATAAAATTGGATATCTAAGAGTGTATAAAATTAATTTTATTATTGTTCGTAGAAGGATATAAAAAGAAGTTCCTCTATAAAAATAGTGTTTTAAACATATATATAATTTTCCAAAAATTATATATTTCAGTATAATTTTCATTATTTATATAAAAATGTTATAAATTACATTTATAAAGTATTTATTTATATTAAACATACTATGTTTAAATTAAAGGTTATATCTATCTTTTTAAAATAATTATAATAATAAAATATTGCTTCGTAGAAACTCATTATTGTGTGTAACGCAATACGATTCAGTGTTGCATATAGTGAAATATTAACTTGGTATAGAGTATAAAGAAAGCCATAAATTGTGATTTAATATTAAGAAAACTATATTCACTATTATGTGAAATTTAAAATATGAAAAATATTAAATTGACTAGAAAATAATATTTTACAAAATCTCAGGGTGTTACATTCTACCCCCCTAAAAATGAATTTTGACCTCAAAATTCATATGGGTTTTTAAAAGATTGACTCTTGAATGTTCCATTCTTAGAAACAAAAATCTTATTAATTAATAATAAAACATCATTTAAAAAAGTAATGTTTTAACATAATGGTTACCCAAAGTAACACATAACTATGTTTCCACATAGGATAACATAAGTGGGAAGGGAATATTGGACATGGAAGAAAAGCATAAATATTCTCAAAGGTTGATAAAGAAAATTAATCACAGGATATTGGGTGATCTAGAGGAAGTTGAAAAATATAAAACCATAAATTGAAGAACTATAGAATAGGTCATTGGTATCATAAAAATTATGATAATAAGAAATTATTTTATTTCTAGACCTTTTTCCTTAAATTTAATAACTTTTTTTCCTGGAAGGTATACCTACCTGTTATATTCCATTTCATAAGTAAAATGTCACCCTTTTGTCATGTCTTGGCCAATTACCACTTCACCTCTATCTCCTAAAATGAAGGTGAATTTTTCATTCACGAAGCACTAACAGATCATGATATGCATGATAAATCATTATATATGTATTCAGTTACCATCAACATAGAGTGGTTTGAACCGGTTATCCAATATGTATAAATCTTGATGTGGTGATATAATACATAAATCTCGCAAAGTCCATCAAATTTTAACTTAATATTTTACTAAATGGTTAACCTTATAACCCTTTCGAAAGATGAAAATCCATTACTTTAGAAAGAAAGTCCCAAAATTACCTTAAAATTGACCCCACATATATCACAATGTATATCTTGGTTATCACATTCCAAACATGTTAATACCCCCCTTATATATTATCTTCAATCATGGTAATAACTTTAATTACCATAAATCCATTTTTGAAAACATACTTGCTTTTTTATTACAAATATTACTGGATATATTCCTTAAATCTAATAAGTTGTAAACTTCATCCATGATGAAAAAGACAACTTTTTTGAAAAATCCATAATAAAATTCAAGGTAATCAGTACTATCTAATTTAATTTATCCATATCAACCATCTATTTATCTAAGATAAACACAATTTTCTTAACATTAGGTACACATAAAGGGTTACCTACCCTTAATCAAAATATCTCATTTCTATAAATCCCTTTTATAGTTCATCAGAATTATTTAATATATCCTTTTCAATATTTAATGAAAAAATTATACAGAAAATACTTATATATTTCTAGATTCATATAACATAATTTTTAAATTTGAAAACATATATACTTCATTAATCCAACTTTATTCATAAACCATAACATAGGTTTCATCATCTTATCCCTTAATACTCCATTTTTAGGAATATAAAATATGAATCATGTATTAAGGTTCATAAACCATAATCTAATCATTCTTAATATGATTAATTTAAATAAAACTATTAGAACATTCATTTTTTTCTTGAAGACATGTGTGTATCCGAAACTCCGATGGTCTAATGGGGATTGGGCGGTATATCGTTTTTATTATGCGAATGAGGTGACACATTTAATTCATTTATGTTGGGTCTACCATTTTGTTTTAATTAAAGGTTATTTTGTGCCCTGAACAATTGATTGTAGGGGGTTTAGTAGATTAAAATTACTAGTGTTGGATAAAAGGTCATTGATGGTCTCCAACAGGTTTATTCATGGATCTAGAAATGCCCAATGACTGTTATATCCATGATTCATGGACCTGCTTTCCAAATGTAGGTGCTTATTGGGTAACATAGACAACGACACTTAAGATATCATATTGATTGAGATGATAACAAATTGGTCTCATCACAACCTTTTTGGGGAAACTATATCCTCTTTCATGGATCTGTTATCGATTTAGTCCATGTTTATATGTTTTTGAAACCATGGTTCATCCCAAAGTATGTATCTATAGATTACCCCTTGGTACAATCAATCATAAATATTTATGGGTGTTGACGCTCATTTCGTCACAGAATCTAAAGATCATAAAAGGGGAATATCTGAGCTCAAAGTGATTCATCCTTTGATGAAAACATCAAAAATCAACAAAGTCATGAACAAAGGATCAAAAGCAACTACACCGCGCAAGTTATATCATCGTCGCGCAAGTACACTTGCGCGAAGACCTTGGCCGCGCAAGTGACTTGCGCGCCCTGAGTGATAATCGCCCGGTAACCACCCGGGGTCTTCTCTTGCCTATAAATAGACCCTGTGGGCCCCCCATTCTAGAGATCTTTTTCCAGAAACTCAGATTGAAGCTCCCGACGCCCAAGTATCTTCTCAAAGCTTCCTGAACACTTCTAAGGTAATTTCGTACCTAGAACGGAAGATCTAAAGAGGAGGAGGAAGGCATAAGTATTGAAACTCATCAACACCTGCGCGCCTCCTTATTCCTTCAATAGAATTTGCTCGCCCCTTTTCTGGAAGAACCTAAAGAGGATTCTAAAGGGTTTAATAAAGAGTCGCTCAAGTATTTTAATGCTGGTTGAAAATCGCGCAAGTACCCCACATGCCGCGCAGGTATACCTACGTGCCCAATACTTGCGCGCCCACGCAAGGCTTGTGCGCCTTTCAAGACTTGCGCGCCCCTACCTTTTTGGGTGCCCATCTTGCCCATTTTACCCCTCTTAAGCAATTTCACCTCTCCTATTCAAGATTTAGTCTTCAGGATACTCTTCAAAGCCATTTATGGCATGATTTCTTGATTTGACTTCCTTATTTGAAATGAATTCTGTGGAATATCTCTCAAAACATAGTGATTTATACATCTTTATGTCACCAAAGATTGAGAGTTCATTCATTCAACCTCATCCTTTAAAGATTAGAGAATCCTTAACTTGGGACTCCTTTTTTAGGAATAATCCCCAGTTATAAGTCCTTTAATCCGGGCATCTTCCTCAAGAGTAAGCCCCAAATTCTTAAAATTCCCAAACATGGGCATCCTTCTTAGGAGTAAGCCCCAAACCTTAATTCCTCAACTTGGGCATCCTCCTCAGGAGTAAGCCCCAATCATAATCCTTTAATTTGGGCATCCTCCTCAGGAGTAAGCCCCAAGTCCCTTAACTTGGAAATCCTTCGTAGGAGTAAGCCCCAAACCATAATTCCTTAACTTGGGAATCCTCCTCAGGAGTAAGCTCCAATCATAAGTATGGATATCCTTTTCAGGAATAAGTCCCAGTTATAATCTTGGGCTTCCTTTTCAGGAATAAGCCCCAAGTCCCCTAATTTCTCTTTAACCAGTCCTAATTTATCCTTGATTTGAGTTTCCTTTTCAGTAGTAAAACCCAGTCATAAGTCCCCTCATAACTTGGTCATCCTCCTTAGGAGTAAGCCCCAAGATTAGAGTATTCAAATCTCCATGAAGCACATATACTTTTATGGACCCTGTTTCTGGATTTTCTCCCTAAAAGTAAATCCTAAACCTTCATCTATCTGGGCAGTCATATATATATAAGCCCCAAACCATTTCTTATGATTGACTCTTTCATGGAACAATGGTCTAATTTTTACCAATACCTCTTGTTTCTCACACCGAGCATGACTCACGTGAGCTTAGAGTGTAAAAGTAATTATGACATCCTTCTTTGAGCTATCAATCATAAACGTCATACTCTATTACTCGAACTACATGGGTTCTGATTCCTTTTCCAAAACAAAGGATACGTAGGTATCCCATTGATGGGTTCGATCCCAACTTTGAAATAATCCATGTCCTTCTGAATGACGATAAACTTCAAATTCCCCACTGAGTGGCTTTAAAACCCTCCTGGTCATCATAATGACCAAGAGACTTTTATAAATGTTTCGAAGGATACCATTGACCAAGAATCTCTAAATAGATACAGATGATTCTCTATTGATGAAGAACCTCGAATACATATATACGATTCTCTAAATTTCTTACATATTTAATCATTGATTGTTAAAAATAAAGGAAAGATCATTTTATACTTGGTAATGTAATAAGGATTCACGAACATAACTTAAATCTATAAAGAGAGTCCCGGAGTAGACAATAATTCCCCTCAAAAAGCTGTGATGAGTCCGACCTCCCATCCTCTCGACCAATGAAAATTCCTAAGTCTCATTAGTCCACAAGCTAATGAGCGCCTACCTTTGGAAAGTAGGTCCAAATGGATGTGGAATCATTGGATGTTTCTGGTTCTACGAACAAACCCGTTAGAATCCGATCGGAACGTTTGAATCTCCCATCAAGGAGGTCATCCCTGAATTCCGTGCGAAACAAAAATGTTGAACCCGACGTGAAATCCTTAAACATGTTAAAGTGACGTTCTTCTTATTTTGTTAGGCCCCTTGGGCCAACAAAGCAATCCTTGACATGTGCTCATCCAAAAGATGCAGTGGCCAGATTCATCTTGATTATGTCTGTTATATGGAACAGGCACTCTTTTCTCAAGATCTTCTGCAAAATGGATTTCCTTAAATTCACCCCTGTGAATACTGCTGCTGTGAACACCTCTACTGTGAGGTCAGCTGCTGTGAAAACCAATGCTGCTACTCCTGCTGGAACGTCGTCCGCTCTGAGGATGACATCACCAACTCAGCGTCTTCAACGCTGGGTTTCTAATGAACTGGTTAAGGAGTACCATCGCAACGGTACTATCCCAACTCTGGAGGCCGCTCGTCAAGCCCTCCAAGTTAAAAACTCTACCTGGTCGTCCGGACAACGGCGGCCAGCGATCAAGAAGCAGACGGTGCTGACTACCATCTCCAACTGTTTCGGGTCGTTATCCCCGGAACGCAATTTCCATTCACTCCCTTACTCTGATGAAGTGAATGAGTAGGTCCCTTAGGGCCTTAATTCAAAAAGACAAGAGTCCTTCCCGGGGGCTCCCATCAACAATCGCTGCCAGACTCATGCGGCAGTGCGCCCTCAACATGATGAGGGTACCGACTCCAGGCATTCAGCTCAGGTTCTTCGAACCCGAGCAGGCAAGATGAACCGCCAGAGACGGAATCCGGTTGACAATGGGCATGTTGTCATCCCTGCCATCTCCGGATAAGTCCACCAACCTAACACGGTGGAAAACAATGAGCAGGCACACACACCTGTCCATTTTAATTCCGCTGTCCAGCAGACTCGTCTGGCAGCATCAAGCCAATCCCGCCAGGCAATTCCGGCGGAGTACTATAAGCAGGAACATACACCTGCTTGTGCATCACCAGTTAGTCAGTAGGCTCGTCTGACTACATATGATGGATCTCATCAACCGCGTTTGGCGAAGTGTAATCAGCAGGCACATACACCTGCTAATACTAATCATGCCTACCAACAGTCTCGCTTGGTAGCGCACGAAGAAGTCAGTCGGAAAGCCCCGACGACAAACAGGAGGCAGACTCAACTCTCTGCCTCCACACTTGAGTACTGTCAGGATTCACTGACAGGAAAAGGAGGACAAGAGCAGGCACATACACCTACTCCAAACCCGGAATGAACGTATATTCCCGTTCCGGTGGCTGAAGTCACCAAACATATTTTGTCAATGGTGAAAGCGCAGAAGCAAATTCATGCTCATATTCTGGATGCTTGCCAGGATATCATAACAACTTCAGCATCGTCTCAGGGAAAGACACATAAATCTATCCCTAGCAGTGGAGTGACACATCAATGATTCACGTCGGAACAGACACACACATCTGTTCCAGTCCGAGAGGGTTAAGGGGCATACTCCCCCATATCATACGGACAACCAAGTCAGGAACATACACCTGATTTGAGTGGAGATCGTCAGCCTAACCTGACCATCTTTCCTGATCAGGCAAATACACCTCCTCAGAGTAACCACTTTCATCAACAAGTGGTTTCCAAAGAGAGTAAGAAGGCATCTAAGAAAATGATCCGCCCAGCACAGTCAGGAGATCAAAGGCCAATCTGCAACAAGGCCTTGCTCGATGTTGGAGTTCTCGAAGCCCTCAGACATTTATCTGTTGGAATTCAAGGTTCTACTCCCTCAGTTCCCAATAACAGGAACATTAATTCTGAAGGTCTTCAACAGACACTTCCTAATGAAGGCTTTCTTCATGAAAATTCGGTCAATCTTGAAGTTTCTTCTTCAGATGAGAGCCACAGGAACCCTCTGTGTGGTCAGAAGACCAAGGAGAAAGAGATATCATCTTTTGCTTTAACCCATTATGGTGGTCCTCCCCATGATGATGAATTTCGCTGAGAAATTCCTCTCCGCAGTAGTGATTCACATTGCCTGGAAAATACTCCAGTGGACAATGTAGTGCCGAGAAAGACCTCTTATCTTGTGGCACTTGCAAATGCGAAACCAGTCATGTATGATGCTTTATCGCTAACAAGTGAAATACTTTCTCAATCAGAAGATAGCCCAGGGTGTATGTCATTCTCCGAACCACCCCTAAGTCATGCATCTTCTAGTTTGATCAATGATCTCTCTACCAATCTTGTTGAATCCGATGAAGCAACAAGGAAACACCAACTCTGGTCAAAATAGGTAGAAGAATCTTCATTTAATGATAAAGAGGAAATGCTGAACATGAGGAAAAAACTGACAAAAGGTGAGGTACCAGTCATGTTTTGGCCTTTGGCTGACTCCCAGTATGACATTCCAAAGATGTTGACGGTTGATGGAATCCATGATATTCATCTCAACATAGGGAAAAATCTTTGTCAATTGAAGAAGAAGGTATTATCTTATGATGAATATGAAAATCATCTTAAGATAATAGAAGGGCTACAACGTCAGATTGATTTGGCATCTCTATCAGTCTCTCGGTATCCGAAGGCTGAAAAGCAACAGAGAACCCTTCAACGTTCATGCCTTGGCGCACTAAGAAAATTGCGTCAGTTAATTGCCAATGCTCCATCTGATGTTCATATTAGAGGATGGGGTGTTCACAGAGCACTACATTTCACAGTGCTTTCCAGTCAGCAAAGCCCGCCGAAAATGGTCTCATGCAATGTTATTGCCCATGGCCGGCCACAGTCAATGGGCTTTGTTCATAATCAAAATCCTGCTCAAGAACAGGCTTCAACTAGTTTCTTTCAAAATCAAGCATATAGAGAACAAGTTGTTGAATTTCTCCTACTTCAAGTGGGCGAGAATATTGCACAAGCCTCTCGTATGGAGAAAACACGTCATCAAATGACAGAAGTTTCGGAAATCATCCAACGGTCTGTTGAACCAAGTGATAAAAGTGGATACAGGTTAATGCATCCAGCTAATTTCCGAACTAAGATTCACAAGATCAAGAGATATTTTAAGAAGATCTCAGACGTAGCATGTCAAG
Organism: Viscum album; assembly: GCA_963277665.1. Classification (NCBI taxonomy): domain Eukaryota; kingdom Viridiplantae; phylum Streptophyta; class Magnoliopsida; order Santalales; family Viscaceae; genus Viscum; species Viscum album. The sequence continues at coordinate 20,265,435 of OY728148.1, read as the reverse complement.
AGCCACCCCAGCTTTTCAGACTGGGGACTTCTCTAACCCAACCCTCAGAGTCAACAAATGGGATTCGAGGAGTTGAGCGGAAGCAGCGGGAACATCCCCAGTTCTCGAGACTGGGGACTCTTTCAAATCATCAATCCTCTCCTCAGAGAATGTCGGCCTTTTCTCGATTGGGGAAGAGGCCCCAAGAGGAACGAAGATCCAAATTATCAGGAGATTCCCTCCAAGTTATAGCTCGTCAAGAAGTTCCTTAAAGATTGAATCAACAAAAGGCAATGTCTCATCAAAGACATGAAAGAAGACAATATCACAGAAATGTTGACAGAAGAGATGCGATGCATTATGCATCAATCAATGTCATCAATGCCATTGTTTCTAATCCACTAGATGAGACTCACTCAGGGGACTCAGGTGAAGAGCGTCCTGCTCAAGAAAATGAACGCACCGATTCAAATGAAGAAGGTGTACGTACATGAAGTCAAAGGATTACTCAGAACCTAGGTAATCCACTTCCCTCCCTCCAAAAGGTGTCCAACAAAGGGAAGGGAAAGAATCAGGTTACATATCCTTCCTCTGGAGAAGGTCAGTCGCTCTCATTAGAGAAAAGGTTTGCACAACAGGAGTTAGAAATGAAAAAATTATGAAGGTTGAATGCAGAACTACATCAGAGTATTCTTCTTCTTAAGAATGCTGAAATCTGACAGCCGAAGGAATTTTTTGTAACTACTGAGATGGATCAGGAATATCCTCCTTTATCAGTACACCCTCAAAGGTCTAATCCTACGGGTCAAATGCAACAACGGTTGGCAGCACTACCATCAGTTGCAGCACCAACCACCACATCTGTCCAAGCTCCCTTCATTGAACCTACCCAAAACCAAGTTCAACCTGATGTTTCTCAAAATTTAATAACTACTATTGAGTCATTAACAGCTCATTTAGAAACTATGGATGGGAAACGGGCGCAAGTTCAACCTGAAAAGAAAGATTACCCTGAATGGGCAGATTCAATTTCTCCTCCTTCCAGTTTTGGAAACCCTGTTTTCCCTACTTTCAATGGATCGGGTGACCCTGAACAACATTTGACACATTACGTGTCTTGTTGTGATCCTATGATGGGAACTCCAGAGCAGCAAGAAGCAGTGAAACTCAGATGCTTTGTGCGAACCTTGCAAGGACCAGCTTTTGTCTGGTATACAAGCTTATAATCCCGGTCAATCATCAGATGGGAGGATCTTCGCCAAAAATTCCTTCTTCAGTTCAGCTCAACTTTGCCAAAAATGACAGTTTTCGATCTTACAAACTGCAAGGAAAGGGAGAATGAAAGAGTCTCTAATTTCATTGCTCGCTGGAAGGGATTAACATATTCCCTGAGTTTAGCACTCCCTCAGGAAGAACTGTTGCCAATCTGTGTGGAAAATTTGCGTGACGAATTATGCACGCCACTGATCCCTGTGAAATACAAAAGAGGGTTTCGAGACCTTACTTCAATCTCTCAACAGATTGAATATTCCCTTATACAGGCTAAGGTTAAATCTCGTGTAATTCCATCAGCTCCAGGAAGGAGAATGGGTAAAGCAGAAACTGCTACAGTTATGCTTAAACAAGCACCTGTACCTATTTCTACATCAAAACCTTCATCTTCTCGAAGGGTTCCACCTCCTGAACGCCAATAACAAAGGTCGTTTCATCCAAATGATCAAAGAGATCAACGATGAAAACAATTTGAGGATATGAAGAGTAAAACATACTCTTTCCGAAGTGAGAAAGTTCCTGGTTACTTCATTTCAGCTCTGGAAAATAATTTGGTTCAATTACCAGTCCCCAAGAGGCCAAACAAAGAAGGAGGTGAAGACCGTCCCAATTATTGTCCCTTTCATCAAATGTTGGGGCATCCCATCCAGGAGTGTTTTGTCTTTAAAGACCTCCTGCAGAAGATGGTCGACTTGGGACAAGTCAAATTGAAGGGTTCTTCAGCTCATGTAGCGTGTGTTACCACTACAGATCCAGAGGAAGGAGGCGAGTGGTAGGAAGTCAAAAGAAAAACTGTGCAAAAATATGATGATTGGATGGTCAGAAAGACAATCAATCGGACCCATGCCATTTTGCGAACACAATTGAAGAATCCAATTGTGTCTTCTACAAAAGCTGCAGTGAAGCCTCCATCAAAAGACAAATCCTCAAAAGGGCAGCACAAGTCAAAGAAGAAAGAGGAATCAGAAGAAGATGAGTATGTATCGAGGCCTAAGTTGTCTTTGACTCTGGCCGATTTTATGCCATCTACTTCAAAGCAACGGGCACTACCCCATCAAACGGCACAGCCTAAACAGGCTAATCAGGCAGAGTCTTTACCAGACGAAGAGTTAATCTTCAGTTCTGTTAATATGATTCAATTAATAGATCCATATTCCAGTCTGGATGAGCCTGAATTCCCTGTATCAAATAAGGGAATCCGAGGAAGTTTTAGAGGTTCAGGATACAGGGGAAGACGTGGATCTTTCCGAAGCCACTTCTCCAATTCTACCCCTGCTAGCACTGTGTATGCAGCAGAAACTCGTGATAGAGCCCTTCAACGAGCTCAAAAAGAACAAGAAAGTTCTTCTGCCAATAGTCAAATCAGTCTTGGCACAGTTATTTTGGAAGACCGATTGAAAATTCCATCTTCTTTATCTCATCAAGTAAATGGATCTAATCGGTCTAATTTTCCAAAACCAAGGATGTTGCCAACTTCTATCCCTATACAAGATGCATCAGCTTCCAAAGCATTTGCTTCCAAGGTACCTGCTAAACCACATATTCCTGTTGGGAAACACAGACCTTTAGATCAAAATTATGATATATTGAAACACTTGGCCCAAGTACCAGCCAAGTTATCAATTTTGGATGCTTTGAATCTGTCAAAAGATCTTCGGGAAGCACTCATCGAAGCTTTGTCAAGTCCTCAGGAGTTTGAAGCTGAAATTGCTGCAACTGAAGTCTATCACATAGAGAATAATCCTGCAGAATTCCATGAAGTGATATCTTTTATTGATAAAGATGAAGATGATGTTGTGCATGGGCACATAAAACCTTTGTACTTATCTGTAAAAGTCAATGGTGTAGATATCCGAAGAGCTTTCATTGACAATGGTTCAGGAGTCAACCTCATTCCCATTCATACACTGCATCGATTGGGCCTCACAGAATCTGATTTATCTCCTTCTACCATGATGTTACAAGGATATGATAAAAATGAACAAGAACCACTGGGCGAAGTTACACTCAGAACTCAGTTTGGAGATCTTGTATCCAATTCGGATTTCATGATTGTTGATCAAGACTCAGCTTTCAATGTCTTACTTGGAAGACCCTGGCTACATCAGCATGCGGTTATCCCTTCATCATACCATCAATGTCTCAAATACTATTTCAATGGTCAAGTTGGAACATTGTATGGTGATAAGGCCCCGTTCAAGACATGTGAGTCTCAATACATTGAGGCATAATTTTATCACATGAAGGGAAGAGAAAAATCTACATTGAAGGAAATTACCAAAGTTAATGCTCCATATGGTTTGGAGAAGATTCCAATAAATCCATTTACACATGTGAGTACAGATTATGTGTTACCTATCAGTCAAATTGACAAAATAGGCCCAAATCAAAATACTCTTATGGAAAGATCCATAATGTCAATTACGACAATCGAGCCAGACAACATGGGAGAAATTGGTAACCTACCAAACAGTGATGAAAGCCTAAGTGTTGACGTTTTCATTTCATCTGTTGAAGTCCAACAAGTCTATACTTCGCCAATCAGGCCAGAAGAAGTTATAGCAACATCAGAGGTGAATAATGATGTCGATTCTCAATCCATCATCTCCTATTTATTTCCCAAAGAAGGCCCTTTATCATCAATAGGGTCGGAAATGGAAGCTTCTTCTTCAAAATGTGAAACTTTTGACATCTCTTTTGATCGTGAAAATTTCGTTTTGTCATCTACTATGCAAGTAGAAATGGAAGAAATAGCACATGATGAAGAGGAAGATCTTAGAGATGCTCCTCCACCATTTGTGGAAGGTATCTCTACCACTGTGGATGAACTCAGAGAAATAAATCTGGGTACAGAGAAAGATCCATGCCCCACTTTAATTAGTGCGTCCATGACCCTTGAAGAGCAAGAGATGTATATTTCTTTTCTAAAGCAAAATAAAGATATTTTTTCTTGGAATTATACAGAAATGCCTGGGCTTGATCCTGATGTTTCTACTCATCATTTGGGTTTACTAAAAGAACATCGAGGATTTAAGTAAGCCGCGAGAAGAACACACCCAACCTATGCTTCCAAAATTGAAGCTGAAGTGGATAAGATGATCAAAGCTAACTTCGTCAGAGAAGTTCAGTATCCCAAGTGGTTGGATAATATTGTCCCTGTAAAGAATAAGAACAGACAAATTAGGGTTTGCTTCGATTTCAGAGATCTTAATCGGTATTGTCCTAAAGATGATTTCCCAGTTCCGATTACATAACTCTTAATTGATGCGACGGCTGGATATGAAGTACTTTCCTTCATGGATGGATATTCCGGATATTATCAGATCTGAATGGCCCCAGAAGATGATGAATCTACAGCCTTCAGAGCCCCTCAAGGTGTGTTTTGTTACCAGGTGATTCCCTTTGTTTAAAGAATGCAGGTGCAACATATCAACGCGCCATGCATCATATCTTCAAACCTTTCTTAGGGAAATTTTTTGAATGATATGTACACGATTTGGTGGTTAAATCCAAACAACGTTCTAATCACTTGGCTGATTTGGAAGTCATATTCCACAAGCTTCGACAACATAATTTGAAGATGAACCCCTTAAAATGTGCTTTTGGGGTAACCTCAGGAAACTTTCTCGGCTTTGTTGTACGCCATTGTGGTATTGAAGTCGATCCTGAGAAGAACAAATCAATCCTTGGTATGTCACCTCCTCATAATTTGAAAGAATTAAGAGGACTTCAAGGACACTTAGCTTATATTCGGTGTTTCATCGCCAATTTGGCAGGCAAAAGTTTACCCTTTACCAAATTATTGAAGAAAGTAGTCACTTACCAGTGGACTGAAGAATGTCAAGAAGCATTTGATGTTCTCAAGAAATACCTCTTGAGTCCACCAGTACTCATGCCACCTGTTGAAGGTAGACCACTTATCCTCTATGTGACAGCTCTAGAGAGATCATTGGGTGCCTTTCTCGCTCAAAAGAATGATGCTGGGAATGAAAATAGCCTCTAATATCTTAATAGAACTATTCTTGAAGCAGAAACCTGGTATTCAAGTATTGAGAAGTGCTGCCTGGCATTAATCTTTGCAGTTCAGAAACTGAGACACTACCTGCAACATCATGAGGTCCAATTGGTATCTCGCAATAATCCGCTCAAATTCATCCTTAGCCGTCCAATCCTTACAGGACGTCTAGCAAGGTGGGCAGTTATTTTGCAGCAGTTCGACATTCAGTATGTGTCTCAAAAGGCAATTAAGGGCCAAGCTCTGGCTGATTTCCTGGCTAAACATCCTTCAATGGAAGACATGTCTTTGGATATTGAACTCCCTGATGAGGAAGTATTCTCTATTCAAGAGAGTCCTCAAACATGGGAAATGTATTTTGATGGTGCTTCCAGAAGTCCAACAGGGATGAAAATGGAAAATCCTAAATTCAACCAAGTTGGTTTAGGAATTGTGCTCATTTCTCCAAATAAGGGAGTGTTACCTTATTCCTTTTTATTGTGGGAATGTGGTACCAATAATGAAGCCGAATACCAAGCTCTTATCACAGGCTTGGAGTTAGCGCTCCAAGCACAAGTGAATCACTTAAAGGTGAAAGGTGATTCATACATGGTAATCAAACAAGTCAATGGGGATTATTCCATCAGAAAAGAAGAATTAATTCCTTTGTATGATTACGTCAGAGAGTTAATGGCAAAATTCCCTTCAGAACCGACATTTTCTTATGTCCCAAGATCACAAAATGCTCAAGCTGATGCACTGGCTAATATAGCCGCAGCTCTAGCAGATCCAAATCGGGACGAGACAACCATCAGTATTGCCCACCGTCGTGCAATTTCACCTTATGGTCAAGCCAGAACAGAGGAAATTAATGAAATTAGTCCCATTCTTGAACTGTATGGTCATACTACAGGATGGATGTCACATATCAGGGAATACCTTCAAAATGGATCACTTCCACCTAATAGAGCTGAGAAAGAACAAATCCGGAGACGTGTGGTCAATTATACTCTTTATGATGGCCCAAACCACCTAGATAAAATTATCTACAAACATGGTTTTGATGGAGTTCTCTTCAGATGCATTGATGGTGAAGAGACAATGGATTTCATAAAAGAAGTACATGCAGGAGTCTGTGGTGCCCACCAGTCTGGACATAGACTGTCTGATCAAATTCGAAGGCTTGGATACTTTTGGCCTTCAATGATACAAGATTGTGTTAATTTCACAAAGAAGTGTCATTCATGACAAGTATATGCCAACTTCATTCATCAACCTCCAGAGTTGCTTCATACGGCTAAATACTCATGGCCATTTGCCACATGGGGAATGGATGTGGTGGGACCTTACCCTTCTGCTACGACCAAGCAGTTTAAGTACATTCTTACTGCTACTGATTTCTTTTCCAAATGGGCAGAGGCAGTACCTCTCAAAGAAGTCAGTTCTAAATGCATTGTTAGCTTCATCAAGTCTAACATCATTACTAGATTTGGTGTCCCTCATACCATATTGACGGACAACGGCACCAACTTCTGTTCTTCTGAGGTGAAGAAATTGTATCAAGAATACAACATTAAATCCAACCATTCATCTCGGTATCATGTGGCGGCCAATGGCCAAATAGAAGCCTTTAATAAGACTCTTTCAAATATACTGCAAAAGATGGTGGATAAAGATAATATATCATGGCCTGATAAACTCTTTCATGCTTTATAGGCTTATCGGACTACCACCCGCAATGCAACGCGGTCAACTCCATATTCGTTGGTATATGGAATGGAAGCAGTCTTGCCAATTGAAGTTCAATTTCCCTCACTCAGAGTAGCCATTTGTGATCAGTTATCTACAGATGAGAAATCCCAAAAGCGATTGAAAGAATTGCAACGGTTAGATGAGAAAAGATTGTGCACTTTGTACCACTTGGAAATCTATCAGAATCGAATAGCACTAGCTTTTAACAAAAAGGTTCGTCTTCGTTCATTCAATTAGGGAGAATTGGTATTAGTTCTCAGAACTCCAATGATACCAGGAAAGAAACCTCCCAAGCTTGAGCCAAAATAGGAAGGGCCTTATTCAATACATAAGGTCTACTCCAATGGAGCTTATTCATTAATCTCATTGGATGGAGAAATCATCACAACTCCAACCAATGCCAGATTTCTGAAGAAATATTTTGTATAAACACAAAATATGGTCCCCAGAACCAAAATTCTTACAATTGGTTCACTGGTTTTAATCACTTAATAGTCCAGTATGACTTTAAACTGCATCATCATCCACGGTCTATGCATATGACCTTAAACTATTTGCACTTTCATCCAACATGACGTTAAACTGTTGAAAAGAACTTGTTCCCGCAACATGACACTAAACTGTGCAGCATCAGTTCGTCCTTGCTATATGACGTTAAACTATACAGCAATGGTCCAGTATGACCTTAAACTGCAACTACGTCCAACAGGACGTTAAACTATAGGAAAGTCCCTTACGTCCGGAAAGACGTTAAACTACATAAGCACTTAATAGTCTAGTATGAATTTAAACTGCATCATCATCCACGGTCTATGCATATGACCTTAAACTATTTTCACTTTCGTCCAACATGACGTTAAATTGTAGAAAAGTCCCTTACGTCTGGAAAGACGTTAAACTATATAATCTCAAAGGTCCAGCATGACATTAAACTGCACCATCCATGGTCCATGCATATGACCTTAATCTATTTTCACTTTCGTCCAACATGACGTTAAACTGTAGAAAAGAACTTGTCCCTGCAACATGACACTAAACTGTGCAACACCATTTCTTCCTTGCTATATGACGTTAAACTATACAGCAATGGTCCAGTATGACCTTAAACTGCAACTTCGTCCCACATGACGTTAAACTATGAAAAAGTTCCCTAAACCGTCCAGCATGACCTTAAACTGCATCATCCTTGGTCCATTTATATGACCATAAACTATTTGCAAGTCCCTTATGTCCAGCAAGACGTTAAACTGTGACGTCTTAACTACATGACGCTAAACTGTATAAAAGTCCCTTATGTCCAGCAAGACGTTAAACTGTGACGTCCTAACTACATGACGCTAAACTGTATAAAAGTCCCTTACGTCTGGAAAGACGTTAAACTATATAATATCAAAGGTCCAGCATGACATTAAACTGCACCATCCACGGTCCATGCATATGACCTTAAACTATTCGCACTTTTGTCCAACATGACATAAATGGTGTGTTATTTTGTCCTTACTGCATGACATTAAACTGCACAGTCCCCCTTTCGTCCAATATGACGTTAAACTGTATTGTCCCCATCGTCCTAACTACATGATGCTAAACTGTACAGAAAATCCATGATATTGTCCTACATGACATTAAACTGTTATTTTGTCCCTACTACATGACACTAAACTGTGCAGCACCAATAGTCCTAACTGCAAGACTTTAAACTGCATAGTCCCTTGATATGTCCTACATGACATTAAACTATGCATCGTTAAGGTTGTTGTTACCTCTTGTTTCTCACACCGAGTATGACTCACGTGAGCTTAGAGAAAACCTCAACCATAACACTCTCTTTGGGCCCCTAACCATGTGTAAGTCCCAACAACATTTTTTATTAGATCATTGTCCCCAAGAAAAACTTGATCATTAATTCATTATTTAATTGAACTACAAGGACTTTGATCATTGCCCTCCATGCTGGGTATGTAGGCAACCTCCCAGGGTTCAAGCGCAAAAACAATCTCTTCACATCGGTTCACCACCATCTCATATGATGTTGATTCGTGAAACCGCCCCTGGAATCAATATCTTTACATTGATTCACTCTCGTCTTTGTTATATGACGTTAAACTATACAACACTTTTGTCTGGTATGACAATAAACTACAATATTCTTTGATTTCCTCATTTGAGAGAGAACTATTATTGACATTGATTTTTTTCAATCATGATTCATTTCAAAAGACTACGTGCATACATGGTAATGCCTAAACTTTTTATCTTAGGTTAAACCATCATTGCACTAAAGTCCCCTTTCACCCTTCACATGTACGAACCAAATTTGTATAAAGGGTAGTTCTAGAACTACGTGGACTTGATTCCCATCCTTATGGGATACGTAGGAACATTCGAGTGTCCCTCGAATCCAGTCCCAAGTCTTTTGGGCCTAACCCCAAATTTCACTTTCAGTCCCTTGGCTGAAAAGTCCTCATGAAAACACACACCGTGTATTCATTATTATGGTCCGAGTTCTATGACCCTAAACTAAGATCTCTCATACTTTCGTCCTGCACGACATTAAACTGCATTTCAAGAACTACGTATTGCTTGATTCTCATTCTTATGAGATACGTAGTGAAGTCCAAAATTTCAATTTAGGACCCAGCCACAACATGATTATGGTTATCATTGACCTATGTATCCCTATATACATTGGAAAATACCCATATTTATGTGTTATAATCCTAACCTTAAATATTTTCAGATCTTCATAACCATTTTCATGACTTCTAGTCACAAAAATGTCAAACTTCTGAGAATTCTTTTGCCTGACTATGCAGCACGTGCCTATAGGCGGCCTTGCATAAACAGTCCACATAACAGACTTGTCATCTAAAAGATGCTATTTATTTGACCATGTAGCCAATGCCCTTAGGTGGCCCTGCATATTTCAACCCCCTAACGGGTTTGTTAAATAATGGTAACTTCATTCTTGGGAAGAATGCCTCTTTTGTCCTTATTTGTCTTAAATGATAGTATGTAGGGATCTGCAAAAAAAAATATCCATCCTTAACATATTTGTCCCATATCCTTTTTCATGATCTGAAAGTATTCAAGTCTATGGTTTATTCTTCTTCCCTACGTTTGGGTAAGACCTTCGTAGGAGTGATATTCACCCAGTTCTTCGATAATCTTTTCTGGAAATATCTTCTCCATATTCAAGTCCCTCTTTCCAAACAAAAAACTCTATACTTTAGAAAATTTGAATCTCCATAAACTTTCACTGGCTTTTAGCACTAGGAAAGTAAATTTCTGGGAGTTCTTTTTCCTGACTATGCAGCACGTTCCCATAGGTGGCCTTGCATAAACAGTCCACATAACAGACTTGTCAACCGAAAGATGCTATTTATTTATCCATGCAGCCAATGCCCTTAGGTGTCCTGACATATTTCAACCCCCTAACGGGTTTTTGTTAAATAATAGTAACTTCATTCTTGGAAATTACTTCTTCTAAATGCCTTTTAGCTCTTTTTCATATCATTCCTCAGATTCAAATATTCATAAGCCATAGTTTACATATTTTCCCTCATAATTGAGTATGGTAGTATGTTTTCAGATGAACATTCAAGGAATTGTGTTAATTCTAATCCATTTTGGTCAAAGCTATTTCGACCTTAAACATTAGCCCCTTTATGTCCGGCGTGCATGACTTTAAACTGCCCACAAAAGCAAAGGAACTCTGAATAAAAGTCAAGTTCCATCTCACTAAACATACATTTTGTATGATTTAGGTAATATTGAGCAATTAAAAAGTTCAAAGTTTGTAGGGTTATTTGTAATAATCCTAGTAAAAATCAAACTATGCTTACTAGTCCCATTGTCTTAAGTAAATTTGAAGTAGGTAATGAAAGAATGTAGGTACAAATGATTGAAGATGAAAGTATTTTTCGTTGATACGCAATAGTTAGAAGGACATCCACAGACTGGAGTCTCTTCTCTTTTTCAAGAATTACAAGAGGCTTTCAACATAACACTTCATTTGATTTACGGCATCCCGAGCTTCATCAGCAATCACCTGGAATTCATTCATTCATCTGGATAAAATAAGAGATACAGTGATATTAGCTCTTCTTGGAACAATTGTAAAAGGATATTCTTGAGTGCGGTTTGAGAAAATTTTCTGCTGATCAAACAGTGACTCTGTTACTGTCCAAGAGACTTGGAAGATGGATACATGGATTTGAGAATGGAGCATTGGAAGTAAAGAGCCATTTGGAGAGAGTACTCTTTTCAGATATTGCTTTAATGCCATGTCTGTCTTCTCTCCACCAACCGGTAGTGGAAAACATTTCAGCCCATGGGTTTTCCATTTTCATATCTACAAGGAAATAACATGGAGGAAGAATTTGAAAGTTCACACCATTGTTGTTTCTCTTAATGCACATCATAACCGAAATAGAGGAGTAGCAGTGAAGCTGCATCTCAGGTGTATAATTGTTTTCATTTGGAACATTGACTCCTTGCAGATGACCATGACCACACAGAGGCAGATAGATGCTCTGTGGAAAATTAGGATGATATTTCTTCAATTACTTAGCCAAATCTAGGAGAGTGCTGTCATAGATGTCATAGTAATCATGGCCAATGATGTTCATCATGTCATCAATCCGCTTCCTAGCCAGTTCATCAGCCATTCCAATTCCCTTAAGAACCATTGAATCTGCCCAAAAGTTAAATAAATTAAACTCTTAAATGGGTTTATTTTTTCAATAAAATTTTTGAAAGATTTTGAAAAAAAAATTGCTAAGGCATTAAGTCGCGCAAGTCTAAACATGGCGCGCAAGTATTCGTGTTCCACGCTAGTTTTTGACGCGCAAGTATAAACCGCGCAAGTACAAATACCTTTATAGTAGCGCGACATCAAGGAAAACACTAGAAAACAGAGCAACCTGCGCGGCTAAGGTGACCTGCACGGCGAGAGCTCGAAGGAATGAAGTCCGGAAGTCCGGATCCTTGTACGGAGGTGAGGCCATGTATTTATAGGCCCGGAGGCCTATCTGCGTGCCATACCCAGTGCGCTTAAGGCCTGCATGCTGCAAACTTGCGCGCCACCCTCTGTGCCCTGAAGATTTGCGCGCCCCATTTTTCCTTTGGATTGATTCATTTCCTCAGAGTCAAATCCTCATTTCTTTCTGAATCCAACTCTGAGGGGGGACTTTTGTTGACGCTCCTTTCGTCACATAATCTAAAGATCAGAAAAGGGGAATATCTGAGCTCTAAGTGATTCATCCCTTGAAGAAAACATCAAAAATCGACAAAGGCATGAACAAAGGATCAAAAGCAACTGCACCGCGCAAGTTATATCATCGTCGCGCAAGTGACTTGCGCGCCCTAAGTGATAACCGCCCGGTAACCGCCCGGGGTCTTCTCCTGCCTATAAATAGACCCTGTGGGCCCCCCATTCGAGAGATCTTTTTCCAGAAACTCGGATTGAAGCTCCCAACGCCCAAGTCTCTTCTCAAAGCTTCCTGAACACTTCGAAGGTAATTTCTTACCTAGAACAGAAGATCTAAAGAGGAGGAGGAAGGCCTATGTATTGAAACTCATCAACACTTGTGCGCCTCCTTATTCTTTCAATAGAATTTGCGCGTCCCTTTTCTAGAAGAACCTCAAGAGGATTCTAAAGGGTTTAATAAAGAGTCGCTCAAGTATTTTAATGCTGGTTGAAAATCGCGCAAGTACTCCACATGCCGCGCAGGTATACCTGCGCGGCCAATACTTGCGCGCCCACGCAAGACTTGCGCACCTTTCAAGACTTGCGCGCCCCTACCTTTTTGGGTGCCCATCCTGCCCATTTTACCCCTCTTAAACCATTTCACCTCTCCTATTCAAGATTTAGTCTTCAAGATACTCTTCAAAGCCATTTATGGCATGATTTATTGATTTGAATTCCTTATTTGAAAGGAATTCTGTGGAATATATCTCAAAACATAGTGATTTATACATATTTATGTCACCAAAGATTGAGAGTTAATTCATTCAACCTCATCCTTTAAAGATGAGAGAATCCTTAACCTGGGTCTCCTTTTTTAGGAATAATCCCCAGTTATAAGTCCTTTAATATGGGCATCTTCCTCAAGAGTAAGCCCCAAATTCTTAAAATTCCCAAACATGGGCATCCTTCTTAGGAGTAATCCCCAAACCTTAATTCCTTACCTTGGGCATCCTCCTCAGGAGTAAGCCCCAATCATAATCCTTTAATTTGGGCATCCTCCTCAGGAGTAAGCCCCAAGTCCCTTAACTTGGGCATCCTTCTTAGGAGTAAGACCCAAACCTTAATTCCTTAACTTGGGCATCCTCCTCAGGAGTAGGCCCCAATCATAAATATGGATATCCTTTTCAGTAATAAGTTCCAGTTATAATCTTGGGATTCCTTTTCAGGAATAAGCCCCAAGTCCCCTAATTTCTCTTTAACCAGTCCTAATTTACCCTTGATTTGGGTTTCCTTTTCAGGAGTAAAACCCAATCATAAGTCCCCTCCTAACTTGGGCATCCTCCTTAGGAGTAAGCCCCAAGATTAGAGTATTCAAATCTCCATGAAGCACATATACTTTTATGGACCCTGTTCCTGGATTTTCTCCCTAAATGTAAATCCTAAACCTTCATCTATCTGGGCAGTCATATATACATAAGCCCCAAACCATTTCTTATGATTACATCTTTCATGGCACAATTGTCTAATTTTTACCAATACCTCTTGTTTCTCACACCGAGCATGACTCACGTGAGCTTAGAGTGTAAAAGTAATTATGACATCCTTCTTTGAGCCATCAATCATAAACGTCATTCTCTATTATTCAAACTACGTGGGTTCTGATTCCTATTCCAAAACAAAGGATACGTAGGTAGCCCATTTATGGGTTCGATCCCAACTTTGAAATAATCCATGTCCTTCGGAATGACGATAAACTTAAAGTGCCCCACTGAGTGGCTTTAAAACCAGCCTGGTCATCATAATGACCAAGAGACTTTTATAAATGTTTCGAAGGATACCATTGACCAAGAATCTCTAAATAGATACAGATGATTCTCTATTGATGAAGAACCTCGAATACATATAAAATATTCTCTAAATTTCTTACATATTTAATCATTGATTGTTAAAACTAAAGGAAATATCATTTTATACTTGGTAATGTAATAAGGATTCACGAACATAACTTAAATCTATAAAGAGAGTCCCGGAGTAGACAATAATTCCCCTCAAAAAGGTGTGATGAGTCCGACCTCCCATCCTCTCGACCAATGAAAATTCTTAAGTCTCATTAGTCCACAAGCTAATGAGATCCTACCTTTGGAAAGTAGGTCCAAACGGATGTGGAATCATTGGATGTTTCCGGTTCTACGAACAAACCCATTAGAAACCGATCGGAACGTTTGAATCTCCCATCCAGGAGGTCATCCCCGAATTCCGTGCGAAACAATGGGTACAGAATTATGTATATGTATTCTTGGTTTACTATCAATGTTACCATTTTACAGATATATTCGGGATTACTTATTCATTCACTAAGACAACACTAGTTTTAATTCATATGGTATGGTTCTCTGGAGTTTATCATCATCTTGGGGTATGAGAGTTGTTTCGATTTTGGGATCTAACCGATAAGATGGTCTTCCTAGATATCCCCATTTGAGAAATCAGAACCCATGTATTCTGGTGTCACTTTTCTAGACACATATGATTTTATGTTCCTTTGACATAAACCCGACCATGAGGTTTACCTTCATGCAACATAGACATCCAAGTGAAAGGTTACCTAGTAATGATAGATTTGAACTTACATCGGGAAAGTCGAATATAACCAAAAGAGATATGGTCTCCTGGGTGGATATAACCCTACCAATAATGTTGCCCGAAGAACATTAGGGTGACTTTGGGGCTAGATTTGGACCTTATAGAGGATTCCTATGTGTCCATCTTAGTTGGGAATTAGAGACCTCATAGTTTAGTATCTTTTGGGACTTACACTTTTGAGGAGGCCCATTAAGGGAGCATGCTCAGGACTTACGCATGGGATTTTTCCATTTGAGGGGATTTGATCAGGGTTACACCTTCTAGGAGGACCACATGAATTGAAATTGGTTATTACATATATTTGGAAGGAACATTATTTTGGACCATGTTGATGTCATGATTGCTGAAAACCTCTATGGCCATGTGAGTCATGCTTGGTATGGGAAAGAAGAAGAGGAAGTGGATCTGAAGATCGAACCTATGTGGGATTTAAATATAGATGAGATGCTCAATTATAAGATGGGGGTGAATTGTAATTTCAAAAAATATCATTTTTAACCATAAGAAAATATATTTTTAACAAATTTAAACAAGGTGAATTCACAAACCCTATTTGATTCTTAATAAAGGGATAATTGAAAGGGCCCAAGTCGAATTATAAAGAACATGATCTTAAACAAGTTTATCATAAAGAAACTTAAGAAAGTTTATCTTAGAGAAATATTCTACCTTAAAGTGTATAAAATCTTATTTATCAGAGTATAAAATTCTAAGAAAGTATAAGAATGTTATACTTTCTTTCATTAATAAATTACATCGAATGTAAATTTTTTAATAAGAACAACTAATCAAGTAGGAAATATTTTAACCCAAAGATAGGGGTATCCAAAAACCTTGGATAAAGGTCCCTTGATTTATAATTTCCATAAATTCTATCTTACCCGCACTAGGGTAAGCCCTCAATTAGAGTATCAGAGTATTTCTTGCTATCCTCACAAGACCTTGAGATTTAAGGTAGTCTTCACCTCTATCTTCATATCCTTGGAAACCCTAGATTGTACACAATAACAATTAGAGTCACACTAAGAAGGTTGAACATTTTTTTCATGGATAAATAAGATGTTAATAGATCGCACAAGGAATGAGAGTCTCTATCTCTATAAATTACTTAACATCATCACAACATGTAATCTATAGAAGTATCTACCACTATTCAAATGGATAAGGTATTATAGGCAGAAAATCCAACCGTCTTCTCCTCCTCCAACGATCATATTTTCCCTTGAATTTAAGAGGGACTTGGACTTGTGTCACTCAATCAATAGTTACTTTGAAACAAATTGTATGACATTGTTCCATTGTAACAAAATCATATGTAAAAATTTATAACATGTATGAAAAACATTATTAGGTTGAAGAAACATAAGTAAACTAGAATCCGATAAATTTGGAACAATATCTTAAGAAAAAAAGTATCTTTAACATGTATGAATAGTTGGATTATAATGATAGTGTGAAATAAATTCTAAATATGTATAAAATTGGAGTTTTATTTTTTGAGAATATGGAGTCTGATTTTAGATTGAATAATAGTCTAAATTCTGAGAAATTCAAAGTCTGAATTTTGAGAAATTCAGAGTCTGAATTATAAGGAATTCAATGTCTCAATTCTAAGTAATTTTGAGTTTGAATATCAGAGAATTCGGAGTCTTAATTTCAGAGAATTCAGTTTCTAAATTTCATTGTATTAAGAGTCTAAATTTTAGATAATTTAGATTATATATTTTAGATAATTTGGAGTCTCAATTTCAGATAATCCAGAGTCTAAATTTTAGAGACATTGGAGTTTGAATTTTAGAGAATTCAGGTTCTAAATTTCAGTGATACTCAGACTCAAGAATCAAAATGAAATAGAGTCTGAAAACAGATAGGATTAGAGTCTAAAAATAATGAGACTTGGTATCTATGAAACTGGAAGGTTATATGGTTTTGATAAGGATCCGATTATTCTTATAGTAATTCGGTATTAAGGCTAATATTAGATAAGGAACATTAATCATGACATATAAAAGTAAGTTATGGTTAAAAAAATAAATTTTCTTAGAGAAAGAAAATAATCTTTAAGGAAAATGTTTTTTATGATTTTTCAAAACATTAAGGAATGGAAAAGTCCTAAAATTTCTTACTGAATTAAAAATGTCCAACATAATATGCTGATATATAATACTGAAGCCCAGAGGGAAGAGATGGGAAATTTAATGTGCCCATTTTCCCTCTTGTTTTCATATACTAGATAGTCATATTTATCGTTCTATCCAAATATGTCTCTAGTGATATAAAATAAGAGTGTGGGTGACACCTCTTAAAAGATAGGCTTGGGGTTACGTTAGTGGGAGTGTCCTATTGAATGTCATATGGCATATTATATAGTTTAATGTCATATATCTTGAATTATGGCATCACAACTTAATGTCGTGTTGGAGGGACTATAACAACATAGTTTATTGTCATGGGGAATGGTCTATAACATCACAGTTTAATGACATATTTTATAGACTAATACAATATAGTTTAATACCTTGTGGTCATTATGAAACTACTAGTTCATGGTCATAGAGTTTTGACCACTTGTTATAGAATCCCTGATTAACTGGAGGATAATCAGGTTGGGATATTCTAACATTCCTTGAACATGAGAGGGAATGAAAGTGTAATGCAAGATTCTATGGATAATCAAATCAGGAAAAATTACATGGGGCATGGAACCCATTAGAGACTACAGAGGTAGGAAAATTGTCTCTTAAGTAATAATTTGTCTTTAGTTGACAAGTATTTTTGTTGGAAACTTATACAATTTTCCCAAGGAATATTGTGAAAAGTCAAGAAAAGGTTTCCTCAGGACCCTTACATTCCATTTTCGATGGTCAAGGAAGTTTATAATACTCCAAAATCTACAAAGACGTAGAGTTTGATGACTGTAAAGGATGTGACTTGTCATGTAAAAAAAATTTAGACCATGAGTTTTCATGGCGTTATGGATCAACCTGGAATAAGAGGCGGGAGATTGGGTTTTAGGAGTCTCATAAGGATTAGCTCAACCCATGATATTTAATGGATGGGTTTTGGGGCTGTATAAGGGCAAAACATATAATGTCATTGACCAAGACCAAAATGTTTACAATGCGAATCTCCATTTTTCTTGGGGGTCAGTGATGGTAGCCAACAGACAATCCTAGAGGGTTGGGACCACAACCTGACACTAATCCTCTGAGGGAGTCTAGGGGCACATCCCCTTGGTATGGACCAGTGAGCACATATGATTTTCCTCATAAGTCTATCTACATAGGATCTAGCCGCATAGGAGCTAGCTACATATGGGAGTTCATGAAGGAGAGTTTGTGAGGTAGTTGGCTGTATATGATCTAGTTACATTGGATTTACTATAGAGGGGATTCTATGAAGGGTTTCTGGAATAGTTTAATCCAAGTGGCATTGTCCATGAATGAGCATATGTAATGGAACATCCATAGAGGGTTGTCCACAAAGGGTTTTCCCGAGAAGAATTTATTTATATGTTTGTGGGTTCAATAAATGATACCTATTTTTCAAAAATGACATTTACAATTCATGGTATGTTATTTGGAGGAACTTCTATATATGGTTCATGGGATGGTTTCTGCAAAGGGTCGCGTCTATATGTCTTGTGGTTTGGAACCCACGAACTGTTTCAGTTACGGGATGGATTTCTCTTACACCCTCTATATTTTTATATGTACTTCATCCCCTTTTCAAGCTTTGTTTCCATGTCATACTTCTTTTGGTCCTCCTTGGGGTCCTTTTATAGAGTAATGGAGTGACCGACAACTATAATTGTTGGTTTTCTATGGTGGTCTATAGACCATATGTTGTGAGGGCCTAAGGACTTAGTCAGCAGGGACCATCATTTCTAGGTGCTGCTGATGCCACCTCATCTTGTTAACTACTTAGTTTGTGAGGGATGTTCATTTGAAGGGGAATAAATCACCACCTACTTCCCAAAATATTTATATGGGTTCATTTGTAGAAATTGTCTCTATTGTATTCATCCCATAAACAATTTAGTTTGTGAGCACTTCGTGAAGAAGCGGATCACCACGCAGAGTGGTGATCCGCAAAGTGAATTTCCCTTAATGGTATTGCTTCTTACATTGAATATTTTTATTTATTATTCTTTAGTATTTTATTTCTATACTTTTTCAAGTTTGTTATAATTTTATTCATCTATAATGTGGAATTTTTAGGACCCATCAAATTCCACCCATCGGAATGGGATATAATCGAAATGAAGAGGAGGCTATTACAATGTAGAAAGTGGTTCAAATTTTAATGAATTTTCAGATAATGATCTATCTTTTTCTTGGGGAAAGGGACTCAATTATCATAGATTTACTATTTCTAGGTTTATATGAGAAACCGTAAATACTATTGTTATTTTATATTATCACCCTAATTTTTTCTGAAAACCAATTTGGTGTGGTATTAGTGGGTATAAAGTGACTTTTTATTAAATTTTCCTTTCTGGATTTTTGACCTAATAAGATTTGTGTCTTTTTAATTCTTGACTGCTCGAAATATTTTCTAAAACCTGGAAAGCATATGTTTAGAGATTTTGAACTCGACTTTTGTATAGGGTTTCCTTTGTAGGTTTTCATCTTGGTGAGTTTTTTGTCTCTTTACATGGGATGTTTAGAGTCTTTAAAACTGGAATAATATTACTGATGTTTTTGGTTCAACATCTTGGACCATAAATTGTGATGAAAGGTCCCCAATGTGGTTTATTGGGATAGAATTACCTAATAATTTATATACCTGAGTGTGGTATTTTTATTGACCCTAGTTTTATGATTTTAGAATCTAAAACATGATATGGGTAAAGTATTATAGAAATAACCATAAGAATGGTTTCTAACATGATTTTGCTGATGAGGGAGTATAGAGGTAGGAAAGCCATTCCTAAGAATTATTTTTTATCTAGTTGTCTGGACTTTTTTTAGGTGAAATATATATATCCCAATGGGGCCTATTATGAATAGTTAATCAAAGGTGTCCTCAGGACATAAACCATTCATTTTTGATATCCAGGAGGTTTACTTGGACTTTGGATTACTCAAGACCATGAGGATTTGTTTGTTAAATAATTTGTGTCTGAAACATATGGGGGAATCCATGTCAAATTTAAAATATAAATGAGAGACCATACCTAACTGAATTTATATTGTGTAAGGAAGGGTTAAGGCATGGCACATTTTATCATTGTGAAATAAGAAAATCGGTGGTTCAATTTAGTGTCTTACTGCTCGGAATTTTTGGAATTAACACAGATATAATGAAAGGGTAAAAATATTAACTCCTTTCATAGTAATATGACTATAAATGTTATACCATATTTAGGCATTGAGGGGGGAAAGGGGTGTAATTTGTAATATGGGGGTTCCTAAATCTAGGGATTGGTATGAGATATAAACTTAATGGGAATATGATAGTAGGAAAATCCTATTCGGAAGAAGAAGTTGTCTCTTATGGAAAAGCCATTTTTGGAAACTTATGTTGATCTAGGAAACTGAACCTCCATCTTCGATAGTTGGGGAAGGATAAGGGGATTCATAACTTTTTAGAAATAGAGTGTAGTTCATGAATGTAGGGTTCCTAAACATGAAATGGGGGCATTTCAAGTCATAATTTTGTGGTGAAAATGATAGATAAGTTTCTCCCTATGCAGGACCTAACCCATCCAAAGTGATAGAACATTGGTTATGAAGTTTAATGTCATGTGGTCAAAAAAATTCATTTATCACATTCTCCCACAAAAATCTAGTTTATTAAAGGGTGTATGGAATTTTTGATTTTGAGGTTATGAACTCACCAGTGGTGAAAATTTCACATTGGAGTTCTCTATGAAGATCTATTTCATTTATAAGAAGAATGGGAAAACACTCTTTGTTGTTTCTAAAAGTACTTGTGCTGGTCTCACCCATAAATAGTAAAAGTGTGGAGATTTATATGTCATGTTTAGACATGAAATATTATGTTTGGGTTCCCCCATGTATCATGTGACATCAGGATTTAATCCATACACAGTTATTTAAAGTTTTCTTGTGTAGGTATGACCCATGCATTGGGATGGAATTTTTTTTGAAGGTGGATGAACCAAAATATAAATATCCAGGCATCACTACATATCCCATATGATCAGGAATCAATCAATAAATATTTATCGGTATCATGAAGTTTAATGTCTTGCGATGAGGACATTGGCCATGAAGTTTTATGTTATGTGGTTAAGATGATGGGAACATAGTTTAGTGTCATGTTATGGGAATGAATTTTCATAGAAATCATAAAATATTAGAGGAAAATTGATCCAGGATATTTTGACAATCTCCGAGCTTGAGGGGGAAGGAAATTGTAAATAATTATTCCAGGGACCCTCAAATCAGGAGGAATGTTACATGGCATGAGATCCATTGAGGCCTACATAGGTAGGAAAATCCTATCCCAAGGAAGGATATGTCTCTGGTTGACATGAATTTTTATGGGAAACATATGCAGAGCCAACTAGGACATATTATGCATAGTCAAACAGTGGATTATGCAATACCCTGACCATCCATTTCTGATGGCCATAGAGGTATATAATGTTTCAAAATTCCCCAGGTCACAGAGTATAATGAATAGAAGGCGGATGGATGGGAATATAAGAAATATTTCATCCAACATTTCCATGAACTTTGAATTCCCCTACATTGATCTGACTCACACATGGTACGATTTTTGTTTGTTTGTTGGATCCCTAAATTGGAGACAATAATTCATGATCTCCAGCATAAATTTGAATATAGGGTAGCTTTTATTACATTGTTTTGTGTTTGGTAGTAGGATACAGAACCTATACATCTCAATGTTTCTCCATGGAATGAAAATCAATCCATACATAGTTATTGAGGGCTCCTTGTATAGATATGGTTCATACATAAGGAAGAGGGAATTGTTTAACACAACATAGTGGATGAATAATGTAGGGGGTGATGTTATTTCTGGTGGGGGCATCATAATGGTGCAACATATTTTATCATCGTGCAACTAAGATGTTAGTCACACATTTTAATGTCGTGTTGTGAGGATAGATAGAGGATAAATTCTCAAATTGGGGGGGGGGGGGTGTATAGAATAGCTGATATAATCTATCATGAATGAGGATCCATGGGGCCCTACTCCCTACCACAAACTCAACAAGGGAACTTAGGAGAAGGGGAAGAAAGGTTTAATGGATCTATGAATAGTCTAGATATATGACCTTCGAGTGTCAATACTTATCCCATGTGGATGGGAATCATGCCACACGTAGTTCTTGGATAGAAGCCACCCTGCATTGGTTTGTCCAATACTCAAGGGGGGGGGGGGGGGTCTCTTTATTTTATTTTTGATGGTGGTGGAGGGGTCATAGATATGACATCTAGTAATTACTACATATCCTGTGAGGGTGTGAATGATTCTATACATTATTTTGATCTGTATTCTTCACACAGGTGTGACCTATACGCAGAGGAGGAAACTTTTCCCATTATAGGAGGTCGGTCCCAGGACATAGAGTCTAGGAACCACTATGAACCTCCTTGAAATGAGAATCAATCCTGACATAGTTTTGGAAAAAGAGAGTTCCTTTATTTATCTGATTCTCAGGTAAGTATAGGGAAATTTATTTTTTCTCCCACATAGATCTATCTCAAGTGCAATGGATCATTGATTGGAAATAATATATCCATAAACATTAACATTGTGTGGTTAGGATGATAGATGCCATGAAGTTTAACGTCTTGTGGTAAAGACCTTGGTCACTCGACATAGAGGAATGAGAATATTGTATACTGTAGTTTAATAGATTACAATTAGGACAATAGATTACATACATTTTAACATCTTTCAATTAGTAAGATAACACTTAGTTTATTGTCATCTATTTTGGAGAACATGCATAATTTATTTTCATACGGCCAGGATTAGGGTGGCACAATTTAAAATCATATTACAGGACATTCACGCTATGCATTTTAATTTCATACAGTAATGAATTTTTTCCCTATTGTTTAATTTCTTGTGATCAGGTTGTTTCATATTGATTACATGAAATATTTCTTCAGGAACCTTGCATTCATAGGGGTAGTAATGAGTTTTAAATCCCTTTAAATTAATGAATATTCCCCATTAGAGTACACCTTATGTATTATATATGGTTCTTTGCATTTTGGTTCCAATTTTGGAGGTTTATTTTTGAGTATCCCTATATTTATGAGGACCAACACCATATCTTGTTTGAGGGAATATAGGAGGAGAACCTTTTTGTGGAAGGCTCATGCAGTCCAAATTTGGTAATCTTATAGTGGTTCAAGGTATGAAATATATTTTAATCAATTAATTCCAATCCATATAATTGATTTCTTGATAGCTCATCTATGGATAATTGATCAAAGTTGTAAATGAAGAGTGAAGGAATTTGAACTTCAATCGGTAGGACTCCCTTTATCTTATACACCATCAAATATGGGTTTTCTTAGGTTGTGGTATGAGTCATGGTCTGCTAGGCCCACAAAGTGTTGAGTACATTTTATAGCGACAACATATTATCCTTATCCAGAATCTTTTAGAGAATGTTGGATAGGTACATGTTGAAGGAATCTATCTTTTCATTATCCACTGCAAGATAGTGGGATGAATGGTTTTTCTTGATACCATATTCTTGATTCAATTTCTATAACTCAGTAGAATAGATGTTGGTGTTGTTTGTTGTTATTAATGTGTGAGGGGCAAAAAAATGTGGTGATTTTGTTATATTTCAAAAAGTTGACAATGTTTCTTTCCTTGAATTCTTGGAGAGGTAAATCTTCTACCCATTTGGAAAAGGATTCGGTGGTTGTGAGGATATAATTGAATTCCTTAGCCTTAGTAGTAGGATATTCTCCCACAATTTCCATTCAACATATTGAAAATGTAGGGGAGAATATGTTTGTGTGATGAAACTTTGGGGGATGGTGGATGAAATTAGCATGGACATGGTAGGAAAAAAACATGTTGGTGAATTCAGTGTGGTCTTGTTCCATAGTGTTCCAGTAGTATCCGAGACATTGAATTTGATGGTAAATCATGGATCTAGATTGATGTTCCCCACAAGCTCTAATGTTTACTTCTTCATGAAGGCATCTGTATCTTCTCCCTCAAGGTACCTTAGAATGACCCTATCATGGTCCCATTGATAGAGTACCCTTTATTGGTTTGTTCTGTCATACAGAACAAAATTAATTGATCAACTATAGATTTTCTTCCTTCTATATCCATATGGAAGAGTTATCCCTTTTAGAGATAATTCACAATGGGATTCATTTAGCCCATGGTAGGACCATGTAGTTTAGGAATGGGGATGATATCAATTATTTATTTGGTGTCGACCTAAATAAATGGTGAAACTATTTGGTGATGTGCAATTCTGATAACCATTTCATCTAGATCTGAATCATCTAGATATATGGCCTCATTTTCCGATTCATCTTCTTTGGATTTTTTTGATCAGGGTACATTGGTTAGTGTCTTCTCTGATAGGAATTTTTCCATCATTATACAAACATGATCAAACAAAGGGAGTAGTTATTCCCTTTTAATGGAATAATCACCATTAACTTTCTTGATGACCTATTCTAAATTTCCTTTTACATTCATGTGTTTTACATGTACTTGATGTTCCTTATCTAGTCCTGTATTGAGAGTTTGATATCCTAAATCATTTTTTGTGCACCGCTCCAACAAAAGGAAGAAGTGAGGCATGATCAACTTTTCTAGAGATATGAGTATGACTCTCATGACCACATTATTGAGCTATGGGTCTTCCATCCTTTTCCATATCGGGCTTCTAGATGCACCATCAAAATGTATCTCCCATATTTGGAGATCTTAATGAACAGATAAAACATCTCTATGAGGTAGTTCAACATCCAATGGAGTCTTTTCTCATAGTGGGTGTTCTACCAGAAACTCTATTAATTCCTAGACCTTGAAATATATCTAAGGTATTAACGATACATAAAACTAAAAAAAATGACCACCCACCATGATATAAGTCCTATCCACATTAGATGAATGAGAATTTATTTGAGGGGGTTTCTATGAGAGAACATGTGGATCTCATACTACTATAGGTAGTGTCAATGCTTTTGGACAAAAAATATTAGTTCCATATAGCTCTTTTTGATATTTGAATAATGGGTCTCAACATCAATCACAGTCCAGTTGAGATAATAGAAGTTTTTTTTACTTCCAATATCATTCTTCTATGCAAGGAAGGCACATATTGACCACTCTAAACCCATCACCTACAATATAAGTGTTCTTCCTTCTACAGGAATCATTAACACTGGTAGTATTGATATGTATCTCCTAATATTTTCAAATTCTTCTGGAAAATCATCTATCAATTGATATGTAACCCCAATTTTCATCAACCTAGTCAAGGGAAAAAGTTCATGTACAAGGTTTGATATGAAGTGTCTAATGTAGGCTAGATGTCCTTAATTTCATCTCAAATCTGTGAGGTTGTGATGAGTTGAAAATCCAAGGATATCTTTCACCCTCTCTTGGTCAACTTCGATGCCATGATGGATTACAATGAAGATGAGTAATTTCCTTGAGGTGACATCGAAATCACATTTCATGGTGTTCATATTAGGTTATGTTTTTGTAGTTTTTGAAGTTGAATTCAAGATATGATTGGTGGTCTGAGCATTGTTATGATTTAACCACCAAGTCATGGACATATAATTAAATGAACTTTACTAGGAAAGGATTAATGATGTGATTTATAACACATTGATATGTGTAACCAACATCATTTAGACTGAAGGGCATTACCTTATAGAAAAATACTATAGGGGGCTTGTAGGTGGTAGGTTCTTTATATTCTTAGTACATTCAGAATTGGTTATATCCATACCTTTTATCTATGAATGATAGATCCTAAAGTCTAGCAGTCCCATCGATCAACAATTTTGTGATTTGGACCATGATTTCATATTTTGGGTAGTGCTGATTGAGATCCATGTAATCGATGTTAACTCTTATTTGTTAATTATTATTTTTTATGGGGACTATATTGGCTATTAAAATTGGATATTGTACCTCCTTATTGAATTTTTCTCTGATGCACTTGTTTACTTTAGACTCTGTTTTTGAAGAATGTGTGGGTGCATCCTCCTGGTGACGTGTTTATAGACATGGAGGTCTTACAATAATCCCTAGTGGTGACTATCCACCTCGGAAACAAGGGATGAAATTTCTATATAGTTCTAGATGAAAAAAAATATCAATTATTCTTTAGTCAAGAGGTATATACTTCTTCCAATTTGAATGAATTGGGCACACTACTCACAGTGAGTTACAGGTCTTCTTTAGTATCCATGAATATTTCCATGAGTTCATCAATGGTGGTAGAGACACCCTCCTCAAATGTTGAAGGGGCATACCTAAGGTCTTATAACACGTCCTCTTACTCTTAATCATCATCTTCTTTATCATCTTATTCTCATTTAAGGGAACAATTCTTGATATGAACTCTTCACTGTTAAGTGAAGAATCATAATTTTGGCATTAAGAGGTTGAGGCGACTTCTTATCACTCGACTAAGAGTGGGGAAGCTTCTAGATAGGATGTGGTGAGGGAATGGAAAATGTATTCATTCTTTTCTACCATAGTGGGTGAGTCAAGGATTATCTAGATCTTTGAGGATGGATTGATGGAATTTTTATTCGGTCATTCATTATTAGCTTGGGGGCTAGTGGATTTCTCTACACTATTTAGCTCAAAGTCCATGATTGAAATCATGAGTACTATCGAATGAACATCCAAAAAGTAACTCCTTCCCTCAACCTAATTGATGGGAAGTATGTATTCCTCACCGAACTACTTGAAGGGGTCATATGGGACCATTTCAAAATCATTTGAAGTAGTGAACTAATAAATACCATCAACTGGGGTTCAAATCCCCTTCTTCTCATAGAATCTGACACAGATATAGTATGACTTTCAAGATTCAAATGAGGTCTTATTGATATGAATTGTCCCATTCTATATGTTAAAGAAATATTTGATGCATTGATGGTATGATGAGGGAATTTATCTATGATAATGCAACTAGGGCCTCCTTAGAATGATGTTGAAGGACATCCTTTTCCAAGCCACCAGAAATTCTGAGTAGGCTACACGGTCTCCAAACAATGTTTTTAGATTGGCCTAATGGATTTAGTTCTCTTTTTTTATAGCCCAACAGATTTGTGGTGAAGGATATCATATTATATTTATTTTATCCTATCTAAAAAAGTTTCCACAATGGGGTGAGATTAACTCCATATCCATTATCAATAAATACTTTTCAAACATCAATAAAATTTATCATACCAGATACATATAAGGATTTTATATGTTCTTTCATAATGGAATCATCATATTGATCTGTGTAGGATATAACAACATGGAATTCTATAGGAACAATCCCTATCTGGTAGTATTCAATGATGGTCACTTCATCTTTTAACTCACGTGGCTTAAAAAAGCTTCTTTAAGTGATTAAATGAGATCTTTTGAAAAAATCAGGTTATCCAAAATTGATATATTGAGTGCTTATAAATCATATTGATTCCAATAACATACATATACTCGAAATTATGGAGCTTCATGACTTGAGGATTCTCTTTCATATGTGGTTTAGGGTCTTGAGAATTGGAGGCAGATGGGGAGTCCCTCTGGACAATAGCTGATGGTGCTTCTATGCTTTGTGGGGTCAGTCGAGAAGGTATTCTTGTATGCTATGGGAAATAAGACATTTGTTCATCTTCTGATGTATATCCCATGATGATTAGGTCAGATTGGATTCCAACATGGGCAGGGTAATTTTCCTATTCTTATTAGGTCTGCTGAATGGATCTTTTGTGAGTTTGTGCCTCATTGATGGTTTGACTTGGTGTGTAGTCAGAAATTTGGTTTCAACTAATACTGTGTATTCCATGGTATCCTTAGCTTCTGTAGTCTCTTCCACTAGTTCCCAAATTTGTTTCGGAGAACTTGGGTTCATATACCTACCCTTAATTTGAGAAGGGATCCATTTAGTGAATGAAATTAATGGAGTAGAAGAACATTTCCTCATTCGACGATTAGTCTCCCTAATCGAATACTTTTGGTTGTTCCATTTATGGGGACAGTGACCATTCATTTATATTTGATGGTATAAAATCTGATAGGGTCAAATCCAGCATTGGTCTTTTTGTGGGTTCATCTTCTTGCACTTTCTCTCTACCTTTCTGGTCAAACTATTTCTTAGATAGTCAACTCTTGGAGGATTGTGGGGTCAAGGATATCTGTTGCATTGTATTATGAGTTTTTGGGGGCATAATCGGTTGCTTCAACCCTGCTTGGATTATTCCATGAGATTACTTGACTATTTTATGATTAATCCAAGAATCAACCATATGCTCCATTTTTTAAAATCATTTTTCCACTCTTCTCTTTCATTCGGGTTAGTGGTTGAAACATATGCCACTTGTAATACTTGTGGTCTCAGTTTCACATTCTTAGAATCTATCATTCATTTCATGATGTCATTAGTGACAAATCATTCATGGTTGGTATGTACCAATATTCGGTGAAAGGGACAATTATATGGCTGATCAGTGAGACTTAATTCATCTACCATCTTTAGTTCTCGTAGAAATAGAAAGTTATT
This sequence comes from Viscum album, assembly GCA_963277665.1. NCBI lineage: Eukaryota > Viridiplantae > Streptophyta > Magnoliopsida > Santalales > Viscaceae > Viscum > Viscum album. Next base: position 20,236,869 of record OY728148.1, on the reverse strand, counting down.
ATTCACAGTTTATAAAAAAAATCCAGGGACTTTGTCGTCTTAGAATGAGTAAAATTTTTCCCTCCATTTCTCAAATTTATTTTTCCTAGGTCCCCTCTTCCTGTCTTGTCGAGTCATGGGTTTATATTAACATCCCAAAGGCCCTACATGATTCATTTCTTTCCTGTGAGTTGGATAAAGCACATGGGTGTCTTAAGCATAATAGAGACCAATTTATCTCTTCACATTCAATTTTATGGGGCTAGTAGTGCTACCTGGGTCTTCTGGTTAGTTAGTTGTAAGGAATATTCCATTATTTGGTTAATGTGAGAGAAATAATGAAACCCAATTCTATATTTTACTAGGATGAGTGGTGTTCGTAGATTTTCATGGAGGTTATCGATTCCAATAGAAAGCATTATATCATGGGGGAGCTGCAAGTTCAAAGTGTATGTTAGAAATTTTCATCTCAAAATGAAATATGAGACTATCATTATCCAACTATTTGTAGTTCATGAAGTTGTTGACTATTGGATTTGTAAATGTTGATTTGAAATAGAGAAGGAACTACTCCCAGAGATCCTTCCAACCTATTTTTGACTGACCTAAAAAACTGATATACCATATAAAGGCTGAAACTTGCAGAGTTCACATGAAGCATTTGAGTTTCACTGGTTCATTTTTCTATAGGGTTACTATCATGGGATTATAATAAGATGCATAATACATCAGATGTTGTTCTAGGTCTCCTAATCCATTGAATATTGGGAATATGAGGTTCCCAAAATTTGGAGGTGGTGGAGTGTTATTCACTCAGTCTAGGTAATGTTTCCATTATTTTTGTATCAGAATGAACCATCGCTCTATGGATTCCAATCAAGTTGGAAATGACCCATTGTTATTGATGAGTCCTTGATTCATTTCCTGTTGAACCAGATCATGGGTAGGGATAGTAGGGGAAATGATTGGATGTTTCATCTCTACTGTTACATTAAGAGGATACCCTACCAGGGGAAACCATTGTGGATTTTCACGAAACTATTTCATTTGTTTCTTTAATGAAGGTAAATCATGATATCCTTCCGAGATTGGATTTATATAGACCAGTGGTCCTAAAACTATCTTGGATGATCATTCTATCCTTGCTTTATTTTCCAAATAAAATCAAGTGGCGAAGGTACACCTACTAGAAGTGTATGTTGAACCTCTTCCTGGGGAGCATATTCCATTGGATGGATTCCACAGATCATATTAGTATTTACTCATCTCATCTATTTAATTTCTACATCCAACAGAGAGAATCTCCCCTCTAGTGTTAGGTACTCATTCTCATTTTAAGGAAGACGTGGATAATACAAAACCTTATTTTCACTCTTCTAGTTGTTAGGGATTCATGAAAGTGGCAATGATGTATTGGATGAGGCAGCACTCAAATTTAGAGTGCCTCTATGGTTTTGGGTATACACACCTATAGGTTCGGTGTGAATTGAGTTCTATGTGGAACCATCTTCTACTTCTTCATATGCATTTTCATCCTTTTCAGTGTGCTCTATAGGATTGACATACACAATGTTCACCAATGAAAAATGCATTATGGATTCCTTAAACAATACCTAATTGTAGGAGATCCCTTTGAATTTTTTGTTGCATCTTCTGCTTCCATTACAGGGTCCTCTTTGAGTTTTTTGGTGAATGGTAACTCTAAGGGAACCATTATATGACCTTTTTCATATTCCTCCCTTCTAAGGGACATGAATTGCAATATAGGAGGAACTAGGTGGCCACTATATCTACCACCCTCCCCAATTAAAAAAGGATGACTTCTTCTGGGTGGGTGGTTGAGGTAAAAATTCTCCCAGCCCTGTGGGTTGGGGTTGATCCCATTACTTTGTTAATGTTCCTCACCCCAGATTCATTGGTCATATGGGGGAATTTTGAGTTAAAGATAATCCCAGCTCTATTGGATAAGGATCACCCTATATTTCATAATGTCATGTTGTCATTTCCAATTTGGTGGTCTCTTGAATTCTATTTCGAGTGTAATTTAGATATGGTGTCGAGTCTACATGTGACATATTTTATTATGAGGACATTAGAAAATTTTGGTGATTGGATTCCCTTATATGAGACTCCTACTAAATGTTCACAGTAAACTAATTCAAGAGTTTCTCAATGTATTTATCCTGTTGGGCCTAATTCGTTTTAGACTTACTCAATGCCTTTTCTATGTCAAGCATACTGCCTTTCCTAAATAGGGATTTTATCTAATAACCTCCTTTGGTTGATGAAATTATAGGATGTCATTTATGATATGTTCTACAGGATGAGATGTGTGGTGAAGTGCAATAATCCATGCTCCCCCATCCCTGTATATGAATATCATATGAGGAGTCAGCAATTATATGGTTCAACTTATATAGAACATTGAGATAGTTTAGTTCAATATATATTTTCCACCTCTCTGATTGTGGTCATTGTACAGATGGGATGGATTCCAAGTTTATTTGATGGTGGAGCTCTTCAAATATTTAGATGTGGTTTATGTACCCATCATAGTTTAAGAATACTGTTTTCCTGTAGAAAAGGGTTCTCTAGATATTGAGACAAATGTAATGTATTCATTCCATTAAAAATTCCATTGGTATGTGGATTTGAGAGGTGGTTGTGGGAAAAAACATAACTGATATTTCATCCTTGTATAATTGTCTTCTCATGAGAAAAAAAATCAGTTTTTCTTCCATAATAGACACCACTAATTGATCTTCCCAATTTGGAAATATCCTAATGACATGGTCACTATTAGTTGGATTGTAAGTATCACATTGATATGTGATGAAAATAGGGGTGTATTAGAGGATGATCTTGGCACCGACCCATCCCCTAGTTGAGTAAGGATGTATATTGTTTTTAATAGGGTATCTAATATTCCTGAAACCATTTTTTCAAACACCTTAGAATATGCGGGTTTTGTTATACATGACTCGGTGTAGAGAGGAAATTCATGCCAGTGTAAAATTTGATAGTGGGGAGGTCCGCCGAAGTCGATGTCATGATGGTGAGGGATACCATTGTATCTTAGTGTCCATCCATAGGGAAAATATCTATTATTTTCATCCTGGGGAGGATCTCCAGGATGGACTAAAATAAGAGGAGGACCTTCGTGCATCTTGATGGAAGTTTGGGGAGGTCCTTCTTAGTGACTTCAATCATGGTGAGGACTACCATCATTGCTTGATGTCTGACTATAGAGAGAATTTATAAATTATTTACCCTAGGAAGGACCATCAGTGTGGACAGTAGCAAGGGGAGGACATTATTTCACTTTGATCTTCTATCCATGAGGAGGAATACCATGACACTCATCCAGACATAGGATCTCAAGATTGATTGTTTATTTTCCATGAAGTAAGCCTTCAAGGGTGATCTGAGGAGGACCATCGAAGATATTGATAACAAAATTCTAGGGAGGACATTCACAATTTCTACATCCACTTCAATAATTTAGAAATTTATTGATAGGATCCTTAGAATCTATTGAGAGGTGTTTGATGGTAGGAAGAACTACAGCTTCCAGAAGAGTAGGGTCATGAATATTCACTTCATTTTCCAGTTTCATTTGGCACAAAATATTTTTGGACACTCTTTTGTAGGTGACTGTGGATGCATGATATTGGAAATAATATTCATATATGGGTTCCAGTTTGAGTAGTTCCCTTTATGTTCTCTGGATATGCTAAAGAACATCTATATTTTTAGATGTGATGTGTTCATACCCTAGAGTAGCCATCATTGTGGGATGATGTCACACGGTTGGAACATGTATTTTTTCCTAATATTATTGTCTTTTTTCATGAAAAATGACCTAAAACCCTCTTGGAATAAGGCATGGATGTATTTATAATATAGAGTGACCATATAATCTTTCAAATGAGTCAACCCACTTGGGGAGATGGAGATGTTGACTTGAATTCTTTCTATTGTTACAGACGTGATTATGTCATCAAAAGTCATGAGGATATAATCAGAAATAGATGTTTGATCCTCCATCATTTTTAGGATGTGTTTAGAGATGTATTTGACTAGAATGAGGATGTATTCTTATTCTGATGTTACTATAGGAATTTTCATCTACTTGTTTTTCGCTATATTTGTTTGACGAGCTTGATATGAATCCCCAATAATTTTAATATTCTTATATTTTGTTTCCACATTATTTTTCTATTAGTATTGAAGTACATATTTAGTAATTTGAATCTACATATATTTGGTTTCCACTATATTTGATTGGTGGGATTGATTTGCAGGAATAAGAATTTAACTCATCCCATTTTTGATTGCCAGTGAATTTGATTGGTAGGCTTCACATTCCTTGGTAGGGTTTTGTTCCTTCCAATAATTTTCTTCTCAATTTTGATGACGTGCTTGGTATGCATTATTAGGAATCTTCATATGCTCATAGCTAGTTTCCACCCTATCTGTATGAATGGATTTGTGTGTCTCTATAGGGATTTTCATATTCCATAATTCAATTCCCTATTTGTGGGGCATCCTTATCAATCATGGTATATAATTTTCACTTGATTATAATATGCCACTATATTTTCATGGAGGGATTCAGAAGAGGGAGCATAAATGTATTCCTACCCATGGTGTACTGTTATATTTGTAGGTAATATTTCCTCCTCAAGAATCGGGGTGATGACTTATTCCTAATTATATGTTCAGCTCCCTTGGTGGGAATCCTAGGGTTCCTATGATTGATGAACATCTGCAGAATCCCTTAGTGTGATATCCAATTCATAATGAGGATACTAGGATACATGGAATTGGCAGTGACATCCTCTATTGGGTGACCTTGAGAATAACCCCTTTGCATTTGGGAAAAAATCATTATTGAAGGCCTAATCCACCTCCCTAATATAATAGAGATACTCATTTTTACATTTTTGGGACAGGCTCCTAAAACAATTACAGGCGACATGTGGAGACTTCCAGTTCTAGCCTGTTGAGCACTATATGTTGAGAGGCTTACCAAATTTCATCACCTGGAGGGACTATCTTGTTGTCTCCAACATCTGTAGAGTACCATTATAATGGTATTCTAGGATCATGACATTTTATACCCTGTGTTGGAGTTACTGGGTGGGTGACGAAGTCCTCTATTTCATGGAGGTCCTTCCCAGCTATGTAATGGTTGACATGTGTGTTTGGAAGAACTTATAAGATTCCATTGGAATGAATGAAGATCTAAATAATTCATGAAATATATATAAATATTACCAAAAAAACTAGAAAAGTATCATAACATGACAACCTATATAATTGATTATCTCTCTTGGACCTCTTCCCTTTTGAATCTAAAAGGGGCATGAGTTGGGGTAACACTGAAAACATGGTTAAGGATTCACATCTGGTTCACCTTTTTTATTTCACCTGAATAAATGTGTGTATCTAAACCACAAATGGTCCAACGGGGACTGGGTAGTATATCCATTTTTTCTCTTGAAGGAATTCCCATAATTATGTCATTTATGTCAGTTCTACCATTTTTTTTGAACTGAAGGTGCATTTATGGATTGAATAGTAGATTGTAGGGGGTTGATTAGTGTTCAATAACTTATGTTGGATACATGATATCCAACGGTATCCAATCGGTTTATTTTTGGATCTAGAAACTTCCAATGACTCATATATCTATGATTCATGGACCTAAATTCCAAAGGCAGGTGTTCATTGGGTAACTTGGCCAACAACACTTAAGAGCTGAGATTGATTGAGAGAATGGGAATTAAGGCTCATCACACCATTTTGGGTGGAAATATTCTCTATTATAGAACTCTCTTATATATTTAATCTATGATAATATGTTATTGAATCCTTGGTTTATTCCCAATCACATGTCTATAGATTACCCCTAGGTAAGACTGATCATAAATACATGTGGGTTCATAATTTTCTTTATGTATATAAGGTAATCCAGTAGTTTTACCCTTTTGTGGCTAGATTATTACATCCTTAGTCATGTATTGAGACAATTTTGGTTTAATCTATGTGATGGGGCACTCTAGAGTTTATCATCAACCAGGTTCAATGAGAATTAATTCAATGTTGGGATTGAACCTGTAATGTGGGTTTCCTAAATAACATCATGGGAGGAATTAGAACCCATGTAGTGCGGTGACACATAACTGTACAAATCACATTTAAATGTCATTTGATGAGGACCCATACATTTAGTTTAACATCATGCAGTGAGGAAATCTATGTGGAAGGTTTCCTAGTCAAGATTTGATGTGGGAATCACACTAAGTCGGCCTAGTGGACCCATTAGAGATGTGGCCTTTTGGGTGAACATGACCCTATCTAGGACGTGCCTAGATAATATTAGAGTGGATTTGGGAGCTAGGTTTAGACCGCAAGGAGGATTTGTCTATATCTAAGTTTGTTAGAAATCAAGGCCCATGTAGCTATGAAAGTAGTCTCTTATGCATGGGAGCTTCCAATATAGTTCATGGTTGTGGATTACATATATGGAGAAGGACCATTTAATGTTTGGGTTCATGTAGATTTCATGATATCCACTAATATCTAAGCCCCCATGAGTCATTCCCGGTGTGAGAAACAAGAGAAAGTAGTAGATCTGATGATCACACAACCCTTCACATTAACTTATATATGATGATGGATCCTAAAGGGGGTAGAGAGGGGCATTGAGTTCACCCATTTCACCTCTAGTATTCATATCTAGGATATTCACATTTGGTGATGTAATAGGATATGTCTCAAAAATAAGGAAAAGATGGGAAAGAGCTCCATCTCCTACAAGAAAGGCTAGGGGGCCACCTTAGTGGAAGTTCTATGAAATTTGTTTTGGGAAAGGGGTGGAGCATCGCTCCTTGTCAAAAAGAAACACAAGCATGATATCCTATGTATAATACTGACCCTCATCAAAGGGAAATGCTGATGATTCCCCTTAATCCCAAGAAATTGGAAGTTGATGTTAGTATCCCAATGTTGAATCCTAGTTTACCATGGGAATATGAACTTAGGGAAGTTCTGAGGCTCAACCCGATTAGGGGGATTACCCACGAGACTCGGCTTACCATGGGTATGTAAACTCAGAGGTATGCACTGATGCACTTGATGGTCTCATCATACATTTCCAATGGCTTTGGGAGAGGATTTGGCCTAATTACATTTCACTAGATTATGAAGGGACTGCTAATGATGTAACAAAAAAGGAAGGAAATGACTGAAACCACAGGGTAGAACTCCCTATGATACCCCATTCCTCATAGAATAACCTTATGTGGGATTGGTTTTCCTCTACATATCATATTTCTATGTAGGTATGGGGACCATATGTATACCATGGTGGTATGCAGACCTAGGTTTGATTTGTTTAGGCATTTGTTAAATGGATCCAGGTTCCATTTTCATAGCATGTTATTACCTTGGATCAACTTCCTCTCACATGGTGATTTTCTATGTGGAATAGGGTTCCACATACATAGTTATTTTCTACATGGGATTACTTGTTGAAAAAGGGTCCATGGGTTCTGTGATTGGTGGGGAATATTCCAGGAATGGGTATTAATTTCACGGACGACCAAATTGATATATTTTTATCTTCCTTAATGCTATGTGGATGGGTTTTACTTATAGAGAATCCTCTATGGAGTCCATATTTTGTGGTGTTGTCTTCTATATTCCTTTATTGATTAATTAATCATTCAATATCTCTCGATCTAACCCACTCAGACTCTATTTATAGTTATACAGGTAAATGAATACTGGCGTTACTGGTCTTCTATGATGAGTTTGTGATCTTTCTTTTACAGAAGCCCACAGAAGTAACCTAGAATGTGGATCACTTTTCAGTTGGGGCATGAGGTCATAATATGTAGCAGTGAGGATCACCCCTAGGTCCTATAAATGACTTCGGTTCATTCCTGGGAAGTCTTCAGTTTAACCCTTCCCATGAAACATTTTAGTTCATAGGGGATGTTGTGTGTGGGGTAGATATTTCCTCTTCCTTCCCTTTGGGAAATTTTAGATATATATAAACCTACTATGCCATCAAAATTGGATGGCCAGTGCCCTGAGAACACCTTTTTTAATAGGTACAATATTCCTCGGTGGATCTGCATAAGTTTCTTATAAAAAATGAATATCAAATGAAGGACAATTCCTCCTCATGAGAGGGTTTTTCTACCTCTGAATTCTCAATTGATTCCAAAACCTTTACCATTTCTCCTAATCCAAGAATTCCCAGAACCATAGTTTGCAGTTTCTTTCCCATTTACGTACAGATTCTACGAGAATATCCCATACCAACTAACCCTTATTCACTCATGTTTTCTATAAAAACTCAACCCTATAACATGACATTAAATTGTGCTACCAATGAACTCACCACATGATGTTAATCTACATGGTATAATAGTGTTCTCACATGAGAAGACATTGCCTTCAGCATTGGTCCCCTACCATACAATCCTCAATAACTATGTGAGTCTTAATTCCTATCTACAAAGTGTATGTATATACTCTTAGATTTCATATCATGGTCCAACCACCACCAAAAGAAAAATGGTAAAAAAATTCCCCTTTTTCTCTATTTATGGGTTATATCTTCCTTGAAGGTTACCATTTAGAACATCATATTTCTTGATTCGCTTCCCTTGGGATACGTAGTGATGGAAGAATACTATGACCAAGAAATAGAAATATAATGTATAAAAATGTCCCCTCCTCTACATGATAACCAACTCAAGGAGGGGGGATCTCAAACAATCCCTACTTACAGGACCATTACAAGAATAAACACACCCCCCTATTTCACGTTTGGTCATCTACATCCATTCTGAATGACACTAAACTGTATGGAAATTGTCATAATCATATGAAATTAAAATGAATGATAAAAAATAGTCCATACAGTATAAAATTTTTTTATAACACCACTCTTCATGGTGATCTACTTCTCAAGATGCCCACAAACTAAACAGTTCATAGGAGAAAGATAGCGATGCTAGTTTACTACAAAAGTAATCGTGTGTGCGAAATAGGTAAAAATATCCACCCCACACATGAAATCCCCCATTAAATAAAATGGATCATGGGAATTGTGAAACTGATAGAGGTATTAACATGCCCAAGATGGTGGTTTCAGGTTTCATACCCTTCACATGTCATTCACGATCTCTTTATATTATGTGGTATAACCAATAATCATACCAAATACCTTATTTTATTCGTGATATTCCTATATGGTAAATCAATTTTCATAATTCTTATAGTTTCCACATCTATAACATTCAATGTTAACCATGTTCCTTATAGTTCCCACCTTTTACTAAAACAAGAAATCATAGTTTGAGAAATATTTATCATAATTGAAAAGAAAATAATCCTGAAAAAATAACATATAGGATGTCTAAATCAGGGATCCTACTTATTTAATATATGAAACATTAGGTTGATTGGACGATATTCATAGTAATATTATACATAAATACTTTATTATGGATCATACAGATTTTGTGAATTCCCAATGAATATCCCCTGATAGTATCAAACTAGGTGTGCAGTGAGGCCTGTTATCATGTACCAGGTTATGCACGAGTCAGGACCGATGCACGTTTTTAGTGTTTTTACCCCTATTTACATCTGTGTTAGAGCCACATGAACTTGTAGTATCTAGGTAGATATATCATTCTAGGAAACCACTCACTCAATCCTTTACCAAATTCTAGGACATTTTAATATACCTTAACTTATTCATATGCTTATCCATAGAGACATTCCTAGAAATATCCTTATATATATTTCTGGAAATATCAGTAAATATTTTTCATCGTATTTTTCAATGGTTGAGTAAACCTTTCTCCTGAAACCAATTATAAATACACATAATGAACATACATAGATATTACATAAATATAAATGAATATTAGGAATATTTCAAAAGTACATGCCCAAGGGCCATACTATTTTAGTGTATTTAGAAACATGGAAGAAAATCCTCTATCTTGGTGAAAGATATTACTGTATCCCACAAAGATTTTTCCCTTTACAAATTATACTTAAAACCGTTCTTTATTACTTAGGGAAATGAACTATAAGAAAGGGGTGATCTTGAATGCTCAATAAGGGCAGATAAAGGAAGTATGTAAGCATAACATGAACAAAAGGGTATGAGAACTTGAGAATATCATTTGAATATAAAACCCTATATATAAATGATCATAATCATGAGACATGGAATAAATATCGGTAGTTCATAATACATGAATCATAAAGGAAAAAAACAAAATCAATGAAAAAATAACATAGTAATAAGAAATGGATTTTTTGGAATAAACATAAGAATATAAAATCCTATGCCAGGGATACCTACCGAGATCTTCATAACATGTTAGTATTGGGATAATAACCTAGGTACCTACATTGGTTCAGGGATTCCCCACTGTTTACCCTCTTGTTTTGAGCCTGGGATGCCCTCATATGTGCCCTATTGTTACGGTATTAGTGTTCCCTTATTTTTTTTGGGAATGGTATTCCCACCCATGTACCCTCTTGAGCTAATAAAACATTTATCATTAACTAAATCATTGGAGGTAGATATAGTCACCACCCTTCACATAATGAAATCATACATGAATGATCTATAGAATAAAAGACATTCATCATATAATGACTTGTGAAATGAATTGGGTATCATTAAAATATCATCACATCATTACCCATGTAAAAGGATAGGTTTCATAATCAATTAATCAAATCATAACCCATGAAAATAATTTGGTTTAAAAATCATATAACTCATAAATGTTAGTAGGGTTTCGAAATCATTTCATCATAGAATAACCCATGAAAGGAAATGGGTTCCATAAGCATTTATCTTGGTATAACTCATTGAATATAAATGGGCTTCATAAACATCAATCCATCAAAAAACAGACAATTCAAATAAATAATTTGAGTGGTATCTTTGGATAATATCCCTATAAAATCATAAACTATAACAACTTATGTCATCTTAGATGGATAAGTATTTTGAAGGATCACTAGAAACATAAATTTTACTTAAAATTAATTTTTAAAACATATGAAATCTTCTAAATCCTTTCCATTGAAAATAATTTGGAAATATATAAATGAATCATAAAAAATCATTTAAAAATTTTCTTGAGGAAAATATCCTATACTCTTTAAAAAATTATTTTTAAAAAGTAAAACATTTAGAAGACCATTTTCCATAAAAATAACCTAGAAAACTTATAAAGAATCATGAAAGAAACTTGAAAACATATTTATTTGATAATGCTTTGAAATTATTTAAAATAATCTTTTAAAACATTTAAATTATTTTCCTTGAAGAAAATATTTTGAAAAAATATAAGGGAGTCATTGAAAATCATTTTAAACACTTTTTAAACATAAAATGATTTTTGAAAAACCTTTTTCATTGAAAACCATTTTAAAATCAACAAATTTAAAAAATAGTCAAGAAAAATTTACTTTTAAAAAATATCCTAGTAAACATACAAAGTAAGTATTAAGGAAATGATGGTCATGATGATGGGTAAGTCTGTACATGCCAAACATTCCTTTTGCACTTTAAAAGATTAAAAAAGTTCCTTGATTGTAAAATAAAAAGAAGTTTACTTTTAAAAAAAATTTATAAAAGAAAATACATGGGTAAAATTTTCATTTAAACAACATAGGATAACAGTACAACCTTTTTTAAAACATTTTTTAGAAAAAACTTTTTGAAAGAACACATATTTCTGACAGAAAGGAAAATTAATGTCGGATAATCATAATTTTTTTTCTTAATTATATTAAGTAATAAAAAGTATAAAAATGAAATCATTGTTGGATAAAACATTAATAACCATAGGGTATGAAAAAAATTAGATTTATTAATATGTAAAACATAATATTTCATCAATGGGAGAATAATCATAAATAATCTCGATAAATGATGAGATTATAGCTATAAAATGTAAACATTTTTGTATCTTTGAATCATAATAAAATGAAATGAATAAAATTAAATGAAGCATAAAATATCATGAAAGGAATTATATTAGTGATATAACATGTCGATGTTATTATATACATCTCATAGAAAATTATAGGTGCATGACATGGCATGTGTCTTAAAGAAAGAAATTTGAGACAAAATTAAATTCCTTTTTGGTAACTTTTGAAACATAAACCCCATGAAATATAGATCATAATATATATATATAAATACCAATAAATTTAATTATAATAATTATAAAATAAATTCATGTACATTATACACACTACACAAAATAAACGAGTGGTTAATAAATCAGGTATCTCAAGGGAATAAAAATGAGATAAAATTCCATTACCTTAAGCCATGAATTTATCTGTGCAAGTTCAAAAATACCATATAATAAATATAAGTTTATTATAAATATTCCATATAACCATATTATAATATATAATTCCATATATTATTCACTTATTACTTTATATTACACATCTATTAAAAATTTCATGTTTAAGAAATCTTTCGGGTAATAATTGTTTTGTTTATCATAAGTGGGTTGACTTGTTAATCTTGTTCCTCATACATATATCATGATTTACATATTTAAATAATGCAATAAATGATTTAAATATATAATATTTATTCAGTATATAAATATTTATAGTAATATATAAGTGATAGAAATATTAAATTAAATATACCATTTATGGAGATGGTAGGCCGTACGTATGCCCAAAAACTACTTCTGTTTTATTATCATATTAAAAGAAAACAGTTAAATGATATATATGTATATATATTTATATTGTAATTAGAATAGTATTATTATATTTTATATATCCTATAATTTTACTAGACCTTTTTTTAATACATTCCATGTAAAATGTGAACGAATCACATCACTTTGATGAGGCGGTAGTCTACACTTCCACAAATAATGTTATTGCATTTACATAAAATAGAAACAATGAAGGTAGGATTTAAATAATAAATAAATAAGTATAAATAAATTATATATATAATTTATATATAAAATAAAAGTATATTTTCTATCATAATGACAATACATGAGTGGTGGTAAAGGAAAAACATACAACATCATTTTGTGAGGTGGTGGTTCTTGGTACACAAAAATGGTAAGTTTGTTACCCATTAGATGGAAGTGTGTGTAAGTTAATATTAAAAACATAGAATAAAAACATATCAGTATATTAAGGATACTGAGGATATTATATATTCATGTAATAAGAATAATTTAGCTGATGGAAATTGAAAATAAAACAATATATCTTGAAAAATTATGTTTCCTCTTCTTTGGGTAACTTCTTTAGGTTTGCACTGAAGGGATTCAATGGATGGATGTATTCCCAAAGAGTTTATTCTCGTAGGATGGTATATATTTTCAGAACCTAATTGGGAAGATATTTTTTGAACCTAAGTGGTTTAATAAATGTGAAGAAGGGGGATATTTGGCTTCCTTTTATAATGTAGGGAGGGGACACACTTGGAATTTTTGAAAACAAGTCAGGTGTACCAACATTTTTCCTAAAATAAGTAATAAAAACTATATAAACTCAATAATAAAAGGTTTAGGTACTATATATGTCCATAAATTTTTTTTTGAAATGTTTAAATGTAATATTATCATTAATGATTAAGGTTTATTCCTTTGTTGAGCTTAATTTTACCTTAATTGTTGTAATTAATTTTAATCAATTTAACTAATATTTTGGGAAACAAATTGAGTGGATATTATTAAAATATAAATATTTTATTTATTTCATCTATTTATGTATATTTTTTAAAATCCATTTCATAATGGTGAAAAAATTAAGTTTAATGTTAATACAGGAGACGTAGCGAGAAAAGGGGTTTTGAAGTGAGAATGTTAAAAAAATTATTTAGATTTTACATATAAATTCAATATAAAAATAATTACAATGACCTAATTTAGATAAATAGATTTATTATTTACCTATTTTGACATTTAAAAAAACTTAAAATATAATTTAACTATATAAAAAAATTATATGAAAAATATGTTTTGAATTAAAATTCGGTATTTTTCATTATTCATCCACAAATGAAGTTTGTCCAAAAAATCCCAAAAATTTACACTAAGAAAATTTTGAAATACTTAATTCAAAAATTAATTATATTTTATAAAATTATATTTATTTTATTTTTAAAAATTAATTTTATTATTGTTCTCATAAAGACATTAAAAAAAGATAATTTAAAAAAATTGTATTTTAAATCATATAAAGACTTTACAAAAATTTATATTTTTCATTATCAATATGTTTTATTTATATAAAAACTTTATTAATAAAATTTATTAAGTACTTATTACTATTCATATTACTATGTTTAATGGGTAGGTTATAACTATCCTATTTAAATAATTATAATAATAATATGGTATTTTGTAGAAACTCAATGTTTCATGTAACAGAAACCATGGTAGTGTTTCATGTAGTGAAAGGTTAACTTGGTATGGTTTATAAAGAAAGAGAAACATGGTTCTTAAATATAATATAACTATATTCAATGTTACATGAAATGAAAAAAATATCAAAATGATTAAATTAATTCAGAAAAAATATTTCACAAAATCCTGGGGTGTTACAAACATTCTCACACAAAATCCTTTAATGATTTTTTCCCTCCATCGATAAAATGGAAGATTTATTTTTTGTCGTTTTTGGAAAGTTTAGGACCCAAAAATGTCCCCCGTCAGAATGGGTTCTGATCGGGACAAAGATGAAGAAATTCGGATGTAGAAAATGGTCATGTTTGGAATCAGTTTGTGGTATGCAAGTTGACTCGTAAGAGGGTAGTACACATAAAAATATGGGAACCAGATCATTGTCTTCTACTGGATTTGTTGTAGAAATCATCACTCTCGCATTGTCTTGATCACATACTATTCCATCAAAGTATCACCTTTGCAGATGACTCTTTCTGCGAACCAAATTCCTTCACTAGAGAACTAAAAAACATAATCTATAATGATAACATTATACCTTCCACATATTGGGTAGATACTTTTTGGAATAATAATACCATGATTCATCTCATTGTAGGATAATTATTTTCAGAAATGATCCTTCGTGAAATGATGGATCATGGGAAAATTACATTGCAAACCGATGGTTCACAGTGGTGGAAGTTTCATCCTTCAAACATTAATATGCATTTCTTCAATTTATATAATATGAATTTTCTAAATTTATAGTAGGGATAAAATAGCATTGTATTTCACCTCAATGGTTGTAGCCACGAGACGTAATGCCATGCATGAGAATATTGAAGAGGATTTTTGACACCATATTACCCATGAGGGGGGTATTTCTAAGAACCTTATCTCACTAGAGCTATTGACATAGCCATTATCCAACCAACTACCACTTGATAACTTTAGACTTAAAGATTATGCTCCTCTTATAACAGTTGGTCAGAATATCCCATTGACTTGGTCCGAGATATCTACGGAGTGTTCCCAAAGGATCATCTCTATCATGGGGAATATCATTTCTAATTTAGGTCTAGAGAATTTATTTTTTATAAATAAATATTTATGGACACAAATCAACTGAAATAACCATGTTATATATTAAAAATTATCTACTCAAGATTATTTGTCCATCTTCAACCTTTCGCAAGGTAATCCCCACTGAGATTGGAGCTCCAAATTGCATTTGTTGTAAGGAGGGAGCTTCTATGTTTAATAGGATTTGTAGTTCTATGTAAACAAGAACTACATGGAATTCCCTAAACCATTGTTTGATTTAAGATTATACCATGTGGTGTGAGTTTTTCATTTTTAAATTTATTCATCGATCGAGGTGTTACTTGAATTGATTAGCCATTGGTGTACGAGAACCAAGACTTTCCACCTATTTCATTGTGAAGCCAGGATTAGCTTATATGAAATCTACAGTCTATGGGTAATCTCTATTCCAGTTGACATGTATGAAAAATTCGTTCCTCTATCCAATAATTGGAATGAAACCATGTAACTATCTCTGTTTTTGAGTGACCCATAGACCAACATGAAGTAATTTCTTGGGAAGCACCCCTACACACACT
Source organism: Viscum album (assembly GCA_963277665.1). Classification (NCBI taxonomy): domain Eukaryota; kingdom Viridiplantae; phylum Streptophyta; class Magnoliopsida; order Santalales; family Viscaceae; genus Viscum; species Viscum album. The sequence goes on along the minus strand of OY728148.1, from coordinate 20,220,764 downwards.
CACTCATTAAATTCAATGATTGAATAATTTTTTTAAGGATAATGTTTGAAGGATAAGTGTCTATTATAGTAGGACTCATCCAAATCAACAATCAGGAGGCATCAAAGGTTCTTATTGGTTCACTCTCTATGTAAGACAATATACTACATGGGGATATGGAATTCATCAAAGCATATCTTCTGAAATCAGGTTGAAGGGTTTCTTATCTATGTTCTTGAGTGGATGGATCTATCCATCCCGGGATGAAAATACTAGTACTACGGTCTTCACCCTGATTATGGGGTCTAAAATAGTGGAGTTACATATTTCTAGCCTATATTTTCCAACCCTTTCTTATGTTTATGAGTTATTATTCCATATGCAAGAAGGTAGTTCTCCACATCATATCTATAGGACATTCCAATTTTTTATGGTCGGGTGGCGAAACACTTCTGATGTTATGAGTACTAGCACACACTAACAGTTCATTTCTCCATATTTTCCCCACATTACATAATATTGATGGCATTAAATTGATATCCCTGGGTACTTAAAACATTGATAAAGTTCTGATAGAATTTTCCCACTTCACTTTCATCCCTTATTCTTTTCCTTCATGTATGGTGGTTGGTAGTGGGGAAGGGGATTTGGAAGATTACTCGTACATCATTTTATACGAGATAAACTTTGGTTTCATGAGTGGAAAGGGTAACCATATGAAAATTATATAATCCTTAAATATTTTCTTGATAGTGTGGATGTATTAAACATGTTTCCTCTTTTCCACTTCACTGTATCTGGGAGTTGCACTAATTTATTCTTCTCCAACTATGGTTGTTGATGATTCATGAGGATCATGGTATAAAACATTACTTAACTCACATGGAAACTCATGTAAATTTATCATAGGACTATGATAGTATTTAAACAGAATATTATATGATGGGATTTTGGGGAAGAAATTTTGAAGGGTTTCTAAATTGATGACCTCTTCCATTTTTGTGCCTGATGCACCCTCTATATTGAATTATAGGGGAAATGGCTCACATCCTGATGATCTAAGAACATATGGGGATATTCATTATACAACCCCATTATTATAAAATATGGTGAATATATGGTGTTCTTAATTGATGCTACTGATAGTCCTATTGACACTAGTCCCAAAGTGATAGCCTTGGGAACCTCCCCAATCACTACTTATCATATCATATGAGTTCCTAGGGATAGTTAGTAGATGAGGATTGAATATTTTCCCACTCTGTATTTTTTATTTAATACTTACATGTGTGTGGTGGTTGCAATATCATAATACATTCCCATGGAAGTAAGTGTTCCAGATCTGGATCACCGTGTTGTGATCGAACACCAGGCTGTGAAAATATGTGCCTGACGCCAAATTTTCACCATAATCATAAAGACCCATATGGAGGAAAAACCTGATAAGTCAGACTGCCATCACCAAATTTTCTTTTTCTTGGTCTTAGGTGAGTTTGATTACCGACACCTATATATCCTTATACTCTATATTGTCATAGACTTCAAAGACATCGCATGTTGTGAAGGTGACATTTCTTAACGTAATACTTCCCATCAATAAGAGGAAGCATTTCAGGATACTTTTTCTAAGTTACAAAACATTTTTTCTAATGAATCAAGATATTATGATCTATTTGTCTCACATATTGAAGAGCTATGGGAATGTTATTCTCATGTATCTAGGTTAAAACTACAACTATTGTCATCAACTAAAAATTTTGAATCAATCAAGGAGAATGGTATAGATCTCTGATATTTCATTAAGAAAATGTTCCCAATAACCAAAACTAATGCCCAAAAAAGGAACTATTTGTAATTGACTACTGATGTCCTGTATAAGGTTGTAGGAAATTTTCTTACCAAAGCGAGTTGGGATTCATTGTAACCATCTCATCTATTCTGCATCTTCTCTCCTTTTTTCTAGTGCCAGCAGGGAGATATTTTGGGTGTGGTTTCCCTTTTTTATCATTTAAAAAGTAAGAAAAAACTCATTTGTCTTTTGAAACTCATATATTATCTTTTCTAGTGATACTAGTCAATTATAATTTTCAATGTTATTTGTAAGAAAACCTCTCATAAGACTTGAATCATTTAATAATGGAATACCAATTTCAATCAAAATATAGGATAACCAAATTGGCATGATTATGTAACGCACTGATTTTTCCTAATCCAAGGGACACATTGAGCCTAGTTTTTATTATTTATAGGGTTATATGGAAAACCCTAAAAGCATTTTTTATTTTCTATTATCAAACTATATTTTCCTAGGTCCACTTTGGTGGAGGCATAGCGGGAAAAACATGATTTTTTATAAGGACACCCTTTGTAGTTTTTTGACCTAACAATATTTGTTCCTTATTTTTTTGAATTTCTATATTTTTCCCTAAACCATGTGAAAAATAAGTTGTACATGTTGGTATATGACTTTTACCTAGGGTTACATATGTGTTTTTCAACCTAGAATGTTTTCTGTCTTGTTTTTTTGGGAGTTTGGATTCTTTCATAACAAACTAATTTCATTGATGTTTTAGGTATAATAGCTTTAAATATGTGTTATGAGGAAAGGGACCCCATAAGGATTACTAATATAGAATGTCCTTGAATTTTTATACATGGATGAGGGATTTTTGTTGAACCTAGTTATATATTTTATGAATCTGTGACATGATATGAGTTAAGTACATTAAGAGTATCCATAATAAGATTTACATCATAATGTTGTTTGGGAGTAAAGAGGTAGGAAAAGCCTCTCCTAGGAAGGAATTTTCCTTTTGTTGAAAGGATTTTTTTAGGAATCTTATGAAGACAAAACATGGGCATATTCTATTTATTAAAACAAAGGTTTCCTTAGGGAACCGACCCACCATTCTTGATGGTTGGGTAATTTGTGGAGTTCAAATTTCTCAAGACCACAAAAGTGATCTTGTCAAGGGAATGATGTCTAAAAATGAAAAGGCCGTAGGTACCATCTTTTTTCATAAATTAGAAACCAATTCTACATGTATTTTTCTTGTGTAATGTAGGTTTGGACAATAATGCAATTTATTATTGTGAAACTAAGACAAAGGCTGTGAATTTTAATGTCTTGTGGATATGTTGTTTTATTTCTATGATTTTAGGTCAAATTTATTTGACTAAGGTATAAATGGGTTTTTCTTTTTAATGATAATCTATACAAGATTGTTCTATCATCACCAATCAAGAAAGGGGGAACAATATAAGCTATAATCTGAAGGGTTTTGAATTTTTGATGTGATGTGGGATATAAAAATCATTGGGGTTTACATAGATAGGAAACCCCTATCCTTGGGATGAATATGTATTTGGTCGACCAAACTTTTCTCATGGGTAACTTATGGAGAGCCAACCGGGGAATATTGTGCTTAGTCAATCAAAGGTGTCCTCAGGATACTGATCCAATATTTCATATGGTTGGGGTTGTTTATGGGTATTTGAATATTTACATACATATAGTATGGTTTGTGAGGGGAATGTTCCTAAAAATTAATATAACCCCACTTTTCAAATCTTACAAGAAATAAATAGAAATGTTTCCCTTGTGCAGATCTTTGAAGGTTCCCTATGATGGTATGACCCATGAATAGGGAAGGGAAACTTTTTTTTTTTGTAAATGGACCTAGGATGGGAGACCCAAGTTTCACTACATATCATGAAATGTCATGAATCAAGACACACATAGTTCTGGGAAGGTTCCCCCATACGCTAATCAAACACTTGTGTGGGAAAAGGGGAATTTTCCTTTAGTGAAAAACTCATGAATGAGGTGAGGCTCATATTAGATTCCCCAATGAAGATATAGATCATGTATTAGAGAGTGGGGAATTATTTGATGTGTATAAACTATGATATAGGATCTATTAGTCACTATATATCTCATATAAGTGAGAATCATGCAATATTTAGTTCTTAAGGGGTTCCCTATGCAGCTCTAACCCAAGCATGGGAAAAGGGAATTTTTAAAAGTTTACTATTCCTAGATCCATGATGAGATATGTTGGTGTCACTATATACCCTGTAGTTGTAGGGATCAATCCATGCATTGTTTGGGATATTATGGAGTTTTAATTTCAAAAAATTTGTGTGTAGGTGTTATGAATACATAAGAAAAAAGAGACATTTTTACCTCATGGTTGGAACTGGTATTGAGGATCCGAGCATTAATACATATCTCTTTGAAATGAGAATAAAGACACATATAGTAATTTTAAGTCGCACAATTTATTTTCATTGAACTAAAACATCATCCATGCAATTTAACATCATGCAGTGAATATGATATGAGGTCTTGTAGTTTTAGTTCATACGACTAAGACTATAAATCATGGAAAAAAATTAATAGGAGGATTATCAGGCTGGTATATTATGAAAGACATCAGATGTGAGGTATAAGTTTATGTAAACCATGATTATGGGGATTCTCATAGTAAGAGAAACAATATGGGGCATGGAATCCATTAGGGCTTTCAAATATTGTAAAATCCTTTCATGGGTACAAATAACCCTTTGGTTGAAAAACATTTTTTCTAGGAAAATTATGCACAACCAACTGATGAATATTGTGAATAGTCAAACAAAGGTGTCCTTAGGACACTGAAGCTCCATTTATGATGGACAAAGAATGTTTTTAATGATTTAGAATTTATCGAGGCACAGAGTGTGATGAATGGAAAGAATGTGCCTGATTACGTGTGAAACATTCAGACTGTGATTATGCAGATAGTGTGAAACCCCTACATAGATCTGACCCATATGTGGGTGGGGGTGGGGGTTCGGTTTCCTTTATATATTCCTAAATGAGAAATGTAGATTTGAAATACATTGAATTGATATATATTTTTTCATAAAAGAAGATTGTGACAATTTTTTTCATTTTATTTATTCAAGGATTGGACTAGGACATAGGTCCTAGGCATAACTATATATCTTATTGACATTAGAATAAAGTTGTGCATTGTTCTGTAAAAGTAATTTAGTCTAATGTCACACATTAAATATACTTTGGAATGCATTTTAAGGTCTTTCTACTAGGATGATGACCACCCTACTGTGGCTTGATATGACTTGATCATGTGGGGAATGCCCTGTTAAAACTCTTAGGTCCACATGAGCTATGATTAGTGTGAGAAAAAGGGGTAGAAAAGGTTTATTCCACTGTAATATGAAAAAATATATTTTTTTATTTGGAATTTATGATATCTAGACCAGGTTATATAATCTAGGTGTAACTGTGTATCGTGTGTGGATAAGAATCAAGATACATGTAGTTCTAGGACCCTATGTAGTTTAACATCATGTGGTGAGGATGAGAGTGATCCAACATGAAAGAGGAAAAATTTTGTGACTTTACCTGGAATCAAATACCTAGGCATCACTACATATCCTGCATGGGAATGAATCAAGCCACATATAGTTCTAAAATCACTTCCCTACACAGATTTGACTCATGTACAAGGATGGGGAAATTTTCCTAAAATGGACATGTCAATAGAACATTATTTTGGGTCCCCTAAACTAATTTAGTTTTCATGCTTGTGATTGGGACATTTAATGTATTTCATTGTTGGGCCCCAGACATAAGGTCAAGGCATCACTAAATATCCCATAGAATGATAATCAATTCATACATAGTTCTTGATGAGAGCTCTAAGTCTAGGTCTGACCCATACATAGGGATGAGAGGATTTTCTCCCATTTGGATGGATGGGCTAGGATGTAGAATCTAGGTGTTTTTATGTATCCTCTGAAGGAAGGAATGTAGCAGTACATAGTTTTGGATGGGAATTATCCATATAGGTATGACCCTCATACAGAGAGGGGAATTTTTCCCATTGATCATGGATGGTTCCAAGAAATAAGGTTCGAATGTCACTATGTATCATATGATTATAGGAATAATTCCACACATACTTCTAAAAAAATACTTTCAACGTAGATCTGACTCTCACATGGGAACAAGGTAATTTCATATTTCTCTATCATTGATCTATCTTTTCTGTGGTAAATCATTGATTAAAATGAAAATTACCATGCACTTTAACATCATGCAGTGATGACACTGGTGTTATGTAGTTTATTGTCATGTGACTAACAAAATATTAAGGGGAATATGAGGATTGTCTCAAATTATGGAATTTTTTAGGTTTATTAACATAAAATAAGAGGGACATTTACTATACAGTTTAATGTCATGCGATTAGGATGAAGTACCATCATGTGAATACAAAAAAAAATTAGGAACCTTGAATTGGTGGGAGCCGTGGTATGTTTTTCTTCCATTGAAATTAAGGAATAGACTCCATTGAAGTATACCAAATGTATGAAGTAAGGTCCCTCCCATTTCATCTCCGAATTTACATGTTTCTTTTTAGTACCATCAGAGTCCTAAGGACTAACACTGTCTCTCCTTTGGGGAAATACTAGGGGAATTTTTTTTTGATAATGGCTCATATGATATGGTTTTTATGGACTTAAAAATGATGCCCTGTATGAAATATTTTCTCATCCAGTTGCTCCAATTCATCCATCCATTTATGGTATTGGTCATTTTTTGATAATCTATTGTAGATGAAAATAAGGAGTAGGGGGAATTAAACCATGATTGGAAGGACTACCTATATCCCATATGCTAATGAGTATAGGGTCGCATGTGTGGCATTGCAGATCTTGGGTCTGGTAATCCCACAAGTCATGTAATAGTGTGTCAAGCCCTGACTTTTTATCATTATTTACCATATTGTATATTATTATTGATAGAGTCTTGTTGAAGTCCACTATATGTTTGTTATCCTTTCATGGTAGTGAGACGACTGGTTATACATGTTTTCATACTTCTATGCATCTTCTCCAATTCAAAATAATAGGAATTAGTGTCTTTGTACATCAATATTTAATAAGGGATTCTAGATCATAGGATGATGTTTTCATTAAAAAAGTTAACAGTGCTCCATGACCTTTCCTCTTTTAGGGTCTTCAATTTAGCCCACATGGAGAATAAGTTGGGTTCAAAAAGAATATACTGAAACCTTTTGGATTTAGTAGTAGCATATGGTCCCATGATGTCCATTACCCACCTGGAAAATGGCCATGGGTATTTAGCTGTGTGAAACAACTCTAGGTGTTGATGAATGATGTTGGCATGAACCTGGTAGGAATGATACCGTTTGGTGAATTCAGTATAGTCTTGAATTATAGTGGGCTAGTATTACCCAAGATACTAGATTTTATGGTAAATCGTTGATCTTTACTTGTGGGAATTGTAGGATCTAGTGTGTACTTCCTTCATGGAAGTGGTGGTCTCTTCTCCCACAATGAACCTGATTAATACCCCATCATGGATTTATTTGAAGTGGATATTTTTTATTTGTTCTGTCAAAGAGAAAAATGTTAATTTCTCATATTCATATTTTCTCCCTACTAGATCTACTAATTGTGAGTTCTCCCATTATAAGGTTTTTCAAAATGGGTATCATCCTGCCATTGGTGGTACCATATGGTTTAGGGATGGGACTAATCTCATCAATCTCTTCCACTTTGGCTCGAATGAATGGTACAATCTGATGGTGAAAAATACTGATAATTATTTCATCTCACTCTAGATATTTTAGATCTATGGATGCATTTTCCAATGCATCCACTTGAGTATTTTATGATAGTCGTACATGATTCAATGTCAGTTTTGAAGTAAATTCCACCATTAGTACTCAGATATGTCCTAGTAGGGGGATTATTTATTTATTTTTGATAGCATAATCACTATTAACCTACCTGAGGACATGTTCTGAATCTCCATTCATATTCACTTTTCTGACTTGAAATTGAAGTACCCATTGTACCCCTACAATGATAACTTGATATTCTAAATTATTTTTCATTCATACTTCTGATTGTTGGAAAAAGTATAGAAGGACTTCCCTTTTATGAGATAGGATCATGAATACTAGCCCCATTTTGTTTATCATAGGGTCACCATAATTGTTTCATCTTGTTTTATAGATGCACCATAAAAATTAATTTCCCACATATGGGGGCCCTCTTTAATAGAGAAAACAATTTCATCAGGTATTTCAGTGTCCAATGAAGTCGTCTCTACTGAGGGGTTCTCTTCTAGAACGTATGAAAATGTATGGACTTTGATCACTTTCTAGGGTATGGACTAAATTTCAAACTACAATCGAATGACTTCCCACCATGAAATACTCCCAATAAACATCAGAAGACTGATAATATATTTAAGTGAGTTTCTAAGAGAGACTGAATGGAAATCGTGATGCTAAAGATAGTTCCTTGGCTTCTATACTACAAATATTATCACTAGATTTCTCTCTTCGATATCTAAATAATGTGTCTCAACATAGATCACAGTTTGGATGAGATAATATTGTTTAGTATCACTACCAACATCATTATTTTTCATGATGAAGTCACAGAGTGATTTCTTTAAGGATGTCTCATAAAATATAAGAGGCCTTCCTTTAATAAGGGACATCATTACTGGATGGCTCAATAGATATTTTTTATGTTTTCGAATGATTTCTGACAATCATCAGTCCATAGATATGTAACCCCCTTTTTCGTGAACCTAGTAAATGGAAATAAAATCTTTCAATGTTGGATATAATGCATCAGATTTATGATAAGTGTTCGTTAATTCCTCTCAAATATGTAATGTGGAGAGAAACTGACATTCCATGAATAACCTTCATCTTATCAGGATCGGTTCGATGCCATGTTGACATATGATGAAGCTGAAAAATTTCCCGGAGGTAATTCTAAAATCACATTTGAGGGGTCCATTTTCAGTTTGTCTTGTATTAGTTTGTTGAAGATGATTTAATGATATTCTAGGTGGTCATAGTGTTTTTTATATTTGACCACCAACACATCATCATAAAATTTGACAGTCATTCACAATAAGGGTTTGAATATGTGATTCATGGAACGTTGGTATGTAGCACTAAAATTATTCAAGATAAATGGAATTTCCTAATAGAAAAACACTCCATGGGGTGAATGAAGGTGGTTGATTATTAATATTCTCAAGACATTCATATTTGGATATATCCCAAATAGTAATCCATGAAAGAGAGAGCCTAATCTTTGGTAGTTTCATCGATTGGTTGTTCTGTGATTGGGACTAGGAAATCACCCTTTGGACAGTGCCAATTATGATCCATGAAATCAATGAAAAACCTAAATTTACTATTCATATTCATTATGGGAATGATATTGGTTAGTCATATGGGATATTAGACCTCTAAAATAAACTTGACTCTAATGATATTTTCAACTTAAACCTCTATTTTGGAAGCATGTTTCAGGTGTGCCCCCTTGCCAAATTTTTATTGCCCTGGTGGTTCCCTGGCTAGACCAAGTGGTGAGTGGCCACCTCAAGATCTTGATCAATCATATCAATTTAATTCTATAATAATACATACTGATTTTTCTTTAGGAAGGAGGTTTATACTTTTTCTATTCATAATACATGGTCTCACTAATCGAGGTGGGTCGGGGGTCATTTTCTATACCCATGTTTATTTCTATGATATCATTGATGGTTGTAGAGATGCCTTCTTAGAATTATTGAGGGGAATACCTAGGGTCCTCATCCTCTTCTAGATCCTCCAATTCATCTTCATTCTCTTGATCCATTTTTGAAGAAGTTCTGGGCATGGGTTCTGCATAGTTAGGAGATGAGTTGGTACCTCTATATTTAGAAGATGAAGTGAATTCCTATGACCTAGGAGATAGTGTGGGATTTCCTTCAAAATTTAAAATAGGTTGGAGTAAGAGATGGAGGAGAGTATTTATCCAATTTGAGTGATGAAACAAACTCTTATTCCTTAGATGATGAGGTAATGATTTCCTAGAGCTCTAGGGATGGATTTAATGCACTTTTATCAATGATTTCACCATTTTTAGAGGAGTCAACAAACATTTCAACACTACTCAAATCTGTGGTCATGAATTCATCATGTATATCTCAAAATATGATCCTGAATTTGGACTCATAATATTTATATTATTGATAGGTAGAACACACTCCTCATTGATATATTTGAAGGGGTTGGACAAGATCATTTCCAGACCATTTGGGGTAGTGACCCATTCAAAACCATCAACTAGGGGTCATTTCCCTTTCCCATGATAGAACCATGCATCAATATAATGTGACTCTTAGGATTTTAATAGGTAGTTATCAATTTGAAACATCCCTATTTTCCCATTAATGTTGTATTTTATGTAATAATGGTGCAATGAGGGGATCACTATGTGTTGATGTATCCAAGTCCTTCCTAACACTACATTAAAGGTCATGTTCTACGAGACCACCAACAATTATGAGTCAACTATGAGGTCTATGAACTGATCATTTAGATTGATTTCCATGAGTGGATTATGTTCAATTTTTATAGCCTTACAGTGTTATGGTAGAAGGTTATTATTTATCCTCATCACAGTCTAGCAGATGAAGTGTCCATAATAGAATGATATTGACTCCATAGGTATTGTCAACAAACACATTTCATATATCGACATCATTTATTCTAATGAAAACATACAGGGGTCAAACGTGTCCATGTACAATGGTGTCTTCACTTGATTTATGATGAAGATATCCATGTATAATTCCATAGGATTATTATCTATTTGATAAACCTTATTAGTAGCTACTTCATCTTCAAACACTAGTGGGATTATAAAATTCGCTTTGAGTGTGTCCCTGAGGTCTTTTAAAAATATTAGGGCAGATAGGATTGATAGTTTGATTAGTTCCAAGGATAACTATTTCAGGATTTCGTAATATTGTTTTAGAGGCCTATGCCTCCTTAGGTGGGGAGGTTATTACACATGAACTTTAAGGGATTAAGGATTTAATATAGATGGATCAACCATTTGGATAGGAGTTGGAGGCACTCTTGTCCTCGGTGTGTTGGGTCATGTAGTTATTCCTACTTGATGAGGTCAATCTAACACCTTTTCCTATCCCAATTGATAACCTAGTGTAATCAGGTCAGAGTGGATTCTAGAAGTTGCATGGAAATTTTTCTGTTCATAATTAACTCACAGATGGTCTCTTCAACAAGTTTCTATAACATTTATAGTTTGATCTGGGGTGTGGCTAGAATTTGGGCTCTTATTGCCATTGTGTCTTCCCAGGTATCCTCGGTTCACGTGGAATATCCCTGTAACTCCCCGATCTGGTGTGGGGAACTTGGGTTCATATTCATACTCATCATCAGAGAATAGATCCATTAAGTGAATGACATTAATTGATCCTAAAATCAACTTCTCATCTGTTGAAGAAATTATTGGATTGGACATTTCGGGTGGTTCCATTTTGTGTGGTGGTTCTCATCACTTGAGATCTGAGGGAGTAAAACTTTATGTGGTTAAGTACAACATTTTCTATAATGCACATTAACCTTTCTACACTTATTCCTTTTCCTTTTGTCCAATAATATTTTTGAAAGCCTACCTTCTGGAGATTTATGGGGACGATGACATCGAATGTGTTGTAAATAATGTGACTAGGTAATAGCTTGTTTTTTCAAATGTTCTTAGAGAATTTCATGATCTTGGTTAATTGATTTTCAAGTCATCCAACCATTGAAATTACATGATCTTCTACTAAAAACATATGGACACTCTCTTCTATCCTTAGGGGTAGACAGTGGAAACATATACCACTTTTTCTGGTAGTATTCCAAACTTTTTTTCCTGGAGTCTATCATTTTCTATTGGAGGATTTTAAATAATAATACGTCCAAAAATGATTTGTCCCAGTATTCGGTGAAATAGGAAATAATCAGTTATATCATCAAGACCTTCTTGGTTTATCCTTTTTGGATATAGTAGATGGAGTAAATCATAGTGCATAACAGCTATAAAATAGCCACATATTTGATTGTCCTAGAATGAGTAAACATTATTACATTTCTATTTGAATTGACTTTGTATGGTTCCCCTCTTTTTTTCCATTCACGATTGGGTTTGCAGTTGACACCAAAGGGGTGTTGCATGATATGGAATATTTTTCAGAGTTGGAGAAGGCACATAGGGAATCTTAAGTGTGACAGATGCTGGATCTACCTTCCCTACCCTTTTACATGGGGCTGCTGAAGTTACAAAGGAATTGATCTTAGTCAATCATATGGAGTCCTCCATTATTTGGGTAATGGAAGAGAAATGATAAAACACACATATATATATCACCATGATGAGAAGAATTCACAAATTTTCATGATGGTTATCAATGCAGAAAGAGATAATCTTCTTCCAAGGAATCAGTTGGTTCAAGTAACATGTCATCCCTTTCTATCTGGAAATTAAATAAAGGACTCTCTCATTTTCTTCCTTTTTTCTATTTGAGATGTCACTGATTGTTGTATTCTACAGTGTTGAGCTGATCTAAAAGATAAATTGTTGAGGATATCTTCCCATCCAATGATGGACTATGTAGGAAAAATAGTATACTATATGAAGGCTAGACCATGCATAGTTCACATGAAGCATTTGAGTTTCAATCCTTCTTGTTTCTTAAGAGTACTCATCATGTGATCACAGTGAGGAACATCATGTGTCAGATGTTGTTTCGGGTCACCTACTCTATCAAATATCAAAAACATAGGAATCCTAAAATTTGGTGGTTTTGGGGTGTCACTCACCCAATTAGGCTAAGGTTTTTGTTCTAGTTGTACTGGTGTGTGTCGTACCTCCATGGATCCCAATAAATCTTTCATTGAATTTATGGTGTTAATAATACATTGTTTAGTGTTATTTCAAACTTTATCTTGGATTGGTAAAACAAGGGGATGGATTAGGAAAGTTGGTTATACCATTATTTGAGGTGGATATCTGATTGCAGACATATTTTGAGGATTCTCCAAAACCCACATAGTTTTACTCATTAATGGAGGGAAATCTTGATATCTGGCCATTATTGGTTTAAGGTGAACCATTTTTCCTGGTTATGATATGCGTGGATGTACTGACCTTACATTAGTTACCAGGATAAAATCTCGCTACTGAGGTACACCTGCTAGAGGTGTACCTTGAGGCTCTTCATGAGGAAAATATTTGATAGAAATTCTACCTCAGGACAGATTAGCATTGATTCTCCTCAACTCGTTCATTTATTCCTCATATAGATCAAATCCTTTTTCAAGCATAGGGTCCTATTCACATCGATAGGAGGCTGGTCATGTACATCCTTACCATTATTCTTCTCCCTAGTATACGCTTGTTAAAGAAAAAGTGTATTATTGATCAATTGAATACCTAGATTTAGGTTGATCTTATGGTTATGGGTGAGATCGTCTTCATTCTTAGTGTAGATTAGATTCCTAGTGTAGATCAGTTTAAAAATGAAACCATCTTCCCCTTGCTCCTTGGAATTTTCTTAATTTTTTGTTCCTCCTTTAGGATTAGATTTCATTGTGTTCACTGATGAGGAATTAATTATGGGTGATGTACCAACAACTAAATGGTTTGAGGCTTGTTTGAAACATCTTATAGACCTATCCTTTTCCTTTTATAATCCACCTCGATATTCTTGGAAAAGTGTAACTTAGAGGTAGCCTCTATGTAGGCTGATTATATCCTTCCATTCTAGGGGAGAAGGGTTGTGAGATTGGATAGAATGGGATACATTACAACATTACACCCTTAACAAACGTGAAAATTAATATTTTTTTAAAGGGATGGTTGAGTTAAAATTACCCCCTATCCTATTAGATTAGCTTGTTCTCATTCTCTTATTTTTGTCGCTTGGGATGATTTTATCATCCTTTATGAGGCATTTGGTGTTAAAAATACCAGCCTTGTGGTATAGGGAAAATACTATTCTATGGAAACTACTATTACCTTAATTAATCTATTTATCTTGATCATTATTTTTTGAGAGTGGGATGGATGAAATACTGGGTCTTCATGGGAATATATTTCTTTTTAGGACATTAGAAGATCTTGGGTGTTTTATTCCCTAACGTAAGAATCCTACTAAATGTTCTAAGTATCCTACCTCAGGATCATTTAAATGGATTTCACTCATTTTTTCAAATGATTTTAAGACTCATTCATGGACCATTCTTATTTAGAGAACCATATTTCTAAGGAAGGGGATTTTCTTAATAGCCACATTATGATAATGAAATTACCAGATTTTGATTCTAGACTGTTCTATTGAATGATATGTGACGTGAAATGAATAAATCCACGTTCACCCCATTCCTAGATGTGAACACCAGGTGGGGCATCAACAATTAAAATATGAAAATTATTTAGTATATTGAAGAAGTTCATTTGGATAAATTTCCATTGACTCTCTCATTGCGAGTACTACATAAACTGATGGGATTCCAGGTCAATTTGTGGATGAATCCCTACCAATATTTTGAAATGGTTTGTAAACATGTTTTAAGGTAATATTTTTTATTTTAGGTGGTAGAGAGTTGTCTAGAGATTTAGAAGGATGTTATGCATGCATTATTATGACAGTTCCTTTGGAATGATGAATAAATAAGTGGATTAGGACCAAAAAATAATAGGTATGTTTTCCCTAAATAATTATTTTCTCATGAGGAACATATCAATTTTTTATTTTTCTAGACTCCTACACGTGATCTTCCAAATATGATCACACCATCCTACATTTTCACAATTAATGGGGAGAGTAGTGGTCATTTCCGTATGTGAATGGTGCGGGGATGGCTCAAAGGATGAAAATTTCCCAAAGCCATCTCCTTGTTGAGAAATAATGTCACTTTTTATTGATAGGGTATCTAACATTGATGGCCCCATCTTTACAAGTTCCTCAGAATATGAGGTCATCCCCATATTTGTCTTGATAATAAGAGGACATTTATGTCAGCATGAAATTTGATTGTGGGGAGGACCTTCGCAGAGAATTCAATCATGGAGTGTAAGTCCATCATAGCTTGATGGATAACTATAGGGATAATTTTGGCAGTATATACCATGGGGTGGACCTTCAGGATGGACAACAGTAGGGAGATGACGTTATAATTGTTTGATTTAATTACGGTGATGGTCGTCGTAGTGAATTCCTTTATCGTGAGGACTACCATTATATATTGATGTCTAGATACATGTATAATGTCTATAGTGTATATCCTAGGGAGGACATGCATGGAAGATGACAACAAGGGAAGAACCTTCCTACTTTTTGATGTCACTACAGGAAGTACCTTCAGAGAAAATGTCATTAGGGCCAGGACTTCCATCCTATCTTGGTTCCCGAATAAAAGGATAATTACTACTACTTATACCCTAGGAAGTAACTTGAGGGAGGATGGTAGAAAGGGGGACTTATTTCTATTTTATGTCACTGTGGGGAGGTCCTTCACAACAAATACCATCATGGTGATGACTACCATCATATCATGGTTCCCAAAAATAGGGAAAATTTAGGCAGTGTATACCCTAGGGAGGACCTTCTGGGAATATGAACGCAAGGGGAGGACCATCTTGTTGTTTTATCTTGTGAACATTATGAATTCTAGCATAACATGTTTCTAGAGATAAGCTCTCATGATTCATCTATTTATGTCCATGAAGGAAGACTTCATGGTTAGTGAATTGGGGAGGAACTCCATAGCCATTGGTAATAACATTATGGAGAGGTAATCTACATCTTCTATGGATAATTACATAATTTTTAATGAATTAGTAGGTTATTGAGCCACCAATGATATATGTTTGTTGGAATCATGAACTATAGCTTCCTATAGAATAGGATCTTGAATATTCTATTCATTTTCTAGTTGTCTTTGGAGTGATTAATTTTTGGGAAATCTCTTATGGGATATTAGGGATAGTTGTTGTAGGTGATGAAATCAATATATGGGAACCTATTCAAGTTTCTCGTGTGGTTCTATCAGAATATTCCAAAAATTATCTTTAGTTATGGTATGGATTTATGCCTTCTTCGGAGTGGCCACAGTAGTGGGCTGGTTTCCCCCAATTGGAATGGGTATTTATAACTGATAATGTGGTCCATTTATCATATAATATTACCAACAAACCACATGGATATGACAAGGTATTCATGTCTTCTTTGGGGTGACCAACCCACAGTTTGTATGAGTCATCCCACTTGGGGAGGTGGGGTTTTCGGCCCAACTCCTTGATATTTAAACCAATATGATTATATACTGTAATGTATGAAGGATGTGGTTAGGGGTTGACGTATGATCCTCCATAATTGCTAAGACATGTTGAGAATCAACTTTATCTAGAAGGGGAATATATTCCCATTATTTTGTTAGAGTAGGAATGTCTACCTCCCTTTGTTCTCTATTTCCCGCCAGTAGGTACTAATAGTTCTCATGTGTGGGGGCATAGATATAGGCCTTCCCCTGACTTTTAACATGGATATTCCAATTTTTTACTCTGTTATCCACTATATTTGACTAAAGGTATTTATATGGAAGAGTATTAAATTTCATCTCTTCATGGTTTCCCTTATATTTTACTAATTTGATTGATAAGCATCTGTATGAATTTACATCTGCTTGTAATTTTTCACCATTATTGGATGGTGGGCATCATATTTAGGTGGAGGTATTTATGTATTCTCATTGGTTACCATCATATTTGACTGTTTTTCTTGACATTTTTTATAGATATGAATCTTTCTTTATTTTCCACCTTATTTCCATGACTTGATTGGTGAGAAATAGTAGTAATTTGTAGCTAATCATAATTCTCCAACATATTTGACTAACGAGCTTCATGAGAGGGAGAAAGAATATACATCATCCCATGGGTTACCAAAAAATTTAAATGGTGGGATTGTTTTGTGTGAATGAGGATAGTGTAATGTTCCTGATTTTATGCTCTTCTCCCCTCATGATCCACCTTGGGGACCCGAGTCCATTGGAATTTTGATGGGGCCTTCGGGTGGTATCCCCTACTTGGTGAGGATGTTGGGTGGAACGACATTGGCAGTGATGAAATATGAATGGGGCCCTTGATAGGGATACCTATGCTATAGAGATGATCTCATTTGTTATTATTTCATTAGACTCCCAAAGGTATGGGAGGAAATCAATATCATGTTCTAGGGGTAGGCTCCCAAAATGGTTGGAGACGAATTGTGGGGTTGTTAGATTCAAAACCACCAACCATCACTGGGAGGATAGTTTGTGGGGCATAATATCCTGGAGGTCCTATCAAGCTACCTCCGGGGTGGGGAGAGTACTGTTCTAGTGGTACTCCCTAACCAGTGCATTCAAGAACAAGCATTGTAGACATTGGGGGTGATAGATTCCTCTTCTTTGTGGAGGACCTAGCAAGTGAAATGGTCAATGTGCTTGTCTTCCCAAACTTCTAACATGTCTTTGGATTGAAGGATTATCTAAAGAGTTACTGTAATATATGTGACAAATAAAGACAATCAAAACCCAATAAAATTAGCATCACATGACCACATGCGTATTTGATGGTCTTGCTTGTCACTCTTTTATTTTGGATACGAATGAGGCCTAATGTGGGATAACACCACCACCTTGTTTATGGATACACATTGGGTTCACCATTTTTCCCCTCAAAGAACTATTTGTGCCCATGTGGGTTGATTTTATGGGTTAAATGGTGTGAAGTTACTAACTTTTGATACAACATATTTATACATCCTACAACATTTTTTTGTTGAGCCGAAAACACCCAAAAACACTCATATCCATGATTCATGGGCCAACATTACAATGGAAGGAATTCATTGTTTCACATGGACAATGACACCTAAGAACATAAATTAGTCAAGAGGATAGGATATCAAACTCATCGAACCCTTTTGGGGGAATTATTTCCTATTTTAGGACTCTCGTATAGATTTAAGACATGTTCGTGAATCCTTGGTTAATTCCCAAGTATGGATATGCATATTTCCCTAGAAAAAAAATTCAGAATGACTACACATGGGTTCAGAATCAACTTTATATATCTAAGGTCCTCCAAAAAATTAAGTATTTGTATGTATATGATTCCCTCCATCAAAAGTACCCTATCATGGAAAAATCAAAGATTTATTGTTTGTTTATTTGGACGACAAGAGTTTTAAGACATGTGGTGTAGAACTCTTGAGTTTATCATCATCCAGGGGGATGGGAGTTGTTTTAATGTTTGGATCAAACCCATTCGATGGGATTCCTCTGCATCCTCATGAATGGAATTCGAACCCATGTAGTTGGGTGGCACTTACCAGGACACATCACCTTTTATGGTAATGTGATGAGGAAAAAACCATGTTGATTAACCTCATGCATAAAGTAATTCTATGGAAAAGGTGTCTAGTTAAAGATGTAGTGGGACTTATACAGAGGTGGCCCAAGGAGACTAACAGATATGTGGGGTCCTGGTGTATATTATCCCGCCAAAGATGTTCCAGGGTAAATATTAGGGTGTATTTTTATACAGGTTTTGGAACATGGATAGGCTTCAAATGTATCACAATTAATTATGAATCAAATCTCATGTAGTTCAGTATTATTAGGGCTTATACTCAAAAGGATTTCAACATAGTTTTTTGGTGGGGATAACTTATATAGAGAAGGACCATATGTTTTGGCCTTATGCATGTGGATACCCAAGGTACCCAGGAGAGATATGGTCTACTAGGTTGATATGAACCAACAAGAAATGTTGCCAAGAGAAATTTAGTGTGTATTTGGGTACAGGGTTTGGGCCTTTGGGAGGCTTCCTATATATCATAGTTAGTTCATAATCAAATCCCACATAGTTCAATTTTCTTTGGGGATTACACATGATAGTTGGACACATAGTCAGAGGTTCAGTATTGCATTTATGGAGTAGGTCAATATGGTTGGGGAATACACATGGTGATGGCTAAGTGACATGGGTAGATACAGACCTACCAGGGATGTGGCCCAAAGAACTTTAGGGAGGATTCACTACCAAAAAATAGGGAAAGGGAAGTGCTACCCTTTATCAGTACTAAATAGAAAGCACTGATAAAGCGGTGTGCCTTTATCAGTGCTAGCTAAAAGTGATGATAAAGGTAACCTTTATCAGTGCTAAAACAAGTGCTGATAATGGTGTACCCTTTATCAATGCTTTTTTTTACCTCTGATAAAGGGTACATTTATCAGCTCTATTATTAGCGATGGTAAAAGTTTTTATTATTAATTTATATAAAATTATTATATTTATATTTAAAAATAATGTTTATTTTTATACATTAAATAAAAAATAATTTTTTATATTTAATATATATTTTTAATAATTCAAATATATATATATATAATGTTTTAATTGAAAAAGTATTTCTAATATTATAATTAAATATATTTATATATATTTATTATTAAATTATTATAGTATTATAATAAATTACATTAAATAATAAATATATTTACCAGATTTATTAGATTTATGATATTTATTAGAGATTTATTAGATTAATTCATTGTATTTATTATATTTGTTATATCTAATATAGTCATTTTATTTAATTTATTTATAAATATATAATACATTTATATATATATATTTATAATTAAAATTATTGAAAATATATGTCTTTTCCAATGAATATGGTCAATGAATATATGTGTATTTGTTATGTATGCATTAATGTTCATTTGTATAATACATGATGTGGTACATATTGATTAATTCACAATGTTACCCATATGAACTATATATGTTCTAAAAAATGTAATTATAAATTTACAATAAATATATTTAAATAATAAATATATTTTATTATATTTGTAATGATATATATATATATACTTTTCAAATACATTTGTAATTATAATTTTATTAATATATATTAACAATTATATACCAATATTTATAAATATATACTATTTATAGTTATAATTATTAATAAATATATTTATATTTATCCTATATATCATTTTTTAAAAATATATAAGAATATAAATAAATTATTAAAATTATACTTTTATAAAGAACCTATTTATCAGCACTATAATTTTAACGTGGATAAATAGGTACTTTATCAGCACTAAAAAATCACTGATAAAGGTATGTTTTATCATCGCTTTAACTTTAGCACTGATAAAACATGCCTTTATCAGCACTTTTAACTAGCACATATAATGATTCCAGTGGTTCTTATAATAGAATCCTAATAGGCCCTTCCTCTCTCGCACCCATTCAAGCCTTCAGGGAAGCTGAACCTAACCCCTCCTCCACCGTGACCCCTCCTCCTCCTCCTCCACTACCGCTGCCTCCGCCGCTTCTGCCTTCGCTGCTGCTTCCTCCGTCGTTGCTGCCTCCACCGTTGCTGCCTCCTCTACCACGATCCCTCCTAAACCATGATCCCTCCTACTTGGTAGCCCTTAAAGTTTTATAAGGACATATTGGGGCTTTGTTTACTAGTTTTCATTGAAGGAATAATAATCCACATTTTTTATAAGTATGTTCCATATAATAGAATAATGTTGATTTCTAATAGGTTTTTAAGCCTTATTATGGAATAGGTTAAGTACCAATTAGATAGAAATATTCCCAAGTGGCCATCAATGCATGATTTTTAAAAAAAAATTAAATTTAGTATAATATAATGGGTTTTAAATGAGAGTTTTACACCTATTGATTTCAAAATAATGTGTTTGGGGTGTGTAATGTTCTTGAAGTGTTCTAAAGGGGTTTTTAGATTTTACATGGGTGTATTAACCCATATGAGTTATATTGTAAACATTTTGATAGACATTAACTATTAAAAATGTTATTATTTTGGATTTTTGGATCCCATGTGGTTTTATAAAATTATATTCATAATTTTGGATGCAGATTGCAGTCAATTTGGATACTCCAAATATTTATTTTCTGGATTCATTGCATGAATATGCAACAAACAGACCACGCATGAAAGCATTTTTTAGTTTTTAATACACAAGACCCAACATTTTAGAAATTAACATCTATTTATATAATTTATATTATCTTTTAATGATGATTATGTTATAATAGGGTAGTGTATCAATATCATCTACATAATGAAATGAATCTAGGGACTAAGGAAAAGAACGCCTATAATATCTACTACTGGAAAAGTATCCTAGTATATATAATAAAATTGCACTATCAAAACACATATCAAAACAAATTACTTATTTTTGTTGATGTTTCTATAGTTTCCAAAACAAACAAACAGAAAGTAATGTGGTTATTATGTTTGTAAATTTATTAAACAGATCGTGTTTCATCATCAAACTAGAATCCCTGAAGTGGTATTTTCAAAAGTAATTATGAGTTCATTTAAATTATTTATTAATACATTGTGTATTTATATTTTTTCAGTACTATCATGATAGTAGAAAAAACTCAAATTCACAAGATGATATAGATGTGTTTAGAAATGAATGGGCATCATACTCGTAGGAAGATTGTACACAAATAGAATGAAGGTGAATTCCTACAACTTATATTATCCTTATATGACCATAGATATCTCCCTTTTTTCAATTAATGAGCACATATGATCACTCTTTATTTTTTTTATCCTTAGGTTTTGAAGACTGGTTTTAGAAATGATTTTTCTTTCTAGTAAATCATAACATAATGAGAGACTATTATGAACTAGTTTATAACGTTTCTATGTTTCCAAAATCACTAGATCTAAACAATTATGGAATGGATCGTTTATATTCTATATTTTGGTCATTTATGTAGTTGTTTCTACTGATGTTGTGTGTTGGAAGAATATTGGTTGTGCAGCACTCAAAAATTTAATAACAAAACTAAGGATTATTCACTACTGTTGGTTAACTTCCCCTTAGAATAACATCTGATCTGAACTTCGGATATGGAATCCCCGTGATGCTCTCACCCGACACCATCTCTATGATATCAGCATTTAGGGTTCACTTTTCCATCTCTTCCTCCACCAATTTACCAATTAAATGGGTGTGGGAAAAGAAGTAAAAGTGAACGCTAAATGATGATATAAATGAGATGGTGTCAGATGAGATCAAAAAGGGGAAGCTTGATCAGAAGTTCAGATCAGATGCTATGGTAAGCAGTAGTTAACCAACATTAGTATAGTGCACAAAGAATCATCAGTTTTGTTATTAACTTATATCTGGACAAAAGAAACCATTTGAAAATATGTAGAGGTAATATTACGATATAATATATATATTTTAACAAAAAATTATATAATGAAACATTGAATTGATTTTTATTATTACTTTTAGGGTTAGTTTATTTTAGAATATTTCTATCCATGTGACATGCCTTTCTAAGAAGAGCCACGACGCTGTGTATGATCAATCATAGAGGTAATGGTAAATATGTTCCACTAATGACTAAATATTTCATAGCTCAATAAGAACTCTTAGGTTTGTTCTCTACTTCACGTAAGCCTCTTCATGTGATCATGTCACATAATCTCCTCTGTATGAATGCTTCATTTTAATTGATCGTGTGATCTCATCACATGATCATATCACATAGACAAATCACATAATCAATTAACGTAATTCACTTCAACCATGATTCGTGTATTCTTGTCTTATTTATATAATCACATAAAGCATCAAGGGTCATTTAATTGCATAAATCTTCTAGTATTATTTGATCATGTGATCCTATTATGGTCATGTGATCATATGACTTTGAACAAGTCATGCACTTAATGTGATATTTATAATTAGTCGTGTGCCCCTTCCTTACTAAAGTCCATTTTTTAACTCCAAATCATCAATTTTCATAATTAATCATAATTTTCTATTTATTATGATACTAATGAATTAAAGAATTTAATCTGAAGAGGATATAGTTCGTTGGACTACAATGGTCGATAGTGTGGAATTCGACCAATGCATTTTCATTCAGTTCACTCACGAGCATCTTAAAAAATTGATGGGAACCAATATCTTGGATTTTCAATTTTCTAATTATTTTCTTTTATATATGGGTGGGGGTGTCCTGGTGGGATGGGTCTCCATGTTTGAGGGTGGGTGGGGTGTCTAGGAAGGAGGGGGGTGTCACAGAGGGAGGGGGTGTCATGGGGGTGTACAGGATTTGGGGGGTGTTCAAAAGGGAGGGGGTGTCCTGGGAGGTTTCCATGAGAGGGGAGTCCATGAGGGGAGGGAGGGGTGTCCAAGAGTTGGGGGTGTCCAAAAGAGAGGGGTGTCGAGGGAGGTTTCCATGAGAGGGGAGTCCATGAGGGGAGGGAGGGGGTGTCAAGGGGATGTCCAAGAGTTGGGGGTGTCCAAAAGGGAGAGGGTGTCAAGGGGGTGTCCAAGAGTTGGGGGTGTCCAAAATGGAGGGGGTGTCTAGGGAGGTTTCCATGATAGGGGAGTCCACAAGGGGAGGGAGGGTGTGTCTAGAAGGGAGGGGGTGTCCAGGAGGGAGGGGTGTCTAGGTGTGAGGGTGGGTGGGGAGTGACTAGGAATGGAGGCAGGTGTCCAAGAGGATGGGGGTGTCTAGGAGGGACGAGGGTCTCTAGGTGGGAGGGGGTCTCCATTTGGGTGGGGGTGTCTAGGAAGGAGGGGGTGTCCAAGAGGGAGGGGGTGTACAGGGGGTGTCCAAATGTGGGGGGGGGGGGGGTTGTCCAGGTGGTGTCCTTGAGTGGGGTGTCCAAGAGGGGAGGGAGGGGTTGTATCCATAATGGAGGGGGTGTACAGGTAGAGATCCATTCAATTCCATTCAATTCTGATAATATAAAATGGGTAGATCACTTCTAGAGTAGGCTCAAGTGGGTCCGTTGTGAGGGATCAAAAGATCCAACCAACCAAATCAATTACAAGACCATTTAAAGGCCCAAGAAATATATTATAGTTCAATTTCAGATCCAATATATATTATATAATTTCATAAAGACCCAAAATATGCTTCATTTACCTTTCTCATATTAGATTTCTATGAAAATCTGTTTTTCTCTACACCAACATTGTAGTAGAATACATCTTCTTGAAAAATTACTAATGATATATGAGTTTGATGTAAGGAATAATTTCTTGATCATGAAGAGTTGTGAGGACACTGTCAACTAAATCAATTTTGACCCACATTCCTGATAGGTTGATGAAATCTACCGAATGAGATGTTTTTTTACCAGAAACTAAATTCCAAAAGACGTTTCAGCACTACTTATATATATATCCCTTCTCCCACATTCCATTGGATTGGAATCCACCGGTTATGTCATAGGATCAAAGTGTTTCTACTTTATGTATTCTTAAGTAAACTTTTTGTTAGTGTTATGTGAAATTTTGTTCCTATTCCTCTAAGATATTATTTGTTTGGTGTTTTTCCTTGATTTTTTGAAATATATCTCTTAAAAAATAATGAAATTGTAGTAATAATCCATGTTCATGAATTCCCAGGGGAGGACTCTGAGTACTCCAATAACTTTTTATAATTTTTAATATCTTATTCAATTGAGATTAGGCATTAATGTTTATTCATGTTTGGTCTGGAGACCAATAAATTTCCCTAATGTTCATCATATCTTTTTATAACCTCAGAAAATACATTATCTACCCCTTGTTCAAGCTCTCGTTACACCAAATGTGATGGAGGATGTTAGGTACATGAAAAAACATGATGTAGTTGGGTGGATTTTGATTATATGTCTGTGATTATAGACTGATCAATATTCAAAACCATACAGGATTTGAAATTTAGTACACTTATGAAATTTCCAAAATTATATATGATTTTATAATTCTTATAAGTGAATGATGGTGTATGAATAATATTTATTCTATTATCAAATATATGAGGAAAATATAGTTGGATAAATAAGGTTATTAATGGGTATACACTGGATTCATTTCTTTCGTACTAACATCATTTTAGGATTTTCTGATACTTTATTTCAATTATCATATACTTTATTTCACAAGGGGTGGGAGGGGGAGGGGGGTTGTCTAGGGAATAAGAGGGGGTTGTCCAGTGAAAGGGAGTGGGTTGTAGGGGGTGGGATGGGGTTGTACAGGGGGAGGGCGGGGGCTGCATGTGGAGTGGTGGGGGGGGGGGTGCTATCTAGTAGTAGAGAGGGGGCTGTCCAGGGGGGTTGTCTCGAGGAGGGGAGGAAGGGGGGTCTGACTAATCACACTAAAGGACTAGGAGGGAGGGGTGTCCAGGTGGGAGGGTGGGTGTGGGTGTCCAGGAAGAAGGGGGGTGTCCTGGAGGGAGGGGTGTCCATGAGTGGGGGTTTACAAGAGTGGGGTGTGTCCAAGAGGGGTGGGGGCTGTCTAGGGGGTGGGAAGGGGGATGTCTAGGGTGTCAGATAGGGATGTCTAGGGAAAGGGATGGGCTGTTGGGGGAGGGGGTTGTCCAGGAGGAGGGAGGGGGATGTAGGTGGAGTGGTGGTGGGGGGGTATACAGGGGTAGGGAGGGGGCTGTTCGGGGGGCTGTCTCGGGGAGGGGAGGGAGGCGGTCTTTCAAATCACACTAAATAACTATAAGATCAAAAGAAAAGTGAACCAATATAATCATGGCCTATCTGATTTTGTAGGTTATCATAAGTTCCTCTCAAAAACTGAGAAATACATTCCTTCCATACCTTCAATGGGACCTTAGGTATTGTATGGGATCCTTAGAGAGGCATAATTTTTCAGGGTCCAAGCAGGGTTGGACCTGATGTCTGATGCGGATGCGCTTGCACTCATTCTCTTTGACCTGACATGGGAGAGTACACTCTTAGAGGCTCCTAATTTATGTAACTATTAGGTTTATAACATATCTAGGATGGTGTTATCACTAGGAAAATGTTAGAATTTATTCTAAAATTTAATACTCTTGTGAAATTGAATACAACATCTTGTTCATGTCATATAGTATAAACTATGGTGTTTCCTACATTTTTATTGTCAATAAAAGAAACCATTTGGATTCCATGTTGTTATCGACATTTCTTCTTCTTCTTTTATCATCCATGTAATCTTAAAAAAAAATATTTATAAGTCAATGAATCATGTTCAGCCTTTTCTAAAATAATTATTCAATCCAAGGAAATATGGACATGTAAAGGTTGTAAAAGGTAACAATTGACATTTTATTAATATATTCTTTCATATAAATTTTTAATTTATTTCCTTATTTTATTACTAACATAATATATATTTTCTTATATAGGTAAAAAAAATCTTGAGTTCGAATTCTTTGTTCGACAACTAATACCATGGACCACAATTTTTAAGAGGGAATCACAGATGTAAAAAGTATGAATCATTAATGTTTTTAACAGTTTATTGTATAATTTTAATTGTAACAATATTATACATTGTTTTAAATGTATATAGTAGCGTGTGTTTTTTTGGATTCATGATTTCGTGTAAATGTATGTAGAATTTTTTGGGAATCCCTTGTGTGTGTCATTTTTTTCTTATATTCTTTGTTTGAGTATAGGTATTATTTGTGATGTGTGTGTAGTGGCTGTCTCAAGTGTGTAGGTATTGTGCAGGTTTTGGGTTTTCTCAGGCAACTTGACCTTTATTAGCGCTAACTAAGCACATGTAAATGTGTATTATATCAGTGCACAAAATAGCACTAATAATGGGAGTATTTATCAGCGCTATTTTGAGCGTTAATATATCAAACATTTATAGTGCTCAAAATAGCACTGATAATGTGGGACTTTATCAATGCTCAAAATAGCGCTGATAAAGATGTCCCTTTATCAGTGCTAAACAAGCACTGATAAATGGGGTCTTTTATCATCACTTTTTTTAGCATGGATAAAGGTGACCCTTTATCAGTGCTATTTTGAGCGCTGATAAAGGGGACATCCCTTTATTTTCACCCATTATTAATAACACTATTCTAGAACTATTAAAGGTTGTATTTAGTGATATTAAAAGACCTATTTGTAGTAGTGATTTAGGTTCTAGGTTTGGACCTTAGTGAGGTTTCCTATAGATCCAAGTTAGCAGAAAATCAAATCCTATGTAGTATGATTTTCTTTGGGGTTTATGTAGGAGATCTACCCATTTTAGGTTTAAATTTGGGGCTTACATCATGGGAAAAGTATAATTTAGAGGATAATGATTAGGACTTACTCTCAGAAGGATTTCCATTTTAGGTTTGGGATAATTCAGATGTTGAGGTTTCCATTAAACTCTAATCCCACACGTGCCTTTATTGGTGTGATAAATAAGAGGAAGAAATAGATCTTAAGATCACATGATCCAATCTATATACTAATGGATGGTGTTGGAACTCGTAGGGAGAGGGAGAGGGAATTTATTTTTCATTTATCATATTTTATTTTGATATTTAGGATAGTTACATATGGTTATTTATCCAGCTATGTACCGAGCTAAGGTGAAGAGGACAAAATGTGCAGCCTACTGCAAGAAAGGTTGTGGTCTTAACATTTGAGGAGTGACCTAAAATTTGTTTTGATAGGCAGAGGAATGTTCAACACTAACCCTCATCAAAGGGAAAGGACAAATGTTCTCCTAAATCCATATAAATAGTTGGTTCGGGAGAGAACCCCATGTTCGGAACACACGTCACCACGAGAATTTAAACCTGAGGATATTTCAGTGGTTCACCTTACTACAAAGGTTACCCATGCGTTCCATGTTACCATGGGTATGTAAACTTGAAAGGAAACACTAATGTGATTAATGATCTTATCATATTTGTTAAGTGGATTTGGAAGGGGCCCTATCATGATGTAATCAAAATGGTTCATGGAGGGGAAAACATAAAGACAATTACCATGGAAGAGAATGATTGAATCTAGAGACTAAAACTCCTTAAGACACCCCATTCCATGTCACATGTTATTTTGAGTGATGAGGTTCCCTCCATGTTGCAAGATACTATGTCAGTGAGGGTACTATCATTGTAGCATTGTGCTACACGGACCTAGGTTCTTCCTATGTAGAACTTTTCTATACAGGACTAGGTTTCGTCAATAAATCATGTTGCTACATGGGGATGAGTTCATCATACATAGTGATTTTCTATATGGGGTAGGGTTTTTCTCGTATACTTATTTTCTATGTGAGATGCTTACCAGAAAAGGGTCCATCCATTTCACGCCTTGAGGGATTGTGTCCGTAAAGGGGTTTTTGAGTTTGTGGACCACCATATCATTTGTTATTTTCTCTTTATTATTATGTGGTGGATTTTACCTACTAGGAATCATTGAAGGGACCCCGTTTTCACATTACCTCATTTCCCATTCACATAAGATCTCTTTTCTTTGTGCATCAGTGTTTAGATTCTTCATTTTACCCCCCTCAGGTTCGATTTATAGAAGAGTAGAGGGAACAAGTATCGGCGCAATCGATCTTCCATAGTGGGAAGTGGGCCATATTTTTTTGGATCTCAGGAGGTAGTCACAACCCACAAATGACTTAGTTAGCAAGGATAAGTCATTTGAAGGGGTGGAAAATATTGTCTATCCCTGAAATGACTTTGTTTCATTTGTAGGAGCTGGCAGTATCACCACATACTGTGAACTATTTAGTTCACAAGGATGGTCATTCATGGGGGTGGATATCACCTCCAGTCCCCAAAAATGACTTTATTCCCTTTGACAGTGCTGATGGATATTCCTCATCCCCTGAACTTTCTTCATTAATGGGTTCTTTTTTAAGCAGAGGACCAACATGCAGAGTGGCAGTCTATGAAGTGATTTCTAATCATGTAAACAACCCATCCATCATGGCTCACACATTTCAGCATTATCCCTTGAAGACTTCTTTGGATTTTTTCCTCCTTTTCTAAATCGGTGGAATTAAGTTTTGTATTTTCAATAAAGTTCAGGACCTAACACCAATAAAAACCTAAAAATAAATAAAAAACCATAAAAACCCATAAAAATCCCAAAAACCCTAAAAAACCCAAAGAACCCAAAAGAGCCCCTAAAAACCTTAAAGGACAAAAAAATCCCTAAAGGATCCTAAAATTATTTAAAGACGATAAAGGAACATAAGAAACACTTAATGACATGAAATCACTAAAACCCTAAAAGACCCTAAAAACACGAATACCCCAAAAACCCACTAAAAAACCTAAAAACCCTAAAAACCATGAAAACCTTTAAAAATCCTAAAACCCACTAAAATCCTGGAAAATTAAAATACACATAAAATACTAATAACCATAAGAAACCAAAAATACCATAAAACCACTATGACCCTAAAAATCTCCAATACCTTAATAATCATAAAAAAAATCATGGAATACCCTAAAACCCTAAAAACCTAAAAAATATAAAATCCCCTAAAACCTCAAAAATCCCAAAAACATTAAAACCCCTAAAAACCAAAAAAATCCTAAAAACTCTAAAACCCCATAAAACCCATAAAACCCCCTAAAATCCATAAAACCCCCAAAACAACCGTCTAAACCTCCAAAACTATAAATAACTCTAAAACACAAAAACACCATAATAATATTATAAATCCAGAAAACCCTTAAATAAACAAAAAACCTGAAAACACTAAATACCATAAAAATAATCCTAAACACCCAAAACCCCTAAACGACCCTTAAAACATAAATATCCCTAAAATAGTAAAAATCTATAAAAACCCATAATAGAAAAAAAGAAAAAAACCATAAAACCCAACAAACTCTATGAAACAATAAAATCCCTAAAGACCCTAAAAATCCTAAAAACCCTAAAACCCCCAAGAACCCTAAAAATCCAAAAAACCCTTAAAATATCTAAAAGAAACCTGATCACAATAAAATACGTAATAACCCCTAAGATCCATAAAACCATAAAAACTCTTAAAACCACTAAAACAGTATAAAATCCTAAAACACTATAAAACAAATAAAACCACTACAAAACCAAAAAATTCCAAAAATCCCAAAAAAATCCACAAATTTCCCTAAAACCTAAAAACATAAAACCCTACAAAAAACTAAAACCCAAAAAACCCCATAAAAACCCCCAAAACCCTAAAAACCTAAAAGCACAAAAAAATCATACAACCCTAAAAAACCTAAAAACTCATAAAAGACCCCAAATACCCTAAAAACCTTAAAATACCCATAAACCCTTAAAAATCTAACCCCTCAAATAAAACCATAAAACACATAAATTCCAAAAAACACATCAAAACCTAAAAACCCCTAAAAACCCATAGAACCCTAAAAACACTTATAACACAAACCATGAAAATTCCATGGACAACTAAGAAATCTAAAAAAACCCAAAAAATCTAACGAAATCTAAAAAACCTGAACCACCTTAAAAAATCCATTAAATACATAATACCCATAGAAACCCCAAAAAACAATGAAGACTTAAAAATGATAAAAAAACTATTAAAAACACTTAAAACACATAAAAACCATAAAACTCTAAAACCCTTTTAATACACCCAAAATTACTAAAAGCCTTTGAAATCCCAAAAACCCATAAAACCCCTAAAACCCTATAAAACCCATAAAACCAAAAAATCCTAGAAGCCCAAAAAACAGGTAAAAATCATAAAACAACATAAAACCCTTAAAAACCAAAAGAAATAAAAAAACCAAAAAACCCTTAATAACCCTAAAACAGCCTTAAAAACTCGAAAATCATCAAAAATCCCTTAAAACCCTATAAAACATGAAAAAACTGAAACCCCTTTAAAACCCTAAAACCCCCAAAAAACCTACAAATAATAAAAGCTGTAAAAACCCTAAAACCTCCAAAACCATTAAACACCAAAAGAACCATAAACTCCCAAAATATATTAAAAACACTAACCCCTAATTTCCAAAAATGATAAAACCCCTAAAAATAATAAAAACTCCCTAAACCCCCTAAAAAACAAAAAATCCCTAATAATCTTAAAAGACCCCTAAAAACCAAAAAACCCCTAGAACATCTAAGAACCATAAAATAATGTAAAACAACTATATATCCTTAAAACTAAGAAAAAAACCTAAAATCTACAAAACCCCCAAAAAGACTTATAAATGCTTTGAAACCCTAAACCCCTTAAACCCTAAAAAGACGAAAAATCTAAAATCCCTAAAAATCCTAAAACATTATAACTCCACCCAAGAGACCCTAAAAACACTTATAACCCATAAAAGACCCTAAAAACAGTAAAAACCATAAAATAATGTAAAACCCTAAAAACCATTAAATCTATATAAAACCAATAAAAGACCCTTGAAACCCCTTAAACAACCTAAAAATCTAAAACACCTAAAAACCTAAAATCCCTAAAATGCTATAAAATTGTAGAAACCATAATAAAACTAAAAACCCAAAAACAACTGTAAAGATCCTTTCCGTCAGAGAATCTAATGATTGAAAAATGGAAATACCTTAACACAAAGTGATTCATCCTTTGAAGAAACATAAAAAATTGACAAAGTCATGAACATGGATTTGTTTACACTTGGGTCGCGCAAGTTTTACCATGGCCGCGCAAGTATTTCAGCGCCTCATATTGGTCGCGCAGGTGACTTGCACGCCCTAAGTTATTTTCACCCAAAGTCTTCAAAGGCCTATAAATACCCCCTGTGGGCCCCCCATTTCAGGGATGAAAAATCCAGAAACTCATATTTGATCTCTCATCTCCCTAGTCTCTTCTCAAAGCCTTCTGAACACTTATAAGGTAATTTCTTACCTATAATGGAAGGTCTAAAGAGGGAGGAAAATGACTAAGTGTTGAAACTCATCAACACCTGCGCACCTAAGTGGCCAGACCTTAAGGAAAATGACCACAATTGTGCGCCACCTTACAACTTCAATAGAACCTGCGCGCCACTCATTTAATCCTCTTTAGGGATAACACTAAGGGCTTGAACCAAGCTTCACCCATGTTTTACCCTAAGGGTTGACCGTCGTGCAAGTACTCATATGTCGCGAAAGTATACCTGCACGACCATGACTTGCGCGCCCACAGAGGGCTTGCGCACCTCTCTCTATTTGGGTGCCCCTCCTGCCTATTCACTTTCTTTCTTGAAATCCACCTCTGCTCTTCAATATTTATCCTTCATAACTGTCTTCAAAAACATTTATGGTATGGTTCCTTTGTTGGTTTTCTTATCTGAAAGAACATCTTTCAAAACATAGTGATTTATATATATCTTTAAATCAATAAGGTGATAGATTTCATTTAAACTCATCCTTTAAGAAGAGAAGTTCCCTAATTTGGGCCTCCTTCTCAGGAGTAAGTCCCAATCTCAAATTCTATAATATGGACCTCCTTCTCAAGAGTAAGTCCCAATCACAAATTCCTTAATATGGGCCTCCTTCTCCAGAGTAAGTCCTAATCTCAAATTCCCAAATATGGGAATCCTCTTCAGGAGTAAGCCCCACATCCCCTATTCTCAGGCATCCTCTTTAGGAGTAAGCCCCATGTTCCCAAATATGGGAATCCTCTTCACGAGTAAGCCCTATTCTTCATGTTTCCTTAATTTTTGGCCTCCTTCTCAGGACTAAGTCTCAATCATAATTCCTTAATTATGGGCCTCCTTTTCAGGAGTAAGCCCCAGTCATAATTTCATAATTTGGGCCTCCTTTTCAGGAATAATCCCCAGTCATAAGTCCCTTTAACCTGGTCCTCCTTCCCAAGAATAAGCCCTAGTCTTAACTTATTTTGATTTGGGATTCCTTCTAAGGAGTAAAAACCAATCACAAGTCCCCTCCTAATTTAGGAATCCTCCTCAGGGGTGAGCACCAAGTTAGAGTATCCAAATATCCATAAAGCACATATACCTTTATGGACCTTGTTACCAGACTTCTGCTCTAAAGTAAGTCATGATCTTTGTCTATTTGGGCAATCGTACACATATAAGCCCCATATCATTCCTTGTGACCGCATATTTTAGGGCACAAATTTTCAGGTTTACCAATATCTCTTGTTTCTCACATAGATCATGACTCACATGATCTTAGAAAGTAAAAGTAACCACAACACATCTCTTTGGGCCATTAATCATTTGTAAGCCCCATAATTTCCAACCGAACTACGTGGACTTTGATCTCTACCTTAAAATTAGACATGTAGGAAGCCTTTCCGAGGTTCAAGCCCATCACCCATTAATTCTCATTTGTCCCATATGACTTTAAACTATATCTTAATTCTTGAAGTACATGGGTTCTGATTCCTTTTCTAAAAATGATACGTAGGTAGTCCTTCTGTGGGTACGATCAAGTTATGAAATACCCCATGTCCTTCTGAATGACAATAAACTTCAAGTGCCCTGCTGAGTGGATTTTAAACCAGTATGGTTATCATAATGACCAATAGATATTTATATAATGTATTGAAGGATACCATTGACTAAAAATCTCTAACAAATACAGATGATTCTCTATCAATTAAGAACCTCAAATACATATAAAAGATTCTCTAAATCTCATACATGTTAAATCATTGATTTTTAGATCTTAAAGAAAGATCATTTTCAAACTTGGTAGTGTAATAAGGATTCATGAACATAACTTAAATCTATAAAGAGAGTCCCAGAGTAGACAATAATTCCCCTAAAAAAGGTGTGATGAGTTCGACCTCCCATCCTCTCGACCAATGCAAATTCTTAAGCCTTATCTGTCCACAACTAATGAGCACCTACCTTTGGAAAGTAGGTCCAAATGGATATAGAATCATTGGATGTTTACGATTCTACGAATAAACCCATTAGAAACCGATTGGAATGTTTGAACCTTAAACAAACAAGATCATCCCCATTTTCAGAGAAAACAACAAATGGTGAACCCGACGTGAATCCTTAACCATGTTAAAATGATGTTTTACTTATTTTTTAAGCCCCTATTTAAACTCAATGAGAGGGCCAACAAAACAATCAATAACATATGTTCTCATCCAAAATATGTAGTGTCCAAACATATCTTGGTTATGTCTGTTATATCAAACATGAACTTTTTTCCAAGATATTCTTCATTACAGAAATGGATTCTCTTAAGTTCACACCTGTGAATGCCTCTGATGTGAATACCTCTGCTGCTACTCTTTCTAGATCGTCATCCGCTCTAAGGATGACATCACCTACTCAGCATCTTCAACACTGGGTATCAAATTCACTGGTTAAGGAATACCATCGACACGGTACCATTCTGACCCTAGAGGCCTCTCGACAAGCCCTCCAAGTCAATAATTCACCCTGGTCGTCCGAACAGCGATGGACAGTGATCAAGAAGTAGGAGAAACTAACCACTGTCTCCAATCGTTTTTGGTCATTATCCCCGGAACTCAATCACCATTCCATCCCATATTCTGAGGAGGTAAATGAGAAGGTTACTCAAGGCCTTAATTCAAGGAAACATGAGTCCTTCTTGAGGGATCCCACCAACAATCACCGCCAGACTCGTGCGGTAGTGCTCCCTCAACATGATGAGGGTGTTGTCTCTAGGCGTTCGTCTTAGGTTCCTCTAACCCAACCAGGAAAGAAGAACCACCAGAGGTGACGAACAGTTTACAGTGAGAAGGTTCTTATCTCTGCTGTTTATGGATAATTCCACCAACCTAACTTGGTGGAAAGCAACGAGCGGGCACACACACCTGTCCGTATTAATTCTTCTATCCAGCAGACTCGTCTGGAAGCAACATGACATTCCCACCAGGCAATTCCGGTGGAGTACTATACATAGGAACATACACATGTTCATAAATCATCATCTAGTCATCAGGCTCGTCTGACTACATACGATGAAGCCCGCCAACCCAATGTGTTGACGACTAGTAAACAGGAACATACACCTACTTACACTCATCAATCCTTCCAGCAGTCTCGTATGCCAGTATTGAAGGAAGTTCATCAAACACGTTTAGCAGAGTGTAAAAAGTAGGCACATACACATGCTAGTATTGATCAATTCTACCAACAGTATCGTTTGGTAGTACCCAGAGAAGTCAATTGAAAAGCCCCAATGACGAACAGGAGGCAAACTCAACTCTCTACCCCCACACATAAGTATTGTCAGAACTCAATGACAGGAAAAGGAGGATAGGAGCATGAAGACACGCCTACTCCAAACACATAATGGACTTTTATCCCCGTTCCAGTAGCTGAAGTCACCAAACACATGCTAACAGTAGTGAAACATAAGAATCAAATCCCCATTCTTATTCTGGATGCCTGCTCGGATATTATAACAGCTTCAGCAGCATCACAGGGAAAGAAATGAAAATCTTTTCCTACCAGTGAAGTGACACATCAATAGTTCACTTTGGTACAGACACACACCTCTGTTCTAGTCCAAAGGGATTGTGGGGCATACTCCCCCATGTCATACGGACAACCAAGTCAGGCACATACACCTGAATTGAGTGGAGATAATCAGCCTAACCTAATCCTTTCTCCTGATCAGGCACATAAACCTACCCATAATAACCACTTTCTTCAAAAAGTTGTTCCCAAAGTGAGTAAGAAGGTGTCTAGGAAAAAGTCCCGTCCAAAATAGTAAAGAAATCAAGGGAAAATCTGTAATAAGGTCGTACTCGATGCTGGATTTCTTGATTCACTCAGACAATTATCTTTTGCAACTCAAGATTCTACTATCTCAGTTCCCAATAGTGTGAACGTTAATTCTGAAGGTCTGCATCAGACACATCCTCATGAAGGCTTTCTTCATGACAGTTCAGTCGATCTTGAAGTATCATCTTTAGATGAGAGCCGCGATAAACCTATGTGTGGCCAGAAGGCTAAGGAGAAAAAGGTTTCATCTTTTACTGTAACCCACCATGGTGGTCCTCCCCATGATGATGAATCTAGATTCAAAATTCCTCTCCATAGTAATAATTCACATTTCCTGGAAAATGCTCCAATGGACAATGTAGTGAAGAGAAATCCTTCTTATATTGAGGCACTTGGAAATGTAAAGTCCGTCATGTCTGATTCTTTACCACTAGCAGGTGAAATATTTTCTCAACCATAATATATCCTGGGGTGTATGTCATTCTCCAAACCACCCATGAGTCATGCATCTTCTAATTTGGTAAATTAATTATCTACCAATATTGTTGAATCAGAGTAAGAAACAAAGAAGCACCAATTTTGGCCTAAATAGGTAGAATAATCTTCATCAAATGATAATTAGGACGTACTAAATATGAGAAAACAACTGGAAAAAGGTGAAGTGCCAGTCATGTTTTGGCCTTTGGATGACTCTCAGTATGAAATTCCAGGGATGTTGATGGAAGATTGTATTCATGATATTCGTCTAAACATGTGGAAAACTCTTTTTCAATTAAAAAGGAAAATATTATCTTAAGATGAATATGAGAATCAAGTAAAGATAATAGAAGTGTTACAATGCCAAATTGATTTGGCCTCTCTCTCAATTTATCGATATTCGAAGGCTGAAAAGCAGCAGAGATCGCTTCAGCGTTCATTCCTTGGCGCACTAAGAAGGTTGCGCTAGTTAATTTCCAATCCCCCATCTGGTATTCATATCAAGGGATGGGGTGATCATGGAGGAATGCATTTCACTGTACTCTCCAGTAAACAAAGCCCACCGAAAGTGGTCTCATGCAATGTTATTGCCCATGGCCGGCCACATCAAATTGGTTTTGTTTTCAATCAAAGGCTAGCTCAAGAACATTCCTCAACTAGTTCTTCACAAAATTAGGAATACAGAAACAAGTTGTTGAATTACTCTTGCATCAGGCAAAAGAGAACATCGAACATGATTCTCATTTAGAGCGTGCACATCATCAAGTGATAGAAGTGTCAGAAATCATCCAACAGTCTTTTGAGCCGGGTGATAAGAGTGGATGTAGGTTAATGCATCCAGCCAATTTCCGGACTAAATTTCGTAATATCATGAGAGAATTTAATAAGGTCTTAGATATAGTAACTCAAGAACCACCCCAACTTTCCAGAATGGGGACTCTTTTAACCCAACCATCAGAGTCAATAAATGGGATTTGTGGAGTTGAGCAGGAACAGCCCCAGTCCATCGGACTAGGGACTTTTTCAAATCCTCAATCTCTTCCTCAGAGAAAGTCAGCTTTTATCGATTAAGGAAGAAGCCCCAAGAGGAAGGAAGAGTTGAATTATTAGGAGATTCCCTCCAAATTACGGTTCTTCAAGATGTTCCTGAGGGATTAACTCAACAGAAGGTAGTGTCTCATCAAGGAAATAGAAGAAAACAATATTGCAAAAATGACGATTGAAGAGATGCAATGTTTTACGCATCAATAAATGTCATCAATCCCATTGTTTCTGATCCTCCAAAACATAAGGCTCATTCAGAAGGATCATATGAGGATGTTCCTACTCAATAGGTTGTTCACACAAAGGCAAATGAAGAAGGTGTGCATACCAGGAATCAAAGTCTTACCCAGAATTTAGGTATTCTTTCCAGTAACCAACTCCCCACTCGTCTAAAGGCATCCAACAAGGGGAATGTAAAGAATCAGGTTACATAACCTTCCTCTGGAGAAGTCCAATCACTTTCACTAGAGAAAATATTCGCACAAAAAGTGGCGGAAATGAAGGAATTAAGGATGTTGAATACAGAACTAATTCAAAGTAGTCTTCCCCCTAAGTGTGCTGGAGTCAGTCAAGGGAATTTGTTGCAGTTACTAAGGTGGATCAAGAATATCCTCCTTTACCATTACACCCTCACAGGTCTAATCCTATGATTTATATGCAACAACAACTGGAAATACTACCATCAGTGGTAGTCCTAGTCACCACACCTATCCAAGCCTCAGTTATTGCACCTGCACAGGTCCAAGATCAACCGGATGTTTCAAAAAAGTTAATGACTACCATTGAGTCATTAACAGCTCGGTTGGAAGCTATGGAAGGAAAGTGTGCACCGATTCAACCGTAGAATAGATCTTACCCTGAATGGGTAAATGAAATTCCTCCCCCATCAAATTTTTCAAGTACCACATTCCCAATCATTAATGGTTCAGGAGACCCAGAGCAACACTTAACACATTTTGTTTCTCATTATGATCCTATGAGGGGAACCCCTCAGCAACACGAAGCAGTTAAGCTCAGGTGTTTTGTATAGTCATTACAAGGGCCTACTTTTGTCTGGTATAAAATCTTGCAATCCCGATCAATTACTAGGTGGGAGGATCTTCATCCACAATTCCTTCTTCAATTGAGCTCAAATTTTCCAAAGAAAAGAGTTTTTTATCTTAAAAATTGTATGCAATGGTAAAATGAAAGGGTTTCAGATTTCATTTCTCGCTGTAAGGGATTAACATATTCGCCTATTTTAGCACTCCCTTGAGAAGAGTTGTTGCCAATTTGTGTGTAAAATCTGCGTGATGAATTACACATGTCGTTGATCTCTGTGAAATACACAGGACGGTTTCGATACCTTACTACAATTGCTCAACATATTGAATACTCTCTTATAAAGACTAAGGATAAAGCTTGTGTAATTCCATCAACTCCATGAAGGAGAATGGGTAAAGCAGAGACTGCTACAGTTATGCTTAAATAAGAACCTGTACCTGCTTCTACTTCAAGGCCTTCATCTTCTTGAAGGGATCCACCTCTTGAGCATCAACAAAAGAGGTCGTTTCATCAAGATGGTCAAAAAGATAAAGACAAAAACAATTTGAGGATTTAAAGAGCAATGTTTACTCTTTTGTAAATGAACAAGTTCCTTGTTACTTCATTTCATCTCTGGAAAATAATTTGGTTCAATTTTCAAGGCCCAAAAGGCCGAAAAAAGAAGTGGATGAAGGCCATACCAATAATTTCCCATTTCATCAGATGTTGAGGAATACCATTCAGGTGTTTTTTGTCTTCAAATACCTCCTTCAAAAGATGGTGGACTCGGGACAAGTCAAACTGAAAGGTTCTTCAGCTCAGGTAGAATGTGTTATTGCTACAAATCCAGAGGAAGAAGGTGAGTGGCAAGAAGTCAAAAACAAAAATGTGCATAAATATGATGATTGGATGGTCAGAAAAATGATCAACCGAACTCATGCCATTTTGCGAACACAATTGAAGAAACCAATTGTGTCTTCTATTATGAATGCCACAACAAAACCCTCTTCATCAGAGGAATAATCCTCAAATAAATGGCATAATTCAAAGAAAGAGGAACAATTAGAAGAAGATGAGATCGTGTCAAATCCAAAGTTGTCTTTGACTCTGGAATATTTTATGCCATCTACTTCAAAGCCTAAATGGGAACCACCCCACCAAACATCACAGACTAAACAGGATAATCAGGAAGAATCTTCATGAGATGAAGAGTTGATCTTTGGTTCTATTAATATGATTCATTTAAAATATCCTTATGCCAGTCACATATTTGATCATAATGATCCAGAGTTCCCTGTATTAAATAAAGGAAATAGAGGGAGTTACAGAGGTATGGGATACAGAGGAATTTGTGGATATCCAAGAAACCAGTATTCTAATTCTACCCCTTCTAGAACTGTGTATGCAGCAGAAAATCATGGAAGATCCCTCTAGTGGGCTCAACAAGAACAAGTAAATTCTTCCACTAATAGCAAATTCAGTCCTGGTATAGTTATTCTGGAGGATCGGTTAGAGGTTCCACCTTCTTTCTCTCAGTAAGTAAATAGTACTATTCAGTCTAATCTTCCAAAGCCAGGAGTATTTTCAACTCCTACCCCGATACAAGAAGCATATACTTCCAAAGCATCAACCTCTAAGGAACCTACAAAATCACATGTTCCTATTGGAAAACACTGACCTTTGGATCATAAATATGATGTTTTGAAACATTTTTCCCAAGTACCGTCCAAGTTATCAATTTTGGATGCCTTGAATCTATCCAAGGATCTTTGGGAGGCACTCATTGAGGCTTTATCAAGTTCTCAGGAGTTCGAAACTGAAATTGTTGCGGCTGAAGTCTATCATGTAGAGAATAATCCTACTGAATTCCATGTAGTGATATCTTTTATAGATGAAGATGAAAATGATGTCGTGTAAGGACATATTATACCATTGTATTTGTCTGGAAAGGTCAATGGTGTAGACATCCTAATAGATTTCATTGACAACAGTTCAGGAGTCAACCTTATCCCCATTAGTACACTTCGTCGATTGGGCCTCATAGAATCTGATTTATCTCCTTCTACTCTGATGTTTCAAGGGTATGATAAAAATGAACAAGAACCACTGGGCGAGATTACAATCAGAACTCAGTTTGGAGACCCTGTATCCAATTCATATTTCATGG
Organism: Viscum album; assembly: GCA_963277665.1. Lineage (NCBI taxonomy): Eukaryota > Viridiplantae > Streptophyta > Magnoliopsida > Santalales > Viscaceae > Viscum > Viscum album. Next base: position 20,180,629 of record OY728148.1, on the reverse strand, counting down.
TTGTTGATCACGATACAGCCTTCAATGTTTTCCTTGGAAGATCATGGCGACATCAACATGCGGCTATCCCTTAATCATACCATTAATGTCTCAAGTATTGTTACGATGGTCAAATTGGTACATTGTATGGTGATAAATACCCCTTAAAAACTTGTGAATCTCAATACATTGAGGCCGAATTCTATCACATGAAGGGAATGGAGAAACCCACAATAAGGGAGGTTACCAAACTTAATGATCCATATGGTTTGGAAAAGATTCCAGTAAACTCATTCACACATGTGAGTACTGATTATGTGTTTCCTATCAGTCAACTTGATAGGATATACCCAAATCCAAGTACTCTTATGGAAACTTCCATAATGTCAATTATAGCAATCAAGCCAGACAGCATGGGAGAAATTGGTGATTCACCAAGCAATGATGAAAGATCAAATGGAGATGTCTTCATTTAATCTACTAAAATCCATCATGTCTATACTTCTCTATCCAGGCCAGAAGAAGATACAACAATGTTAGAGGTGAATGCTGATGTCGATTCTCAATCCATCATCTCCTCTTTATTACCCAAGGAAGACCCTACATCATCAATAGGTTCAGAAATGTAAGCCTCTTCTTTAAGATGTTCAAATTTTAACATCTCTCCAGATCATGGAAATTATTCTTTATCATCTACTATTTAAGTAGAAGAAAAAGAGATAACATGTGTTGAAGAAGAAGAGGAAGATCTTAGGGATGCTCCTCCAGCTTTTGAAGAGGGTATCTCTACCATTGTGGATGAACTCAGACAAATAAATCTAGGTACAAAAGAAGATCCACTCCCCACATTATTTAGTGCGGACATGGATCTTAAAGAGAAAGAAAAGTATATTTCATTTTTAAATCAAAATAGAGATATATTTGCTTGGAACTATACAGAAATTCTAGGGATTGATCCCGATGTTGCCACTCATCATTTGGACTTGTCAGAAGAACATCGTGTATTTAAGAAAGTCGTAAGAAGAACACACCCAACATATGCTTCCAAAATTGAAGCTGAAGTGGATAAGCTTATCAAATTTAACTTCGTCAGAGAAGTTCAATATCCCAAGTGGTTGGCTAATATTGTCCCTTTGAAAAAAAGAATGGACAAATTTGAGTTTTCATTGATTTCAGAGATCTTAATCGACATTGTCCTAAGGATGATTTTCCAGTTTTGATTACAAAACTCTTTATTGATGCAACAACTAGCTATGAGGAAATTTATTTCATGGATGGATATTCCGGATATAATAAAATCTGAATGGCTCTAGAATATGAAGAATATACAGCTTTTAGATCCCCTCTGGGTGTGTTTTGCTATCAGGTAATTCCCTTTGGCCTAAAGAATGATGGCACAACATATCAGCGTGTCATGCACTGTATCATCAAACCCTTTTTAGGGAAATTTATTGAATGTTATGTGGAATATTTGGTGGTCAAATCCAAACAACTTTCTAATCACTTGGCTGATTTAGAAGTCATATTCCATAAACATCGACAACATAATTTGAAGATGAACCCCTTGAAATGTTCTTTTGGGGTAACCTTAGGAAAATTTCTCGGCTTTTTTGTAAGCCATCATGGTATCGAAGTCAATCCTGAGATGAAAAATTCAATCCTTGGTATGTCACCTCCTCGTAATTTGAAATAATTGAGATGACTTCAAGGACACTTAGCCTATATTCGGCGTTTCATCGCCAATCTGGCAGGCAAGAGTTTACCCTTCACCAAATTGATGAGGAAGGGAGTCACTTACCAGTGGACTGAATAATGTCAAGAGGCATTTGATGTTATCAAGAAATATATCTTGATTCCACCGGTATTAATTCCGCCTATTTAAGGAAGACCACTTATCCTCTATGTGACAGCCTTAGAGCGATCATTGGGTGCCTTCCTTGCCCGGAAGAATGATACTGGGAATTAAAACAACCTTTACTATCTTAGTCAGACTATGCTTGAAGAAAAAACCCGATATTCAAGTACTAAAAAGTGTTTACTGGCATTAATCTTTGCAGTTCAAAAATTGAGACACTACCTGCAACATCATGAGGCCCAATTGCTATCTCTCAATAATCTGCTCAAATTCATCCTTAGTCGTACAATGCTTACAGGATGTCTAGCACGGTGGGTAGTTATTTTGCAGCAATTTGATATCCAGTATGTGTCTCAAAAGGAAATAAAGGGTCAAGCTCTGGCTGATTTCCTTGTTGAACACCCTTCAGTAGAAGATACATCTTTAGATAGTGAACTTCCTGAAGATGAAGTCTTTTATATTCAAGATAATCTTCAAACATGGGAAATGTACTTTGATGGTGCTTCCAGAAGTCCAACAGGGAATAAAAGGGAAGATCCTAAATTCAACAAAGTTTGATTAAGAATTGTACTTATTTCCCTGGAAAAGGCAGTGCTACCTTATTGCTTCTCATTTTTGAAAGGCGGTACAAATAATGAATCAGAATACCAATCTATCATCATAGGATTGGAGTTGGCGCTTCAAGCACAAGTTAATCACTTAAAGGTGAAAGGTGATTTATACCTGGTAATCAGACAAGTAAATGGGGATTATGATATCAAAAAAGAAGAACTAGTCCCTTTGTATGATTATGTCAGAGAGTTAATGGAAGAATTTCCTTTGGAACCAACATTTTCTTATGTCCGGAGATCACAAAATTCCCAAGCTGATGTACTGGCTAATATAGCCACATCTTTGGAAGATCCAAATCGGGATGAGACAATCATCAGTATTGCCCACCATCGTACAATTTCACCTTATGTTCAAACTAGAACAGATAAATCAATGAAATTTGTCCCATTATTGAACCATATGGTCATACTACAGGATGTATGCCACCTATCAAGGAATACCTTCAAAATGGAACACTTCCACCTGATAGAGCTGGGAAAGAACAAATCCAGCGACGTGTGGTCAATTTTACACTTTATGATAGCCCAGATCACCTAGAGAAAATTCCCTACAAAAGAGGTTTTGATGGAATTATCTTTAGATGCATTGATGGTGAAGAGACAATGGCTGTCATGAAATAAGTCCATGCAGGAGCCTGTGGTTCCCATCAGTCTGGACATAGACTATCTGATCAAATTTGAAGGCTTGGATACTTTTGGTGTAGAGACCCGAAGCTTGACGTACATGGAAATTACATTACTTTTGCGGAATACTTGGTACATAACAAAAACACACACACAAGGATCGTAATAGTTTAGTGTCTTTGGAAACTCGGAACATAATCTTCTAATCGTGGTGAATGATCTTCAATATCTCCCATAAAGATCTTCCTTTTTTTTACCTAAAACCTTTCTTTATATCCTGGGGAAAAAAACATAAAAGGGTGAGCTCAAATTCTCAGTAAGGGTAAACAAAATAAATATCAAACACATCATATACATAAGCACATAACTTTTGGAAATCTTAACCTGCAAAAGAGATCATAATTTCATAACATGGGGTAAATCATGGCAGTGAAATGTAATCAAAATAATCATAACTTAAAACCTGAAACTTTGTGGCATTCACACATAATCATAGAGAATCATTTCTTGTTAGTCAAGACTCATTGCCAAGACTATCTTAGTGGAAAAAGTCCCTTTCTGAATCGAGTAACCCTCGTTTCAGTCCTGTTTCACTGAACCAGTATAACCTACTGTTCCAGCCCTGTCTATCTCATGAGATATAAAATCTTTACCCAATGAATTGGAGGGAGATATAGGTCCCACCCATCTCATAATGATACCATTCTTATGTGTGCCACAAAATCATAAACCATACATCATAGCATAACCCATGTAATAAAAATGGGAATCTTAAACATCGTGACATCATAAAACAATTCATTTAAGATAAAGGAATTTATAAAAGTAATTTCATCACAACATTATCAAATCAATGTAATAATAGAGATAAAAACATAACCCTTTATTATCTTAGATGGAAAATAATTTTGATAAAACACTTGAACTCCATTCTTGAGGAAAATATCCTTTCTGCTTCAAAAACATTTTTCCTTTCTTAACATGTCATAAAATTTTAAACTAAAAGAGTTTGATTAAAAATAAACTTGAAAACTTGTAAAGGAAGCTTCTTAGAAATAATGTTTTAAAAATCCATTCATGCCGTATAAGTTTAAAAAAAACATTCTTCGTACTTTTGTCAAAAAAGTCAAAAAGTACCTCGTACGAAAAAAACGACAAAAGATTCCCTTCATATTCTTTACTAAAAACTCACCGAAGGGTAAAATTGGATTTATACTAGTTTAATTGGATGGAAACAATATTACATATTGAAGGAACATGGATGTGGATGATAAAATACACCCCAATAAATACTTACGAATAAACAATCTCGGATAAAAATGAGATTGTGATATTTCCCTTACCTTAGGTCCGATTTGCTTCGTATGTGTCTGAACCTCCTGTATAATGATTTAAATAATGTCATTGACTTATTACAGAATCATATTAATTGTTATGATATCATAAATGGTTCACTTATGACATTATATTACCTGTTATTTTATAAATTCCATGTTAAAGAAGCGTTTTGGGTAAAATCGTTTCATTTATCGTAGGTGTTTTGACTTGTTGTTCTTGACATTATTATTACTTATATCATGATTTAATTACTTCCAGAATATAAAATATGATTTATATATCATATATATTCAGTATATATATATATATATATAATAGATAGATAAATGAAATGAAAAACACCGTTCATGGAGACGGTAGTCCGTACGTACGCATGAACGCTGTTTTCCTTTCCTTATTGTCTTGAATGGAAGTAAGTAGATGACATACATATATATATACATAAATCCAGTAGCTTTATAATGTCATATATTTCATTATTATTTCTTATATATACTTTATAATCATTCTTAAATGGTTAACATGGAGAATGAATCTCATCGCGTCGTGGAGACAGTAGTCCGTACGTACGCACGAGCGATGATATCATTTCCATAAATAGTGAATTGAATTGGAGTGGATTATACAATATATCAGAATAAATATGATGTTTTAATGACTATGTATAGTTATTCTTTACACCATTATACCCATCCATGTAATGTGGTGGTGGAAAATAGATTACACCACGGCGTGGAGACGGTATTCCATACGTACGCACGCGCGGTGATTTCTTTTTCCGTAGGATGGATAGATGGTGAAATATGGTTGTTTCATACTTATAATAACATATCAGTATATGAGTGATACTTATGTTATTACTTCATAATGAAACAACCTAAGAAGAAGAAGTGGAAGAAGAAATAAAAATGAAAGAATTGGTAACGGTAATTACCTCTTCTTTGAAGCGCCTCTTTGAGACCTCCTCTTAGGGCACTAAAATTGGTCTTTGAGGAAGACCAGAACCTCTAGAATGTTGATAGGGAAGTGGAGAAGAGATTTTGGCAGGGTTTGGCCGAGCTTGAGTGCTCAAATTGGTGTGAGGAGGAGGGGGAGGATGTGTCCTTTTATAAGGGAGGAGAGGGGCACCTTAGGAATACCTCAAAATATTATTTTATATTAATGTCAAAATCGGTTTATAATGGTTCCAAAGGGTCTTATTTCGAATATAAAGTGGGTATGGGTCGAAATCCTATCAACCAATAGGATTTAGACAAGTTTAGGGTATTATTTTAACCTTATCAATTAGATTTAACTCTAAGTTAAATAATTTAACTTTTACCGTGTCTTTTTGTTTTCTTTCACTATATGTTTAATACACTTACTATAACATGCCAAACGAACCCCAAATTGTTTATTATTAATACATATATCCTTATCTAAGTCATTTGGACGAACCTTAGATTTTTAGGAATAAAATAACAATTAATAATATAATATGTGATTTAAAAACTGTTTTGTGTTAATTTTGACACTATTTGATATATGATTTTTGTGAAAGTCATAACAGAATTATATGTTCGAAAAAAGTTTATTAAATCAACAATAATATATCATAGTAACCTATAAAATTTGTTTAATTCATAAAAAGTCTAAAATTACATTCATTTGAGTATTTATAACATCAATTATGTAAATATTTCCTTAAAAGGGTAATTACTGCATCATCGTTGTGTCATAAATAAATTAATTTATTTAAAGTTTAAAAATTATAAATAAAATATCATTATGTAGGAAATCGTTTTATCTTTCTAATGAATATTTATAGTCGAATTTATCTTATGTATAACCCCATATTAAAAATGTTTTAGTAAATAAACTTTGATTTTAACTCTTTAAACTCTTCTTTGAATTAAATAATAATAAATGTCCTAATCTAATCCAAGTGGGCCTAAATGATAATAGTTTACACTTAAGGTTGTTTTTGTTCGAGATAAACTTGTCCAATAGAATTAGGGCATGTGTTAGGGTAATATTAATATCATTTTTACCCTTAATTACCCTATTTACTTTTAACCGTGGTAAATAAAAGTAAAAAGTTACTATTCACCAAAAATTATTTTCATCTCATTGAACCACATTTTACTTACTGACATCAACCGTGTCTCTCGGATTTTTGAAATTCCATTCACAGAAGCGGTAAAATTAAGTTTTATGAAAAATTCAGTTTTTTTTAACTACCACTTAGTAGTTTCACTATTCATCAAAAATTGATGTTTTTCAGAACAATGCCAAAATTTCATCCTAAGCTATATTTCATATTCCGAATTCAAAAATGAAATCTATTTTACCAAATTCATAACATAGAAGTTTCATTAATTAATTTTATAATTAAATCCCACTGTTAAAATAAATAGCGTGTTTTTAGGAAACAAAATATATCAAAAGATTGACAGTTGATTATGTCTGGTTTAAATGTGAAATTACAACCAATGAAAAACATTGTATTAAATTGTAAAAATATATTCTAAATATACTTTAAAACCACTGAAATTAATAATTTATCACTATTAATTATTTCGATTAAAAAAGTTGTTTTTAATTATAATTTAGTAATTTTCACTATTCATCAGAATATGAAAGTTATCTGAAAAGTACGAAAATTTCACCTTAGGCTAAATTCGATACTCCGAATCCAAAAATGAAGTCCATTTTGAGAGATAAAATTTCTAAAATTTAAAAAGTGGTTATTACTATTCATAACGGCTAGTTTTAATAATATTTTAATAGCATATCGTTGTTTCGTGAAACTCAGTATTGCGTACCACACACTCTATCGAGGAAGGTTGCGATTGCATGTAATGAAAGGCAAGTCAAAGATGTGTGTTGTGCAAGCTCCTTTTGGTGTAGCGTACAAGACATTAATAAAATTAAAAAGAATATTTTTCATAAAATCTCAGGCTGTTACATTTGGCCTTCAATGATTCAATAATGTGTTGATTTCACAAAGAAGTGTCATTATTTACAAGTACATGCCAACTTCATTCATCCACCCCCAGAGTTGCTTCATACAACTAAATGATCAGGGACATTTCCCACATGGTGAATGGATGTTATATGACCTTATCCTTCAGCTACAGCTAAATAGTTTAAGTACATTCTTACAGCTACTGACTTCTTTTCCAAATGGGAAGAGGCAATACCTCTCAAAGAATTTAGTTCTAAAACCATTATTAGCTTTATCAAGTCCAACACCATTACCAGATTTAGTGTCCCTCATCTCATATTGACAGAAAATGGCACCAACTTCTGTTCATCTGAGGTAAGGAAGTTGTATCAAGAATACAACATAAAATCCAACCATTCCTCTCAGTATCATGCAACGACCAATGGCCAAATAGAAGCTTTCAACAAGACTCTTTCAAACATAATGCAAAAGATGGTGGATAAAGAAAAGAAAACATGGTCGGATAAACTCTTTCATGCTTTATGGGCTTATCGAACCACCACCCACACTGCAACATGGTCAACACCATATTCATTGGTATATAAAACAGAAGAAGTCTTGCCTATTAAAGTTCAATTACCCTCAATAAGTGTAGCCATTTATGATCAGTCATCTTTGAATGAACAATCTCAAAAGCGATTTGATGAATTGGAATGATTAGACAAGAAAATATTGTTCACCTTGCACCACTTGGAAGTCTATCAGAATCTAATAGCACGAGCTTTCAACAAAAAAGTTTGTATTCATTCATTCATTCAGGGAGAATTGGTATTGGATATTAGAACTCCAATGATACTAAGAAATAAGCTTCCCAAGCTTGAGAAAAAGTGGGAAGGACCTTATTAAAAACATAAGGTCTACTCCAATGAAGCTTATTCTTTAATCTCAATGGATGGAGAACTCATCAGGAATCCAACCAATGCCATATTTCTAATGAAGTATGTTGTATAATACAAATAGATATTATGGTACATGCATATGAACTTAAACTATTTGCACTTATGTACAACACGACATTAAACCATGTTGTCCTAGATACATGATGCTAAACTGTACAGAAGTCCCTTACGTCCAACAAGATGTTAAACTGCATAATCATCGGTCCATGCATATGACCTTAAATAGTTCTCACCATTGTCCAACGCGACGTTAAACTGTGAAAAAAAATTCTCTAATATGTCCAACATGACATTAAACGGTTTCCTCTATTGTCCTTACTGTATGACAGTAAACTGCACAGTCCCCTTTTCGTCCAACATGACGTTAAACTGTATTGTCCCCATTGTCTTAGCTACAGGACGCTAAACTGTACAACAACCTTATTGTCCATCTTGATGTTAAACTGTGTCCCTATATTTTTCCTACATGACGTTAAACTGTACTGCTCATTCATCCTACATGACATTAATCTATATGTTGTCGCTGTTACATGACACTAAACTGTGTAGCACCAATAGTCCTCACTACAAGACTTTAAATTGCATAGTCCCTTCATACATCCTACATGACATTAAATTGTGAATTGTTAGGGTTGTTGCTACCTCTTGTTTCTCACACCGAGTATGACTCATGTGATCTTAGAGTAAACTTCAATCATGACACCCTCTTTAGGCCGCTAACCATGTGTAAGACCCGACACTATTTTTTAGGTCATTGTCCTCAAGAACAACTTGATCACCAATTCATTCTTTAATTAAACTACATGGACTTTGATCCGTTCCTTCTAGGATGGGTACATAGGCAATCTCCTGAGGTTCAAGCCCAAAACCAATCTCTTCACATCGGTTCAACTCCATCTCATATGATGTTGATCTGTGAAGTAGCCCCATGACCAATACTTTTTACATTGGTTCACCATCGTCCTTTCTATATGATGTTAAACTATACAAACACTTTTGTCCTGTATGACAATAAACTACAACATTATTTGACACCCTCACCTGAGAGGGAATCATTATTTACATTGATATTTAATCATGTTAGATTCTAAAGACTATGTGAACACATGGAAATGCCCGAACCTTTTATCTTGGGTCAAACCATCATTGCACTAAAGTCCCCTTTCACCCTTCACTTGTGCGAACCAAATCTGTACAAAGGAATATTTTCAATAACTATGTGCAGCTTGATTCCCATCCTTATGGGATACAGAAGAATGTTCGAGAATCCCTCGAATCCAGCCCCAAGTCTTTGGGCCTAACCCCAAATTCCACTTTCAGTCCCTTGGCTGAAAAGTCCCCCTTGGTCCGAGCTCTGTGACCTTAAACTAAGATTTCCTATACTCTCTTCCCACATGACATTAAACAGTATTTCAAGAATAATGTATGGATTGATTCCCATCCTTATGGGATATGTAGTGAAGTAAAATACCTCAATTCAGGACCCAGACACAACATAATTATGGTTAGCATTGGTCTGTGTATCTTTACATGCATTGAACAATGCCCATTTTGATGTGTCATACTCCTAACCTTAAATAATTCTAGATCTCCATAAACCTTTTCTTGACTTCTGGTCACAAAATGTTTGATACCTGAGAGTTCTTTTGTCCGACTATGTTGCATGTGCCCTTAGGCAGCCTTGCATAAACAGACTACATAATAGACTTATCAGCCAAAAGATTCTATTATTTTACTATTCATCCAATTCCCTTAGGCGGCCCTGCATAATTCAACCCCCTAACGGGTTTGTCAAATAGTTGTAACTTCATTATTGGGATGAAAACCTCTTTTCCCTTATTTGTCTTAATAACAATATGTAAGGATCCGAAAAAATATCCATCCTTAACATATTTGTCTCGTACTCTTTTTCATGATCTGAAAGTATTCAAGTCTATAGTTTATATATTCCTTCCATACGTTTGGGTCTAACCATTGCAAGAGTGACATTCATCTAATTCGTTGATAATCTTAATTGGAAATATCATCTCCATATTCATGTACCTCATTCCATACAAAAGACTCTATGCTTTGGAAATATTGAATCTCCATAAACATCCACTGGCTGTTTAGTAGTAGAAAAGTAAATTTCTGAAAGTTCTTTTGCCTGACTATGCAGAATGTGTCCTTAGGCGGACTTGCATAATTAGCCTAAATAACGGACTTGTCAGCCAAAAGATGCTATTATTTGACTATTAGGCCAATGCCCTTAAGCGGCCTTGTATAATTCAACCCCTAATAAGTTTGTTAAATAGTGGTAACTTTATTCTTGGGAAATACTTCTTCAGATGCCTTTTATCCTTTTTTCGTATTATTCCTCAGATTCAAAATTTCTTAATTCATAGTTTACATGTTTTCCCCCAGATAAATTATCAAGGAATTGAGTCAATTTTAATCCATTTGGTCAAATCTATTTCGACCGTAAACAATAGCCTTTTTATGTCTGAAGTGCATGAATTTAAACTACCCACAAAAGACAGGGGAACTCTTAACAAATGTCAAGTCCTAGCTCACTAAACAAACATTTCGTATGATTTAGGTAATATTGAGAAATTAAATATTTGTTGTTTTTAGGGTTATTTTTAATAATCATAGAAAAAAAATAAAACTATACTTACTAGGCCCATTGGCTTATGTAAAAATTTAGAGCAGGTAGAAAAAGAAGGCACGTGTAAATGATTGAAGATGAAAGTGTTTTTCATTTGATGCAAAAAAGATAGAAGGACATCCACAAACTGGAGTCTCTTCCTTTTTCCAAGAATTACAAAAGTCTATCAACATAAATAATCATTTGACTTAAAGCATCCTGAGCTTCATCAGAAGCCACTTGAATCTCATGCACTCGACTAGCTTCACTCTTTTCAGTTTGATGGAGTTCTTTATTGGCATCTTCAATGGCTTTCATACCATTCGTTTGAACTCCTTACAATGAATTATTAAGCTGGTCAAGTTCCCCAGTAAAAAAATCTAACTGTTATTGAAGGTGCATCTACTAGACGACTTTCTCTTTGATCTTATGCTTCGGCTCCTTTAACTTGGCAGCATGATCAGCCTCATCTCGAGATATTGTAGCCTCAAATTCATTGATATTGGCTGACCGGATGACCCTGGTCAAATCTTGATGGTACTTCTTCTCTTGCTCCCTTCTCAAGATGAATTTTCTTACTTCGGCATGGATCTCTTGATATCCAAAACTGCCAAGTCCCAACATAATGAATAGGGATGACCGTCAGGGCTCTTCGATGATAGCTCTTCTAGAAACACTTCAGATATGATCTTCCATATGTTCTTCCATGCCTTGCATCTTGAAAATTGGAGTGCCTTTTGTACTTCCGAGTCGGACTCAACATCACTGTCATGGGGGGGGGGAATAATCCAGGATTAATGCACTTAGAGAAGTTCCATATTCTACTCCTCCCCCCTGACCCTTGTTGTTCCACTTTCTATTCTCGTTGGGGAAGAGGATTAGGCTTCACCTCTAGATCTAGCCACTGAAATTGATGGCCCTGCATAGTCAATAGAATGTTTTTGGTTAATTTCTAAGGATGAAAAAAGTTGATTGCCAACCAGCCACAAATATTGTTATCTCATAACCAATGGTAGATCAGCAACAGGAGAAGGCTCCTCCCCGTCTTTCCTAGTTTCAACAGGATTATCAGGATGAGTTTGAGGAAGCTCTACCGGGTTCAGCTCCACTTGTGCCAGTGTCTCTGCAATAGTAGGGTTATCTGTACTCCCTTAAGACATTGACGGTTCAACAGCTTGTTCAGATGGAACTATACATTTGAACCAATCATGGTCAGAGATGTAATAAGAAATTATTTTAACAGGATGAAGGATAACAGTCACATCCAAAATCTTCTAAATCACATATCAATTTAACATGATCTAAAAAATCTTCAAAAGATGCACCAAGTTCCATCATTTCATCCAATGTTATCTTAGATTCCTTGTTAGTCTCACCAGTGGGAGCATTTGATACGTTTTCTTGGAAACCTTCATGCTACGGCCGCTGATCCCGGATAGCGTCTTCAGATAAAATTGCAGCATTAGTTTCAATGGCTTCCAAAAGCTCTAGTGCAGGGGTTGAACCTAAATTATCACAGAAAATAAGTCAGTCGATGTTTCATTTAACATATTATGTAGCATTGTTAATTTACCATAAGTAGGATCTTCTCTCCTTGCAACAGCAGCAATAGGGATACTGGGAACAAACGCTGGCTCTTCTCTAGGAGCAGCCAAGTCAACCTGAACTTGTGATTGTTCACCAGCACCTTCTGTCGTCCTAAAAGGAGGATCAGTCCTCTCTCTCAGAGGTGAAATTGAAGAAGACCCTGCAATTCCAAGAAGTATACGCAAACTTTTCATGGGTTAAAAATCATAATTATCCGAAGGACTTACCACTACTAATGAAACGTTTAGCTGTGGACTTCTTCCTTTTTTGCCTTTGATTCTTTGGCTTTTTAAGAGTGTTAACATCATCATATCCAAATACATGAATTGGAGAATGAAAATCCATGTCTAAATCCCCCTCCATGGCTTGCTGGCCTAGAGATATCTCACCCATCTCGGGAGGATATTAATTATCCCAGATGGATGTACCACCAGGGCTATACTGTGGGGAAGGAACCTCAATAGTTTTTTTCTTTGAAAGCTGCAGGATAAAGAAAATAATTTCCTTGTGTAACAAAGATTTGACTGAAATTAAATTGAAAAGAAAATAAGGATATAAACTTACATCTTCAAGAGCCACGTAATCGTGCAACTCCTCATCTCCATAATCACTATTCCATTCAGTGGTGCCACGATCTATCATTTCCTTCACCTGCTTGTTGACAGGAATGGAATCATTGATGGAATATATGAGCATCTCCAGCTCTCTGATGTAAGTCCTCAATTCATCAGGGTTATCTTTGTAACAGATATCTGTAGAAGCAAAAAGATTCCATATTCTAGGAATTTGTATCCCCTCACATAGATCCAGCCTGGAAGTTTCAACATCACAAGATAAACTTCTCCATGTCGGGACATACTCTGGTCGTAGCTATTGAACATGTGTACCAGAAGGCTGTGAGGAGGGTCCTACAATCATAGACTTCAACTTCTTCCCAGCTTCTGTAACTAAAGATAAAGGATAAGAAAATAAGGCTTTTTTCTCTATAAAGTAATGATGATTAAATTTCCCCAATGAAGAAACTCACTAGGAGTTGATGGAGTTGGTCTCTTGATTATGACAGGAGGATTATATATGGCATGAGGCTTCTTTGTCGCATGTTGTGCCTCATCATCCCCATCTTGGGAATCCGAAAAATTAGTTCCAGGTGGGGAAGAATCACCTTCCCGGTGAAGGGTTTCTTTCTCTACAGTTCTTTTATTTTACCCCACCTGATAAACTGGACGATTCAATGCCACTTTAGGGTATGATGCTATCCAGTTCTCGGCATACCATGTAGTCCAGTTACTCGCCGCTTTATGAACTGGTAGTTCAAACACAGCCCCGGTCTTCTCCATAGATGTCAGCAACCAGAGTTGTCTGGAAACCATCAGATGCTGCTCTGACCTGACATGCACAGGAGGGGATACAACAGTCTTCTACAGACACATGAATTCGCGTGCAAATCTATATGGAGAATAGGCCTCGCATATAATCTCTCCATCAATCCTGGTGGCCAGTACAACATCTCTCCAAGCCATCATGTACGACCTCAATTCCAGATCGGTAGTTCCATCATCAAAAAACCACCCAATTGGCGGGTTTCCATAAGGAAGGAAATTAAATTCCTTGAACATGCTCAGCCTCAACTTCACATTATAAGGGTTATGGGATAATGGAGCAATTCCAGAATATGCCTACACTGATGGCCTGAAAGAGCTTCTAAAAACCTATACTCCTTTCTGAAACGCATATGTCCTGAAATGAGTGGCGATCCATCCCCAAAAAAATTATAATGGTCCCACTAATCTCAAAGAAGACTTACCCATAAAGACATGAATTAAGCTTCTATGAATCTTCATCCAAATGGGGGTGGCCAACCTAACCATTCTCCTCTCAGCCAAATTGGTTGCAACCACAAAGGTCCCTGGCCTGACGCCTCCATTAGAATCATTGATTGGAAGAAGATAAACACTGAGCCACAAGGCTAATAAGACCTCCAGACGGGTCTTTTTTGGATTCAATTATTTATTTCATATCCCCACTTCTCAAATTCCCTTTCTTCCAAGGTCGGCCAGAACATGCCAAAAGCACACCTTTTCCCTATTCTGGGGAAGGTAGTAGGGCGAGTACAGGTGGGACCATTCTTCTTCAAACCCTTATCCTCCTTCTTGGTAACAAACATATTCATCCACTCCTATGGATGAATATCCTTTCTCAAATGAGTTAAGGAGGTCTTTGAACTCTTGAGCTTATGGAAGATTTTCAATAACTCCCAAGCCAAAGAAGGAGTTTTCTCAGAATCATTCCATGACGCCTTGGGGGGATGAATTCATCATACATGTTGCCCAGAATTGGATCCCCTGGGATCTTATAGACATCCCACAAACAGAATCCTAGTTCTCCATGATTGAAATGGAAAGAATTGGTTTCTGGGCTCCACCGGATGATTAGTTCCGGCACAAAATCATCATTTCTATAGACATATGTCTACCCAGCCCAGAAGACATCATATATTGAAACTCTTTTCAAATCCTCGATAGAATATGCATAGGTTTGTCACACCCAGTATGCCCACACACAAGTTGGCTTCACGCCTCCTACAGGACGGAAGTCCCAACCCTTCTTCCAGCCTTTGGATTGATCCATCTGAGAATTTCGGAAGATTGAAGGATAACAATGAGGTTTCAGCTCAGGATTATGAGATTTCAGATCTAGAAAACAAGGGCTATGATGCATCATATAATCCTTATACACTGTTTCAGTATTTAAAAATGCTCCTCCACTTGAGATATTTGCTGAAGAAAAGTTGGTGTAATTATGAAACCAACAATTTGGGAGATAGTTCTTTGCCTCTGGAATGGCGACGTATTGTAGATGACCATACCCATACAGAGGCAAGTAAATGCTCTGTTGAAAGTCACGATGATACTTCTTCAAGTTCCTGGCCAAATCTGGAAGAGTTCTGTTGCAGATATCATAGTAATCATGGCCTACAATGTTCATCATATCATCAATCCTCTTTCTCGCTAGTTCACTAGGAGTTCCGATTCTTCTAGGAGCTATTGAATCTGCACAAAGGTCGATTAATTAACTCTCAAGTGAGTTGATTTTTCATAAAATTTTTGAAGAAAAATGAAAAAAATGTCTAAGGCCTTAAGGAGCGCAAGTATAATTTTGGTGCGCAAGTATAATTTTGGTGCGCAAGTATAGTTGTGTCACGCAAGTTGTGGGAGTGCAGGTATCACCGTGAAAGTCCAAATACCTCTACATAAGTGTGACAAAAATAAACCAGTGGAAAATAAGTATCTTGCATGACGAAGGCAGCTTGCATGGAGAGAGCTCGAAAGTTTGAAATCTGGGTGCTTTGCGTGAGAATGAGGTGCATATTTATAAGCCAGGATGTACCCCTGTGCGCCAAAGCCTGTGCGACTCGCACCTGCGTGACGCCATCTGCGCACCTGTCACCTGCGTGCTGATATCTGCATGCTCAAAACTTGTGTGCCACCCTTCCTTGGTCTTCTTATTTACCTCAGAGTCACATCCTCATTCCTTTCGAATCCAACTCTGAGGGGTGACTTTTTTTAACGCTCCTTTCCGTCACAGAATCTAATGATTGAAAAAGGGAAATACCTTAACACAAAGTGATTCATCCTTTAAAAAAACATCAAAATTGACAAAGGCATGAAGAGGGATTTGTTTACACTTGGGTCGTGCAAGTTTTACCATGTCCATGCAAGTATACTTGCGCGCCTCATATTGGTCGCGTAGGTGACTTGCGCGCCCTAAGTTATTTTCTCCCAAGGTCATGAAAGGCCTATAAATACCCCCCTGTGGGCACCCCATTTCAGGGACAAAAATAAAAAAACTCAAATTTGAGCTCACGTCGCCCTAGTCTCTTCTCAACGCCTTCCGAACACTTCTAAGGTAATTTATTGCCTAGAATGGAAGGTCTAAGGAGGGGGAACAAACCTAAGTGTTGAAATTCATCAACACCTACTCTCCTAAGTGGCCAGCCCTTAAAGAAAATGGCCACACTTGCACGCCACTTTACTCATTCAATAGAACTTGTGCGCCACTCATTTAAAATTGTTTAGGGATAACACTAAGGGATTGAACCAAGCATTGCCCAAGTTTTACCCTATGGGTTGACCATTGTGCAAGTACCCATGTGTCGCGCAAGTATACCTACACGACCATGACTTGCGCGTCCACGGAGGACATGCGCGCATATCTCTTTTGGGTTCCCCTCTTTCCTATTCACTTTCTTTATTCAAATACACCTCTCCTCTTCAAGATTTAGCCTTCAGAACCATCTTCAAAACCATTTATGGTATGGTTCCTTTATTGGTTTCCTTATCTGAAAGGAATTCTATGGAAAATCTTTCAAAACATAGTGATTTATATATATCATTAAATCACTAAGGTGAGAGAATTCATTTAAACTCATCCTTTAAAATGAGAAGTTCCCTAATTTGGGCCTCCTTTTCAAGATTATGTCCCAATCTCAAATTCTCTAATATGGGCCTCCTTCTCAAGAGTAAGTCCCAATCTCAAATTCTCTAATATGGGCCTCCTTCTCAGGAGTAAGTCCCAATCTCAAATTCTCTAATATGGGCCTCCTTCTCACGAGTAAGTCCCAATCTCAAATTCCCAAATATGGTCATCCTCTTCAGGAGTAAGCCACAAGTCCCCTATTCCTGGTAATCCTCTTCAGGAGTAAGCCCCAAGTTCCCAAATATGGGTATCCTCTTCAGGAGTAAGCCCCAGTCTTCAAGTTTCCTTAATTTTGGGCCTCTTTCTCAGGAGTAAGTCTCAATCATAATTCTTTAATTATGGGCCTCCTTTTCCAGAGTAATCCCCAGTCATAATTTCCTAACTCGGTCCTCCTTTTCAGGAATAATCCCCAGTATATGTCCCTTTAACCTGGGCCTCCTTCTCAGGAATAAGCCCCAGTCTTAACATATTTTGATTTGGGATTCCTTCTCAGGAATAAAACCCAATCACAAGTCCCCTCCTAATTTGGGCATCTTCCTCAGGGGTAAGCCCCAAGTTAGAGTACGAAAATCTCCATAAATCACATATACCATTATAAACCTTGTTCTCAGACTTCTTCTCTAAATTAATTCCTGATCTTTATCTATTTGGAAAATCATACACATATATGCCCCATATCATTCCTTATGACCGCATCTTTCATGGCACAAATTTTCAGGTTTACTAATATATCTTGTTTCTCACATCGAGCATGACTCACGTGAGCTTAGAATGTAAAAGTAACCACGACACATCTCTTTGGGCCGTTAATCATATGTAAGCCCCACAATTTCCAACTGAACTACATGGACTTTGATCCTTACCTTAAAAGTGGAGTACGTTGGAAGCCTTTCTGAGGTTCAAGCCCATCACCAATTAATTCTCATTCCTCCCATATGACATTATAATATATCACAATTCTTGAACTACGTGGGTTCTGATTCCTTTTCTATCAACTATACATAGGTAGTCCATCTGTGGGTACAATCCTAATTCTGAAAAACCCCATGTCCTTCTGAATGACAATAAACTTCAAGTGCCCCGCTGAGTGGATTTAAAACCGGTACTGTTATCATAATGACCAAGAGATCATTATATAATGTATTGAAGGATACCATTGTCTAAGAATCTCTAACAAATACAGACGATTCCTTATCGATTAAGAACCTCAAATACATACAAATGATTATCTAAATCTCATACATGTTAAATCATTGATTGTCAGATATTAAGGAAACCTCATTTTCATACTTGGTAGTGTTATAAGGATTCACGAACGTAAATTAAATCTATAAAGAGATTCCCGAAGTAGACAATAATTTCCCTAAAAAAGGTGTGATGAGTCTGACCTCCCATCCTCTCAACCAATGAAAATTCTTAAGCCTCATCGGTCCACAACTATTGAGAACCTACCTTTGGAAAGTAGGTACAAATGGATAAAAATTCATTGGATGTTTCCGGTTCTACGAATAAACCCACTAGAAACCGATTGGAATGTCTGAACCTTAAACAAACAAAGTCATCCCCCTTTCCATTGGAAACAACAACTAAAAACCCTAATACATTAAAACATAAAAAATCTAATACCCTAAAAACCCATAAAGATATAAACCCATTAAAATAGTTGAAAACCCATTAAAAACCCTAAAACCCCATAAAATCATTAAAAAACCTAAAACCTAAAAAAATATAAAAAACCAAAAAAATCCCCATAAAACAAAATAACACTAAGAAAATTATGAAAACCAGAAAAAACCAAAATCCCAAAAAACCCCAAAAAACCCTATAAAAACCTACAAAATCCTACAAAATCATACAAAACACTAAAAACCCTAAAAAACATAAAACTATAAGACACCTAAAAACCATACAAATACATAAAAACCCTATAAAGACTTTTAAAAACCCTAATAACCATAAAACACATAAAACCATAAAACCCCAAAAACCATTAAAAATAAAATAAAAACCATAAAAATCCTAAAAACACTAAAAACACTAAAAACACAAAAATATTTAAAATACACTAAAAACCACTAAAACCCCAAAAAACCCCTAAAACCCCTAAAAACCAAAAAACATAAAGAAACCATAAAAACTCTAAAAATACTAGTATCCCTAAAAACCCTAAAAACCACCCAAACCCCTAAAACACCATTAATGACCCCTAAAAGAACCTAAAACCCCCTTAAACACCTAAAACCCCAAAATTGCACCAAAAAACCACTAAAAATCATATTATCACCCTAAAAACCCTAACATCATAAAAAATTCTACATATTTCCCTAAAAACCTTTAAAAACCATAAAATCTTAACAATAATAATACACAAAAAATCCTTAAATACCTGAAAAACCCTGATAACACTAGAAAACACAAAAAACACCCAATAAAACTCAAAACCACAAAACACATAAAAACTATAATAACGATAAAACTACTAAAGAACTCTAAAAACAATTAATTCCTTAAAAATCCTAAAACCCCTATAAAAACCATTAAACAACCAAAAACCCCATAGAAACCCTAAAACACCAAAAACAATTAAAACTATGAAAATCCATAAAAACCCAAAAAACATTAAATGACCCTAAAGACCCTAAAACACTAAAATACCCTAAAATCCAAAAAAAAAAACAAAAAAACCATAAA
Organism: Viscum album; assembly: GCA_963277665.1. Classification (NCBI taxonomy): domain Eukaryota; kingdom Viridiplantae; phylum Streptophyta; class Magnoliopsida; order Santalales; family Viscaceae; genus Viscum; species Viscum album. The sequence continues at coordinate 20,160,957 of OY728148.1, read as the reverse complement.
ACCCAAAACCCATAAAAATACTAAAACCCTCCAATCCCTTAAAAACACTAAATCCCCTAAATAACATTAAAACACTAAAAATCCCTAGAAACCCCAAGAAACCAAAAAATATGATAAAAAACCTGAAAAACAATAATAACCTTAAAACCCATTAAAAACCCTTAAAACAATAAAATGCAAAAAAATCCCAATAATGTCATAAAAAACATAAAAACCCAAAAAACCATTAAACAAATAAAACCCTAAAGGACAATAAAAACTCTAATAATACCTTAAAACCCTAAAACCCTAAAAAACTATAAAAACCCCAACACCCTAAAAACTCCTAAAAATCTATAAAACCCCATAATAAACAACCATATAAAACCCCTCAAACTCCTCTAAAAATCCCTACAAACACTAATGACCCTAAAAGATTCCAAAACCCAAAAATACCCTAAAAGACCATAAAAGAGCCAAAATAAGCCTAACAAACCCTAAAGACCCTAAAATCACTAAAAATCTCTTGAAATACCCTAAAACTCTTAAAAGACCCAAAAAACCATAACACCCAAAAAAAATTTAAAAACACCAAAAAATAATAAAACACTCTAAAGTACCCTAAAAACCCAAAAAGGCTCTAAAAAATCCTAAACACACTAATGGGTAGTAAAAATTCCAAAAAAATTCCAAAAAGGACCCTAAAAACACTGAAGGACCTTAAAACCCCTCAAACACTCTAAATGACCATAAAAACCCTAAAGGACCCTGAAACCCCTATAGGAACCTAAAAAACCAAAATGACCATAGATACCCTAAAAACACTAAAAGACCCTAAAAACCTTTAAAAACAAACAAGAACCTAAAACCCCTTAAGAACCCCTAGGAAACCATAAAAACCATGAAAAACTATAAAAATCCAAAAATAAACTACAAATCCCGAAGTTCCGTACAAACCCAAAACCATTAAAATATCCTAAAAACTCTTTAAAAACCATAAAATCCCTTCAAATATCTTAAAAGCCAAAAAATCAAACAAACTTTAAAAATCATGAAAACCTTAAAAACCCTAAAAAACCCAAAACCCATAACAACTCATTTAAAATAAAATAAAAATAAAAACCTCCAAAAAATCCTAAAAATCATAAAAAATTTTGAAAATCCAAAATACATTAAATACTCTAAAACCTCTAAAAACCCAAAAAAACAAAATATAATATCTAAAATGGCATCAAACCATTAAAACCCTAAAAATCTAAAGAAACCCTAAAAACCCTAAAAATCCCTAAAATATCCGAAACACCCCTAAAAACCCTTGACATCCCTAAAATCCCCCAAAAAACTTAGTAATCATTAAAACCCTTAAAACACCATAAAAACCCAAAAACCCAAAAAACCCCTAAAACTCCCTAAAGACTATTGAAAAGATATGAATACACCTAAATTCCCTAAAACACTAAAAATACTTAAAATATATTAAAAACAACAAAGAAAACACAAAAACCCAGAAACCTCTAAAAACCCTAAAACCCATTAAACCCTAAAAAATAATAAAAATCATTAAAAACCATTAAACTCTTGAAAATCCCAAAAACCCATTTGATACCCCTGAAAACTATAAAACCCCTTATACCCTCAAAACCCTAAACTTATAAAAACCATAAAATCCCTAAAAACCCTTATTATCTCTTATACCCCCTAAAACCCCAAAATACTCATAAAACCCCCAAAACATCCTAAAAACCCTAAATACACTAAAACCCATAAACCCCCCTAAAACTAATAAAACCCCTAAAATTCATAAAAACCATTTAAAACCATAAAACCCCACAAAACCCAAAAAACGAACAGAATCCCTTAAAATATAAAAACCCTAATTTACTTAAAACCCACTTAATACCATAAAAAAACTAAAAACTCCAAAACACCTAAAAGAACCAAAAATCCATAAAAAAGACCCAAAATTCCCTAATACTGGTAAAACTGCTAAAAGACCAAAAAATGTGAAAAAACCTTAAAACCCTAAAAACAAATAAAAATCCCTAAAACCCCTATAAAACCAAAACACACCCCCTAAAACCCTTAAACACCCTAAAAATTTAAAACAATTAAAACCATAAAAATAAAAAAAAACCCAAAAACCATAAATGAACTAAAAACATTAAAAAACCAAAAATACCTAAGACTACATATACCCTAAAAATCATAAAAACCCTAAAACAAACCTTAAATCCCTAAAAACACAAATGGTACTTAGAAACTTTTAAAAAAATCCTAAATCCACCAAAATCTTTAAAACTAATAAAATATCTACAACCTTAAAACCATAAAAAAAACTAAAATAAAAAAACACCAAAACACCTAGAAGCCCTAAAACCGAAATAAATGTTTCAAAACATAAAAATCCTAAGAAAATCTATTAATTCTTTTAAATCTATAGAAGCAATATAAACAATAGAATCTCTAAAAAACTGAAAAAACACCAAACTCCACTTAAAACCCTAAAAACCCCAAAAAACAAAAAAAAAACAAAAAAACCCCTAAAAATCTAAAAAGATCCCCATAAATTCTAAAATAACATAAAACCTCTTCAAAAAACCCCTAAAACACTAAAAAACTATCAACCTTAAAAAAACATTAAGACAATAAACCCCAAAAAAGACACAAGAAACACTAAAAACCCTAAACCCAAAAAATAAGTTGAAACCACATAGAAACACAGAAAAACCACTTAAAACCACTAAAATTTAAAAAAATTATTAAAACACCAAAAATACCAAAAAACCAATAAAAGATCAAAATCCCCACAAAAGACCCACCCCCCCTAAAATATTTAAATCCCCAACCCAACCACCTAAAACCCATCAAATCCCCAAACAATCTACAACAATAAAAAATCCATTATGCCCCTAAAAAACTAAAAGGACCCTAAACACCCAAAAGACACTAAAAACCCCTTAAATGCTGTAAATCCCCTAAAACCAAACGAAACCAAGGAAACCCAAAATACATAAAAAAATACTAAAAAAGTATAAAACACAAGAAAATTAAAGGACCCTAAAACAACTAAAAACCCATAAACCCATAATAAACCTAAAATACCTAAACACCCAAAAAAATTCCTAAAAATACTAAAAACCCAAAAAAACTAAATCCCCACTAAAAACCAAAAATACCAAAACCCACTAAAAAAACAAAAAATATTAATAATAATCTTAAAACCTTAAAACCCATTAAAAACTATAAAACCCTACAAACCTTAAAGAATACTAGAAAAAACAAAACACATGAAATCTATAAAACTATAAAAAACCATAAAACAACTAAAAATCCTAAAACTCCAAGAATCTATAAAACACTAAAAGACCATAACCCCCCTCCCCATCCTAAAAGACCCTAAAAACTATATAAAACAGTAAAAGTCCCAAAAATACTCTTAATAAAAATAAAGAACTCCAATAACATGAAAACCATAAAAAATCAAAAAATCCGAAAAAACATAAAAACACTAAAAACAGTAAAACTCTAAAAACCCTAAAAACCCTAAAACCCCTAAAACCATTAAAAATATAAAAATCTCGTAAAAGTGTTGAATCCCCTTAAGAAACCTTAAAAGCTACTAAATAACATAAAATTACCAAATAAAACCCTAAAAAAATTTAAACTGTAAAGACCCTAAAATTCCTAAATTTCCCTAAAAAGTCATAAAAGCCCTAAAATTTGTATGAACACTAAAAAACTACAAAACCACTAAAAACAAAAAAATTATAAAAAATTAAAACTAAATAAATATAAAAAAACACATAAAACCCAAAAACCCATCAAAACACTAAAACCCCTAAAATAAACCCCCCCTTAAAACATCAAACAAGCTAAATCATCTAAAAAATCCCTAAAAAAACTAAAAAACCCATAAAAAATTAAACACCATAAAAACCCATACTAACCATAAAACCCCCTAAACACATTAATAATCCTAATAAATCTTAAAAACCATTAAAAAACTCTAAACCACCTAAAATAAGTCAAAACCCCTAAAACCCCATAATACTTCTAAAAACCCTAAAATACAGTTAAAACACCTAACACCCCATAAAAACCCTAAAACCCCATTAAAAGCCTTAAAAATACCAAAAAACAATAAAAAATATAAAAACTACTAAAAAACTCTAACAGTCCATAAAAATTTAAAAAATCCCTAAAAAACCCAAAAACTCTAAAAAACTAAAAACCCATAACAATTCATAAAAACATAATTTTTTTATAAAACCCCCTAAAATACCCTAAAAACCTAAAATCCCTAAAACACTAAAATGTAAAATAACCATAACAAACTAAAAAACCACAAAAAACAAAAAAATTAATAAAACTGTTAAAACCCCTAAAACCATAAGACCACTTAAAAACAAGAAAAACCCCTCAAAACAATAAAAACCCAAAAAATAATAAATCCCCTAAAAATAAAAAAAATCTTAATAAAATCTGTAAACCACCGAAAATATTAAAACCCCTAAAAAACTAAAACCCATACAACCCTAAAAATCCTAAAAAAACTAACAACCCTAGTAAAACTAAAACTCCCTAAAACATAAATCATAAAGACCCTTAAAACTCTTATAAAACCATTAAAATCTCCCAAAAAAATTTAAACCCCATAAATCCACCACAAATCTCTAAAAAAACCTAAAACCCATATGATACCCTGAAAACCCTAAAGGACCATAAAATCCTTGAAATCAATAAATTCCCCTAAAAAAGAAAAAAAAACCAAAAACTATAAATTTTATAAAAACCCTAGAAACACCTAATGCGCCATAAAAAATATAAAACACCATAAACCCCCTAAAAGTCACAACACCTGGAAAAACTATAAATAAACTACAAACTATAAAAATGATAAATGTCCATAAAATACCATAAAACCTTAAAAGACTCTAAAAAAAACTAAAAAAATACTAAAGGACCCTCAACCTTGAAAAACTCAAAAAAACCCATCACTAGTGCAAAAAACGTTTAACACGTTGGCGTTTTTGACGTCGGTTCTATATAAATGACCTGAAAAGTTTGAAAATTGGTTTATCAAGTAAGTTATAAAACAACGGACGTGATAAATCTCTAGAATCTATTTTTGTACATCGGTTATAAAATAATCTATGTGATAAATCACCAATATTAGATGTATCATGTCGGATATTTTATAACCGACGTGAAAGATCGAATCAGGGCACTTTATCATGTCAATTATTTTATAACCAATGTGATAAATCAAATCTCAGAAATCTATCATGTTAGTTATTTTATAACTGACGTGATAAAATTCCATTTATCATGTCGATTATTAAATAACTGACGTAATAAACATAAAAAACAGTTTATCATGTCGGTTATTGAATAAATGATGTGATAAAGCTTTTAAATGATTAATCGTGACCTATATTTAGCCTTTTTGTTTTCTTCAATCGGATGACCTACAACTCGTCTGTCTCGCATGGAAAACCTACAAAGGATTATTTAATGTAATTCCCTCCAACATCATTTTTCCAGCATCATTCCTCATCATTATTATCACTAGATCTATCAGGTCGACTTGAAACACTAAAGTAAGCCTCACATGCCTCGGTTTCATTTTTTATTTTTCGTGATTCCCTAAACTTAGGATTTGAGATGTTATTTTTCTATATTTTTTCTAGCAATCATGGTATGTTTCATTGTGTTATTTTATACAATGATAGATTATTTTCTGGTAAAATAAACCACGGAGGTGATATCATTCAAGTTTAAAATTTTTGTGTTTTCTATCATGTGTGTGTGCATGTACTTTCATGTGTGTGTGGGGGGGTGTCCAGGGGGTGGGGGTGTCCATGGGGGTGAGGAGGTTGTCCATGGGGGTGGGTGTCTAGGGGTGTCCAAGGGGTGGGGGTGGTGTCCAGGGGGTGAGAGGGTTGTCCAAGAGGGTAGGAGTGTCCAGGGGGTGGGGGTGGTGTTCAGGGGGGTGAGGGGCTGTGTAAGGGTATAGGGGTGTCCAAGGGGTGGGGGTGTATAGGGGATGAGGGTTCTATCCAAGGGGGTTGGGGGTGTCTAAGGGGTGGGGGTGTCCTGGGGTGGGGGTGTCCTGGGGGTGGGGGCTGTTCAGGGGGTGGGGGGATATCCAAAGGGGTGCTGCTGTTCAAGGGGTGTCCAAGGGAGTGGGGGTGGTGTTCAAGGGGTGTCCAAGGGAGTGGGGGTGGTGTCCAAGGGGTGAGGGTGCTTTATAAGGGGGTAGGAGGTGTCCAAGGGGTGGGGGTAGAGTTAAGGGGGTGATGGGGTTTTCCAAGGTGGTAGGGGGTTTATAGAGGGGCGGGGGTGTCTGGGGGGTGTTGTCTAGGGGGTGTGGGGTTTCCATGGGGTTGGGGAATGTCTAGGGGGCTGTCCATGGGGTAGAAGTGTTTAGGGGTGTGGGGGGTGTCCAAGGGGGTGGGGGTGGCCATCATGGTGGGGGGGTGGCTATGGGGGTGGGGTTGTCTAGGGGGTAGGGTTGTCCAAGGGGGTGGCGGTGTTCAGGGGTGTCCAAGGGGGAGGGAGTCCATGAGGTGGGGGGGTGTTGAACGGGGTAGGGGTTTTCAAGGTGTGGGGGTGTTCTCCAAGGGGTGAGGGGCTATCCAAGGGGGTAGGGGGTGTCCAGGGGGTGGGGGTCCAGGGGGATGGGGTGTCCAGGGGGATGGGGCTGTCCATGGGGGTGGGGTGGGTGGCTATTCCAATGGATTTAAATTGATGGTATATGTGTAATTTTCAGTAGTGAATGTGTAAATATTTTAATATTTATACTTCATATTTCTTGTTTACAGAAGTGTGAATTTGGTATCTAGTTTCACTAGGATGTATTCTTTGTGTACCATAAGAATAAAGGATCGAATATGAATTTAAAACTATTATATATAACTATATTTTCCTTTTAAAATCATTTTCATGCATATATTTTTCAAATAGACTTATATTTGTTTTATATTTCAAAAATAATTACATTCAAATTATGATATTTTTCATATAAAAATAAAATTGGATTATCTTAACAAGATGTATAATTTTGATATTTATTATAGGTAATAATGAGTCGAAGTTGGATTGCGGAAAATTGAATGAGTAGTGAATATGAGGAAGGTGTTGATTCCTTTTTGGAATTTTCTAAAAAAATGATCAAATAAGAGACATTATTTTCTATCAATGCCTGAAATGTTTGAATATAAAGAATTCGAAAAGTAGAGAGGTCAAATATCAAATTATTTTCATGGTTTTAATCTGAGTTACATCCATATGATTTGTTATGGTGAAACTAGATAGAATGTCAGATCTATTGATGATTATGATTTTCAAGATGGTAACTCTGATGGAATTCAAGAAATGATTTGTGATATTGCAGTAGAACAAATTGAGATAGAACTGAAAGTAGTGCGTCTATATGGTGATGCTAAAAAACCATTGTTTCCAGGTTGTATGGAATTTACGGTTTTATCAAAGGTGTTAAGATTGATTAACCGGAAGGAAAATCATGAATGGAGTGACAGAAGTTTTACAGAGATACTTCAATTATTGAAAGACATTCTTCCAAAAGACAATGATCTTCCGGATTCACATAATAAGGCCAAGAAAATATTATGCCTGATGGGATTAGGATACAAGAAAATACATTCATTTCCGAATGATTGTATGATATATAGGAAGGAATACAAATATCTATCAGAGTGTCCTAAATGTGGGACATCATGGTATAAGTTGAAAGAAAAATCGCAGGCTAGTATAGAGATTACAGAGATCCCTGCCAAGGTATTTTGGTAACTTCCTATTATTCATCATTTGGAATGTTTATTTTCTAATTCACATGATACAAAAGGTTAAGATGGCATATTTATGAGAAGATATGTGCTGGAAAAATAAGTCATCCAGTTTATTGTCCATAATGAAAGAAAATTGATGAGTATTATCAAACATTTGGAAATGGAATTAGAAATATTAGACTTGGGTTGTGCACAAATGGAATGAATTCATACTAAACCCTCAGTAGCACACATAGTTCATGGCATGTTTTATTGGTAATTTACAACCACTCTCTTGAAGATTGTATGAATCAAAAATATGTCATGTTGAGTATAATGATCTCTAGTCCGAAGCAACCTAAAATGATATTGATTTTTTCTTTTCACCATTGATTGATGATTTTAAACTTTTAAGGGAAGATGGTATTAGGGTGTATGATTATTATAAAATAGATTATTTTCAACTGCATGCAGTCCTTATGTTCACTATAAATGACATCCCTGCATATGGAATTTTTTTTGGATACAATGTTAAGGGGTATAAAGCATGTCCAATTTACGAACAATAGAATTTATATTGTCAATTGAATCATGGGACGAAAATGGTATAAATGGGTCATTGAATGATTTTTCATATGGATAACTCTTATAGAAGTCTAAAAAAAGAATCCAATAAATCACAAGAATTTGATTTCTCTCTAAAATCATTATCCCCTGATGTGAATTTTGAGAGGGTGAAAAACCATGATGTGACATTGGGAAAGACACATAAATCAGTTAATGATAGACATATTTTGAAGAAAAGGACATTATTTTCTAAGCTACCATATTTGAGATATCATGAAGTGAAACATAATATTGATGTCATTCACATGGAGAAGAATATATACGACAGTTTGATTGGAACATTGTTAGATATTAAAGTAAAGACTAAAGATGGGTTGATTTCAAGATTATACTTACTATAAATGGTAAAGCGCTTAGAGTTAACTCCCCATCCTAATGGAAGATGAACATTTCTTCTCCTGGATTTTCATACATTATCCAAGTGGGAGAAAATTATCTTTTTTCTGTGTCTTCATGATATCAATGTGCCTCAAGGTTATTCTTGAAAGGTAAAAAAATCACTTGGTAGGATTTTAAGTTGATAGGTATGAAATCTCATGATTGTCACTTCATGATGCAACAACTTCTACTAGTTGCATTGTGTGGAATATTGAGCATCCATGTCAGAAAGACTATAATAAAGTTGTTTTACTTTTTCAATTCAATTTTTAATAAGTTTATTGATGTGAATTATTTGAAAATTTTGGAAAGGGTTGAAATTTCTTTACTTTGTCAATTGGAAATGTATTTTCCTCCATATTTTTCGATATAATGGTGAATTTAATGGATTATTTTGTCTGATAAATAATGATTTGTGGACCTATATATCTTTTTTGGATGCATCCTTTTGAAAGGTATATAAAAATATTGAATGTGTATTTTAAGAATCCATATCTATCTGAAGCCTCGATTATTGAAATGTATATTTCTTAAGAAGTTGCAGAGTTTTTTACAAGCAACTTGGCTACAGTGGAGAATATATGTTTGCATCCATCTCTCCATGAACGATTTTATAATGAGGGAAAGGGGATTAATTGATTGGAATTAAAATCATTGTCAGATGAATAGATGAAGAATGTAGAACTGTAAATCTTGAATAACATAGTTGATGCTCAACTGTATATCACATTGCATATTAATGATTTGAAACGATGTCATCCAAAGAAGAAAGAAATGTGGATTGTAAATAATCCCAACAAAACATTTCTTCCATGGTTTAAAAGGACCTTACTTGGTATATCAGATGTCTAAGAGACATTAAGATGGTTAGTGTGTGGTCCAAGATTAAATGAGATAACATGGTCTAGGTATGACATTAATGTCTATACATTTCATACGAAATCTCAGGACAATAGAAGTTCAGTTTAGAATAGTGGTGTGTTGGTGTTTGTTGAAGTAATTCATTTTTCGAGTTTTAAATACAAAACACCAATTTATGCATCTAGTGCATATTATGGAGTCGTTGAAGAAATATGGGAGGCTGATTACATTAAAATTAACATTCCTTTTTTTAATTTCAAATGGTTTATTGGTAACAACAGTGTCAGACTTGATGAATTTGGAATGATAGTTATTAATTTGAATAGATTGGAAGACACATTAGATTGTTTTATAATGTAAACACATGCAAAACAGATTTGTCTATGTAGTTGATCAATCAGATATGTAGTGGTATTTTGTTTTATAAGGAAAAAAACAATATGTTGGTGAGGATCAACTTGACGAAGATTATGATTTACGTGAGATCACTACATTCATGGAAATATTAGTAGAAAATAATAATGAGCATGTATAAGACATGGTTTGTGCCATAAAGAATGATCATGATGAAGGAATTTTGGAAAAAACTCCATTTGTACATTCCTAATATTACAGGTAACATATGTTTATTTCTTGTTTACATTTACTATTTTCATAAAATGTTATAAATTTTTCTTTATTTTAATTTTGTTTAGTTTAGTTTATCATACGTAACTTATATATTTATTGATTTTTTTCAATGAAAATTACTTTACCATTGTTTAACATTCTTACCATATTTACCATGTTTACAATGTTTACCATAGTTTACCATAGTTTACATTTATGTAACTTATATATTTATTGATTTCTTTGAATGACAATTACACTACCATGTTTACCATGTTTACCATCTTTACCATTGTCTAACATGATTACCTTGTTTACCATGATTACCATAGTTTACCATAGTTTACCTTTATGTAACTTATATATTTATTGATTTTTTTGAAAGAAAATTACACTACTATGTTTACAATGTTTAAGATATTTACCATTGTTTGACCTTTTTTCATTATTTACCATGTTTACCATGTTTACCATAGGTTACCATAGTTTACATTTACGTAACTTATATATATATTTATTTTGTTGAATGAATATTACACTACCATTTTTATCATGTATACCATCTTTACCATTGTTTGTCATGCTTACAATATTTACCATGTTTACAATATTTACCATAGTTTACCATATTTTACCTTTACGTAACTTATATATTTATTGGCTTTGTTGAATGATAATTACACTACCATGTTTACCATTTTTACCATATTTTCCATTTTTGAACATGCTTACCATATTTACCATGTTTACTATTACGTAAATTAGTTTAGTTTTCCCTTTTTTGTTTATATTAGTATTATAATATTTTAATTTTTATATTTGTGAACTAATTTTTTCTTTTTTGATTTGAAGGATAATGAATGATCAATCAGTTGATCAACCACATGATTCTAGAGATGAGCATCATGATCATACCTTTGGGGAGGAACATTCACATGCTCCTATTGATGTTCCCCAATCTTCTTCATGTGCTCCCATAATGAAAAAGAAGAGTTCAAGAGTTGGTAAACAGGGATACAAATCTTTACCCAAATTATCACCTGCTCATAGCCAAGACGATAGGATACTCATTGAGTTTGATGAGGATGATATTACTAGAGGTCCAAATGAAAAATATTTTATGATTTTTTTATCAACTCAAGGTAAAAGAAAAGTAATCATTTTGTATGATGATTAGAGAAGTGTGGAAACTAGTGGAATTGGGACCTATACCAACACTTATTTCCCAACAGTTTAAAAAACCATTGGGATAAAGACCCATTACCAACGGTTCTAGTAAACCATTGGTATAAGTTGTTTTATGTTGGTTTTTCCCAACGGTTTTGCTAAAACATTGGGAAAGAAAAAAATTTAACACCCAATTTAGGGCTCCTCATCCCGAACAGTCCCCGACCTCCGCCTCCCCCCCCCCCCGCCACCCCCCGATCTCTATCTCCTCGCTGTCTCCACCTCCTCCTCTCGGCCCCCTCCCTCTCCTCCAGCGGCGTTCCCCTTCCCCTCTCGGCTCTATCTCCGATGAAGACGTCCCCCTCCCCTCTCGGATCTCCATGACGTTCCCCCCTCCCCTCTCATCTCCCACTCTTGGCGACCTCCCCCTCCCCTCAATCTCCTCCTATGATGTTCCCCGTCCCCCTCTCCAGCCACGCGCGAGACCCCCCATGGTCAAACACCCCGTAGGGCATCCCACCTCTCAGCTCCCTCTCCTCCCACTAGGGTTCTTGATCGGTATTTTCCCATTGATATACTCTTCCAACAATTTATCTTGGTGAACTAATATTTGTTATCTTGTAATGGATTTCGTTCTCTAACACTTTTTCTGGTACACAAGATTACAGTAGAAAACACCACCATGGCATACTGATTTTCCCAGGGAGCTCTCAATTCCCTTTTATTTTCATTTTTTTCGATATCCATTCGTACAAACATTAAAAATCACTACCATACCACTCTCACCTATATTTCATTAATAGTAGGGACACTACCTCATTTTAAGTGTGGGGGAGTTTCTCACAGTTTCACATGTAATGCACTAGGATTTTTTATTATTCTCACTTATCTATGAGACATATTTCTAAATAATAAGAATGATTTAAACTTGAGAATCATTATTCCCATGTTATTAAAAAAAGTTAGGTGTAAGAGCTCCAAGGACCATGTTTGAATCCTACTTATATTTTTTAGAATGATTTCTAAGTTTAGGGAATTAATTCAAATTCAAAATCTTTGAATTAATGACTAATTGACCTATTAAATAGGATTTATGCCCTTTTTGATTGCCATTTTTTTATTCTCACTACCCAAGAGGACTCTAATCCTTCAATTTCATACTCTTATCTAGGCATATTTCTTGATAGATGCCTGGGGTATGTAAACTGAATATAAATTACACTGGGATCTTATTTTAGTGATGATTGAACAAGTATAAAACTAAAATTATTTAGGACTCTTTCATAGAAAATTTCTCCCTAAGACCCACCTAACATATATCCATCATTAACCACTTATTTTCCATTAATGGCCTATTATAATGAAGCAATTTCAATCCTATTTCCCTTCATACCCTACTTATTGTACAATGCGTATGGATATCTTTGAACAAGTGTGCAGGGGACATTCAGAGATCATGGGATACTTCCACTTCCAGAGATGTATGATATGCTCACCTAATTATGCGGTTGGGATCCATTTACATTTGTTGTGTTTCATTCGTAATCTCTTCCTTTTCAAAATACAAAAAAGAAAAGACAGGAAAATTGTTATGGGTTGTTTACTAAAAAGGTAAAAAATCACAATTTTCTGGACTGATTAATCCCTCAAAGGATTATCTGGGGTTCAGTTAGGGATATGATATCTATCCTAAGAATATATTTTGATGTAGATCACTTGTATACTGTAATACCATGAGGTCTGAGTGTGAGGAAACATTGGAAGATAGAGGAACCTTGGGGTCTTCCACGAGATGGAATTTTTTTCTAAAACTTTGTGTGGGAACATTCATGGAGTATGTCGGATTCATGAAATAACCCCAAGTGTCTCCATGAGATAGCATAAATAACCCCAAGGGTCTCTAAGAGTCTCCATACATCGTATCATCCTCACATCGGTTGGCCACTCACCTAATCCTATCAAACCTATCCTAGTATATCCTCTCATTCACAGAGTCTAGACTCATCTCTTGAGGATTATCACATGCCTCGATGCACATATCATAATCCAACTAGACAAAGAAGACTATTCACCTTATGATTGTCCGAGTCATAAAAGAACACCATGTTGAACCCATATACATTATATTATCAAAAATCCAGTCAATAACCTCATAAAAATCATGTATTATAACCCATCCCCACTAACCAGGTTCCATCCTAAGCTAAATCAAACCAAGACTCTTGGCATTATAATGCCAATCTGTCTGAAAATACCCAATACCCACACTAGCATCTCATCCTTCATCTCTTTATTTGAACTCATGAATCATTAAATGTAGTAAAAACATTCATAATACATTTTATATACTCATAGGGACCATCTCACTCTAAGAACCTACCAAGATTCCAATCCATCCTCATAAGTATTTCCTAATCAAATGCTAGATGTACAATTGCCACACCTATCACTATAGGGCCCAATACTCTTAGGAATATTTTACTTGATCTAAATATTCATCGTTAGTGACATCAATCACATTAAAGCGCATAAATGTTAACTGAACCCTACATTCCAAGAATTATTCATGTTGACAGGCCCCATGGAAAGAGGCTAAGAACTAAAACCATAAATAATAGTGCCAAATACATGCATCCTTTTTAAATAAATATCTCAAGTGTAAACATAAAAACCAAGAACAATAAGACCTCATCCCTTGTATCGAACAAAACTAAACTAAGTTGAAACTTGGGACAAATTGATTATATACCATTAACAGGAAGAGTAATTGTTAATTAATAGGAATGTACTATTTGATAGTATCATTTTGAAACATTGATCTGTTCCCCCTTCGCTTGTAGGAACATGATTTAACCCATGGGGTGTTGTGGTACTTATATGTTTGGAGGTGACAGGTATAGTCACAGGAGACAAGTATGTTTTAGTTTAGTTTTTATTTTATTTTCTTTATTGTATTGGTAACTTAGATCTTTGACTGATTTCAATGGACATAGGGTACTTATATTCTGCGAAGGGGGCCAGATGGAGTTCAGATTGACTTAGTCCATCAGATTTGATCTGAGGTAAGATTCAATGGTTAATACTTGTCTTGCACATAATGTATTTTGGGATTTAGTGTTTTTGACTCTATATTATGTTTTCGGTAGGGCGTTGGATCGTTTCATATTGGTTCAGGTGGATTTGGTTCTCCGCTACCAATCTAGGTAAGGTTTTAATGTCATTGGTTGGTTTTCACTGGTTATGTAGTGTCCTTAACGTGTTTTAAGGATCTTAACATCCTTTGTGTATTGTATTTATCCCTACTCGTTGGTTTCGAGTCGCCAAGTCAAGGGAGACTCACCTGCGTGTGCATAGGTAAGTAAGTTTTTGTATGTGGGTTCCCCCGTTACGTGTATAGTCACCCATGGAAGTGATTATGCACGTATGGGGCTAGGTGTTCCCATGTATATATATATAAATTCATACGCAGGTGAGTGGAAACTGATATATGCATATAATCATATGTGCAAGGATACCCTTGCACATGCTCATGGCCATGAGGGTGTGTGCATAGGGGCTTGGTGTCCTTGCATGTGTGTGAAGGTGTGTATACCCAGTGGAGGAGAAACAACTTTTAGTTAGAAAGCTACAAGATCCAAAGTGGATGGCTTGTTTCCACCTTGTGGTAGAGTCCCTCTTATAGCCTCTTTAATTTAATAATTCTATAAATTGAATTTAGCTACTTTCTTAATTTTTCTTAATTATACTAAATTGCATATCTTGAATAAGTTTTCTTTAATATAATTGTTTCATTTGATAAATAAAGTCATGTTTTTATAATAAAACCCCTCCAACGGAGGTGCGCTGTCTGTGAAAACTCACAATGATAGTTTAGGGTATATGATTCTTTTCCGTCATTTCGTTTCCCTTTATATGTTTTGTCATTTTTCCACTCACTAAAACCTTCTGAGGATTCCTTGTTATAACATATTAAATAGTTTATTTGTTCTATCATGTCCGTTGTGACCTTATCTTATGGAGAAACCTATTTTAGGTGTTTTCCTGGACTCTTGGCCACCCCTTTGGGTGTTTACTCGAGCCTATATATCAAAAAAAATGATGGTGTCATTGTTTAACCCCTGTCAGGCTTATAGTGCTCGGCACCATAAGCTTCATCTTAACACTGTTTGGGGTGTTTTCCTGGCCTCGATGCACATCTAATTTTTTACATATATGAATTCTCCCATAAGATTTATGTTGCATCCTGAGATGTTAATAAATACTCAAATTCTATTGTTCTTAATGTGACTGAAGTTTTATTATTAGAGTTCCATGAAATCCATATACCATTGATAAGTAATACACCTACACAATTTGACTCTCAAACAGTAGTATCAACTACCTATTACCACTTTTAAAGACAATGAATATAAAATATATTTCTTTATAATACCACAATCCTGAATAAGGAGTCTATTTTTTATAACATAAGATCAGTTTCTATAATGTGAGGGACAACTACATAAGATTTATTTGGAATCCTGGCCAGAAGATGCTGCCCCTCGGATATCGCTCGATCGGGCCAACACACCACGGTCACACCGCGGTCATACGGTGGTCACGCCGCGGTCAAGCCATAGTCACGTCGTGGTCACACCCCGGTCATGCCATGGTCACGCCGTAGTAATGCCACGGTCACGCCGTGGTCACACCGTGGTCACACTACGGTAATGTCATGATTTGGCCCTCCTCCAGGATAACACCCCGCAGTGGCTCGCAGTCCTGTCAAAATTCGATGTATGATACCTAGATAGAGTTTTAGATACATTACCAAATCATAGTTAATGGGGAGGGAGGTGATGACCGGAATGTTTCCCCGTTTCCTCCCTCTCTCTTCGCTCTTGGCCGGAAGATGTTTCCCTCCAGATGTCGTTGGACTGGGCCAACACGCCGCGGTCATGCTGCAGTGATGATGCGGTCACGCCACGGTAATGCCATTGTAATGTCATGATTTGGCCCTGCTCCAGGATGACAACCCATGGCGGTTTCCAGTCCTATAGGAATTCGACGTATGATACCTAGATAGAGTTTTAGATACATTACCCATCCTTAGTTAATGGGGAGGGAGGCGATAGCTGGAATGTTACCCCGCTTCCTCCAGCTCCCTTCGCTCCTGGCCGGAAGATGCTACCCCACAGATGTCGCTGGACCGGGCCAACATGCCACAGTCACGCCGCGGTCATGCCGCGGTCACGCCGCAGTCATGCCGTGATTTGGCCTTGCTCCAGGACAACACCCTGTGGTGGTTCGCAGTCTTGTCAGAATTCGATGTATGATACCTAGATAGAGTTTTAGATACATTACCCACCCAAGTTGATGGGGAGGGAGGTGACGACCAGAATTTTTCCCCGCTCCCTTTGCTCCTGACCCGAAGATGCTGCCTCGCATATGTCGCTGGACTGGGCCAACATGCCGCGGTCATGTCGCGGTCACGCCGCGATCACGCCGCGGTCACGCCGCGATAATCCCGTGATTTGGCCCTATTCCAGGACGACACAATGAGACGGTTTGCAGTCCTGTCAGAATTCGATGTATGATACCTTGATGGAGTTTTAGATACATTACCCACCCATAGTTAATGGGGAGGGAGGAAATGACCGGAATGTTTCCCCACCACCTCTTTCTCTATTCGCTTCTGGCCGGAAGATGCTGCCCCGTGGATGTCGCTAGGCCGGGCCAACACGCCGCGGTCACGCCGCGATCATGCCGTGGTCACGCCGTGGTAATGTCATGATTTGGCCCTGCTCCAAGATGAAAACCTATAGAGGTTCACAGTCCTATATAAATTTAATTTATAATACCTAGATATATTTTTAGATACAATACCCACCCTCTTTCCTGGATCCTGCCTCAATCTGAGGCACGGTGTGGCAGGTACCACTTAAAGTGTTTCACTTTTATTTCAAATAGACAAAATTTTAAGTGAAAACAACAACTGGAATATGAGAAACCGACCAAAATCATTTGGATTTTATGATCCATGGGTTATTTGTGAAGTGTATGAGTCATCCCCGCCTCAATCCGAGGTATGGTGTGGTCGGTACCACTCAAAGTGTCTTTCTTTTGTTAAAAATGGATACTCTTTTATTTAAAAACAACTGGCATATGGAAAACTGACCAAACGCATTCGGATTGAGTTGATAATTTAGAAAAATGATTCATGGGTCATTTTTGACGTGTAAGAGTCAACCCTGCCTCAATACGAGGTGCGGTGTGGCCGACACCACTCAAAGTCTCTCTCATTTGTTTCAAAAAGGACATCATTTTAAGTGAATACAAAAACTGACATATGGAAAACCGACCAGAGGAATTTATATTCTATTGAATCTTTAGGAAAATGATCCAAGGGTCATATGTGATGTGTATGGGTTAACCCTGCCACAATCCAAAGGCCGGTGTGGCCGGAATTACTCAAACTGTATCACTTTTATTTGAAATGAACAGGATTTTAAGTGAAAACAACGCCTGGTATACGGAAAACTGACCAAATGCATTTGGATTGAGTTGATACATTAGGAAAACGATCCATGAGTCATTTTTCACATGTATGAGTCAACCCCACCTTAATCCAAGGTGCGGTGTGGCCAGATCCACTCAAATTGTCTCTCTTTTGTTTCAAAAGGACATCATTTCAAGTGAATACAACAACTGACATACGGAAAACCAACCAAACACATTCAGATTCTGTTGAAAAATTAGTAAAACTATCCATGGGTCATATGTGACGTTTATGAGTCAACCCCACCTCAATCTGAAGGCAGTTGTGTCCAGAACCACTCAAACTGTCTCAGTTTTATTTGAAATTGACAGGATTTTAAGTGAAAACAAAAACTAGAATACGAAAAACAAAAAAAACGCATTCAGATTGTGTTGATACTTTAGGAAAATGATCCATGAGTCATTTTTGACCTATAAAAGTCAACCCATCCTCTATATTAAGGCCATTATGGCCGGAACCACTCAAGTTGTCTCACTTTTATTTGAAATGGACATGATTTTAAGTGAAAACAACAACTGGCATAAGGAAAACCGAGAAAATGCATTCAGATTGTATTGATACTTTAGGAAAATGATCCATGGGTCATTTGTGACATGTATGAGTCAACCTTTCCTCAATCCAAGGCACGGTGTGGCTGACACCACTCAAAGTGTCTCTCTTTTGTTTCAAAAGAACATCATTTTAAGTGAATACAACAACTGACATATGGAAAACCAACCAAACACATTCAGATTCTATTTAAACTTTAGGTAAACGATCCATGGGTCATATGTGATGTGTAAGAGTCAACCCTGCTTCAATATGAAGGCCATTGTGTCCAGAACCACTCAAACTATCTCGCTTTTATTTGAAATGGATAGGATTTTAAGTGAAAATAACAACTGGCATATAGAAAACTGGCCAAACGCATTAGGATTTTGTTGATACTTTAGGAAAATTATCCATGGGTCATTTGTGACATGTAGGATTCAATCCCTCATCAATCCAAAGGCTGGTGTGGCCGGTACCACTCATGATGTCTCACATTTATTTGAAATGGACATGATTTTATGTGACAACAACAACTGGCATACTGAAAACTGACCAAACACATTCAGATATTGTTGATACATTAGGACAATGATCCAAGGGTCATTTGTGACGTGTATGAGTCAACCTAGCCTCAATCTGAAGGTTGGTGTGGTTGGAACCAGTCAAAGTGTCTATCTTTTTGTTGAAATGGACAACATTTTAAGTGAAAACAACAACTGGCATACGAGAAACTAACCAAACACATTCATATTGTGTTGAAAGTTTAGTAAAAAAATCCATGGGTCATTTGTGATGTGCACAAGTCAACTATGACTCCATATGAGGCACAATGAGGCTGAAACCACTCAATGTGTCTCTCTTTTGTTTAAAATGGACATCATTTTACGTGAAAATAACAACTGACATACGGAAAACCGACCAAACGCATTCAGATTCGGTTGAAACATTAGAAAAATGAATCATGGGTCATATGTGACATTTACAAGTCAACCCCTCCTCGATATAAGGTGCGGTGTGTCCAACACCACTCAATGTGTTTCTCTTTTGTTTAAAATGAACATCATTTTAAGTGAAAACAACAATTGACATATGGGAAACTGACCAAATACATTCAGATTATATTGAAAATTTAGGAAAACGATCCATGGAACATATGTGACATTTACGAGCCAAACTCACCTCAATTCGAGGCACGTTGTGGTCGAAACCACTCAAAGTGTCTCTCTTTTGTTTAAAATGGACATCATTTTAAGTGAAAATAACAACTGACATACGAAAAACTGACCAAACACATTCAGATTCTATGAAAGTTTAGGTAAAAAATACATGGGTCTTATATGACGTGTACGAGTCAACCCCACCTCAGTTTGAGGGCCGTTGTGGCCATAACCACTGAAACTATCTCACTTTTATTTGAAATGGACATGATTTTAAGTGAAAACAAGAACTAGCATAATGAAAACTGACCAAATGCATTTGGATTGTGTTCATACTTTATGAAAATGATTCATGGGTCATTTGTGACGTGTAAGAGTAAACCCCGCCTAAATCCTAGGTACGGTGTGGCCAACACCACTCAAAGTGTTGCTCTTTTGTTTAAAATTGACATCATTTTAAGTGAAAACAACAACTAACATACGAAAAACATAACAAACACAATGTTATTCTTTTGATACTTTAGGAAAACGTTCCATGGGTCATATGTGATGTTTAAAAGTCATCATCGCCTCAATCTGAGGGCTGGTGTGGCTGGCACCACTCATACTATCTCACTTTTATTTGAAATGGACAGGATTTTAAGTGAAAACAAAAACTGGCATAGAAAAATCCAAAAAAATGCATTCGAATTGTGTTGATACTTTAGGAAAATGATCCATGGGTCCTTTTTGATGTGTACGAGTCAACTCCTCCCCAATTCGAGGTGCGGTGTGGCCGACACCACTCAAAGTGTCTCTCTTTTGTTTAAAATGGACATCATTTTAAGTGAAAACAACAACTGACATACAGAAAACTAACCAAACACATTTGGATTCTGTTGAAACCTTAGGACAATGATCCATGGGTCATATTTGATGTGTACAAGTCAACCCACCTCAATCCGAGGTGCGGTGTGGCCGTCACCACTCAAAGTGTCTCTATTTTGTTTAAAATGAACATCATTTTAAGTGAAAACAAAATTTGACATACGAGAAACAAACCAAATGCATTAGGATTCTATAAAATCCATGGGTCATATGTGACATGTACGAGTTAACCCTGCCTCAATACGAGGTGCGGTGTGGCCAGAACCACTCAAAGTGTCTCTCTTTTTTTTAAAATGGACATCAATTTAAGTAAAAACAAAAACTAACATACAAAAAACTGACCAAACACATTTGGATTCTATTGAAACTTTATTAGAACGATCCATGGGTCATATGTGACATGTACAAGTCAACCTCATCTCAATCTGAGGGCCAGTGTGGCTGACACCACTCAAATTGTCTCACTTTTATTTGGAATGGACAATATTTTAAGTGAAAACAACAACTGGCATACGGAAAACCGACCAAATGCATTTGGATTGTGTTGATACTTTAGGAAAATGATCTATGGGTCATTTAGGACGTGTATGAGTCATCTTTATTTCTCTCCTCTTTTTTATCCACACTTTTATTATTAATTTTACATTTGAAATCCCTTCCATTTTTGGGGAGTCTCTACCGTGTATCTCTTGATTTTAGTGGATCCCTCTTTCTGGACTAGGTCCCATGGGTTTTCCACGTAAAAATTTCTAGTTTCAACATTATTTTCTACAGATTTAATTTCAGGTCGCTGCTCACCCATTTTACTTGGGGGGGAGGATTTTATTTCTGCTACGCGTTCTCTTTTCAATCATTTGTGTGTTTGTCACTTTCTCATCTTTCCCAACACAATAGTCTGAGTAACAGGTTGGGTATGTAGCAAGGGAGCCTACCCATGCAATATCATGGTGCATCAATCTCTCCAGGTCAATTCCATATTCAATAATTTGAAAATATAATCCAAGGAATCACGAGTCTCATAACTAACTGGACTAATTTTTTCTTATATTTTGGAGGTCGTATCACTCTAGATAACAACATCATGTTTTCAATCATAATCCATACTTTATCTACCACTAAATCCCTAAAGGAAGTGATTACCGTAATTGAAAATATATTGTCATATTTTATTTGGGATGTCAGTAAAGATTGTCAAAGGC
The DNA here is from genome assembly GCA_963277665.1 of Viscum album. Lineage (NCBI taxonomy): Eukaryota > Viridiplantae > Streptophyta > Magnoliopsida > Santalales > Viscaceae > Viscum > Viscum album. Next base: position 20,139,254 of record OY728148.1, on the reverse strand, counting down.
ACTGGTCCTACTAGAAAATATTAGCTGGACCCATTAAATAGGGTGTTATTGTAGTCATGAGTACGTGGGACAAATTTCATGGCATGCTGGATAAATATTCATAGGAATTTATCGAAGAGATTTTCCTTTTAGCTAAATTCATGGGTCCCAAAACTAGAGGAGTTAGTAGATGGGAAAGAGAAAATGCATCTTTTCTTTGGTCTATGATCACTCCCCATTTCAATATCTAAAACCTTATTATAGGTGGATAGAAGTAAGGGAAGATATTACTTTCTAGTTTCATAATTGGGTTTGCTCGAAGCTCGAATTCCCATGGTTTCTAGCTCCTGGTATATCCTTAAAAGAAGCAATAATTTATCCAAGAATTATCAATGATGTACTATATGAAAATAAATGATAAACATTCAATATTATTGATATTAATGAGGAACTAGACACATGTGTGTTTACTGCATCTTATTTAGGGTCCCTCTCAACAAAGGAGTACCAGAGGGTTACTAACGACATAAATAATCATGATGGTTTCGGTCCATCCTTAAGGATTAATGATATTCCTATCAAGGTAAATTTCCTTTTTTGGAGGATTATAAATCAATATCTTCCTACGGATGATAATGTTATAACGATTTCAATTAATCTGGCTTACATTTGTTTCTGTTTTTGGGATCACAAGGAAGAATGGCCAGAAAAACTATTATTCGCCATTCAATGATCAAGAAATTTTTGGGGATACTTTGGAGAATTAACCTGTGTATCCTCTATGTAATTAATGGAAAACCCCTTTCTTGAATGATGGTTTGGTGGCATAGGGGATGTAGGTCCATAAAAGAAGGCTTGAGGCATGATCCTTGTGGTTAGTTTTTGGTGCATCTGGATCGCCAGGAATAAATCCATGCATGCGAGTGTATTATTATTGGGGAATCCTTTAATCAAAAGAACAATGAACCTATTTATCTAAATTGTGCATATAATCAAGAAGTGGCATGAGGCCCCTTCACTCAGACCAATCCAAGTGAGCTGTAACTATGTTTCATTGGATAATATCGACCATTGGGTTTTCTTGTCTCCGCACCCTAATGGATCCAAACTTAATATCGATGGATCATAATGTTTAAATGATATGAAGGGTGGTGGAGTGGTTCATGACTATTGGGGCTATGTTATTATTGCTTTCGCTACCCATTTTGGTGTTGGAAATTCTCTTATAGATGAGACTATGGACCTTCTCACTCGGCTATAAGTACATAGGCAATAGAACATCATGTTAGTAAAAGTGGGAATTAATTCTATAATTATTCAGGATTATTTATGAGGTTCCATAATCACTCCATGTTCTGTATGAAACATAATTAATTTTGTATGTATTATTGATTCATAATTCAGAATTCATTACATAATTCATTCTTCATGTATTCAATTGAGAATTCAATTATGAATTCTGTATTGCATAGGGTAATTGGGTTCATATACATGATAATAATTGTGGTACATTCCATGGTTATAATAGTTTTCTATTTTTATGTGATTTTGTGTGCTATATCATGTGTTTTTGTTGCTGTTAGGACTATATGTAGGTGTGTAGTTGAGTGTACAGTGGAGTAGATTTTAGGTGGAATATTCAGGTGTGTAGTTGAGTGTGCATTGGTGTAGATTTTAGGTTGAAATTCTGGTAATACACAATACCAATAGTTTAGTAAACCATTGGTATAGTGTTATACATATCTTAACCAACTGTTTTAGTAAACCGTTGGTAAAACATGGAAATACTCCTATATACCGGAAATACTCCTATATACCAATGGTTATTTAAACTATTGGGAAACTAGGACTACCAGTATTTCCAACGATTTGTAAAATAATTGGCAATTATCTGATAACACAGTCTTTCCCAACGGTTATACAAAAACCATTGGTAATAGGATACCTCCATGCCTTACTTTCCAATAGTTTTCCAAACAATTGGTATATAGTATACCAACGGTTTGGCATCCTTTACCAACGACTTGAAACCATTGGTAAATGCTTAATTTGTAGTAGTGGGACAAAGTCATAATATCTCAGTTGTGGGAGATTATTTTGGTATGATATTTTTCTATTATTTGACTAATCTTTAAATGATTCTAGTATAATATGTTTTACCTCTTATTTATCAGATTACATTTCACATTCCTGACACTGGAGGAGTGAAAAGGAAATGTTTATCAATGGATTCAAGGAGATGACGAGATTTTAAATCAACCCTCATATCTAATTTCATTTTTCTTAATAGGAATCTTGTAAATCCATGTCATATATATCCTTTCATAGATGAAGATACATTGAGATAATTTGTTGAATGTAGAAGAAAAGATTCATTTTTGGTAAAGGAAATGTAAAATTTTATAATCATTCTTATAAAAATTATCTTATTAAAGTTTTTTTAATGATTTATTATTCTTAATTTATAGAAAATAAGGATATATCATCTAGAGATTAAATCTAAAATTATATAACCTCATAGTTTATATCGGGGAGGGTATGCATTATTCGAATGACAAATGATTGCAGAAAAAATACAAAAATTGAGAAATGAGTCTTCAATCTGTAGAGTGGTTTCCCCTCCATCCCCTCCATCTAGACATAAAAAATGGAAGAGATATCAGATGGGAAAAAGGGGGAAATATCTTTTGGAATAATCGATAATCGTAGATGAGAGTATTTTAAGGTATTTTTTTATTAATTTAAGTAAATTATATTATTTATATAATTTGAATCATTACAGAAATGCTCAATTAATTAATACATGATTTTTTTGTGGAGTATAGCTCACATGGTGTATTTACAGTTGCTGGGATACATGAAATTGTATCTACAGCATTGGAGATTCTCTAACACCCCGGTCATGTATACGGATATCCAATGGGTGTATTAGTATGAAAAGTGATTCCACATTCTTCAACTTATTCCATTTAGGGTGCTTATAAAAAAATAGAATCCTTGAAGGATGAAGTTCATAATATTAATGAAATTATGGAGGAAAATATTATTGTTTTGGTACAGTCTATGTTTGCTGACATGCAATGAAAATTTTAAAATTCATCTCCCACTTCTCCACCTCCCCCTGCAGACCCCATTATTTATCATCCACCTTCGCTCGTAGGTCTCACTCCACCACCTCAGCCTGCCTACCCTATTTTTTATCCCACTCCTTTTCCACAACTTCTTACTTATTGTGAGTTGTATGTTGATGATCCTTACCATCTTATAGTTGCATATGGGCTTGTATATTGTATAGGAGATACAGTTCATCATCTATAGTTAGAGGTAGAGCATAAGAGGGTCACTTTAGAGGATATTATAGATATATTAGCTTGAGTGCCATTACCTAGAGATGAGGTGACTAAAGTTGTACATAGTATCAGCAACTTTTTAGTATGGCTATCCAGACTTATGCGACTCATTACCATAGAGGTATTTATGTTATATATTTTATTTTATTTTTTTATTGATGTTGTTTTGAAATTTGAAAACTAATATATTTTTCTATTTATTTTTACAGGGATACTTCAATGGTAAGGAAATACTTTATAGACAACAGCCAAGACAAATGGCTATGACATTAGATACAAATTCTAGTAGTCTTGATAGATTTTCAAGAGGTTCAAATTTTTTGGCATATCATTATGAGTTTCCAATAGAATCACATGTTTTTGGATTTGAAATAAATTTGGGCATTGTGAAAAATGATATCATGGAACTTGTTACTAGAGATAAGTTGGGCATCAATGTGGTGCTGATTTTTTCTATGTAAGTTTTAACACCTTTTCCTGTGTTATATTTATTAAAAATGTTTGCTTATGTCTATTTTGTATTAGTTTTATTTATAACATGTGTGAGAAGAATAAGAAGACAGATGTATATGGATTCCTGGACCCACATTTGATTTCCAATTGAAGCACATGCATTGGATTAGAAACAAAGAACACATTATATTACTGAATGATTTGAATAGAATAAAATCATGCAGTGTTGGATGATGCCTTTTTCTGAGAGGTATGAAACATATATCTGTAAAAGTGTTCATTATATTTTAACACAAAAAACACCAACCTTAAATTATATTTTATATCAGTGATCATTGGATGTTAGGTGTTTTTTGTCCATGGGAGAAAACACTTTATTGGATATGCGTTGTCTGTGGTGATGTGCGGGAAAGTTTTTAGAATATGTTGGGAAAGTAAGTTTCGATTTCTTAATAGTTTTTTATATTATAATGAATTTTAAATTATCCCATTCATATTATTTTCAAATTGGGCATGGGTCTACTTTTGAAAAAACCAAAAGAAAAAGAGTTCCAAGATCAAATATGTAAAAGTAATGGTAAATATCAATTTATAATATGTACTTTTTGATATATTACATAAAAAAGATATTTTTAATTGAAACTCATTTAAAAAGATTTTTCACAAACAACAAGGCGTCATTTAATGTAGATATTATATGTTAAAGTTTATGTATGAAATAATTACAATTGGAACACTTGTTAAGTTTGACTGGTAATATTTCCTTATAAACATTTCCATCATATTTCGTTTGATTTATTAATTTTACATGTTAACTACTATCCTTCTAATTTGTATCTATTAGATGACCCTCAACCCTATAGTTCTCAAGAGGTTAAACACTTACAAGTGGAATGATCAAATTATTTCATAGGTTTGATTGGAATTTAGTTTGTTTATAGGGTAAAATGTAATTTTGAATATTGTAATTATAATTGTGTATTTGGTAGTTTTTTTGGATGGATTTAGGTTTTTTGTTGAAATTATATTTTTTGTAATGTTATATATGTGAATGTTTATTTTTACTCTAGTTCTTCTTGTTTTGGTCTAGTTCTGATGTATTTATGGTATAGATTTCGATCTATTTTTGGTCTTCTTTTATCTTATTTTTGCTTGTTTCATAATTTGGCAGAGCATATTAATGGTTTCATGGGGGATGGGGGTGTCCAGTGGGGGTGGGCGGGGGCTATCCATGGGGTAGGGGTGTCTAAGGGGATGGGGGGCTGTTAATGGTGGGTGGGATAGTGTCTAGGGGGTGGGAGGGTGTCCACGGGTGTAGGGGTGGGAGGGTGTCCCCCCCCCTGTGGGGGGGGGGCTGTCCACAGGGGTTGGTGTCTAGAGGGGGGAGATCTATCCAAGGTGTGGGGGCCTATCCAAGGGGTATGGGTGTCTAGTGGGTGGGGATGTCCATGGGGTGCGGGGATGTCTATGGGGTTGGGGTGGTGTCTAGTGGTTGGGAGGGGGTCCAAGGGGGTTGGGGGTGGGAGGGTGTCCAAGGGGGTAGGGGTGGGGGCTGTCTAGGGGTGGGAGGGTGTTCAGGGCGTTGGGTGTCCAGGGTTGGGAGGGTGTCCAGGGGTGGGGGTGTTCAGGGGGTGGGGGGTTGTCCAGGGGGTGGTGTGCTATCTAGGGTGTGGGGGTGTCTGAGGGTGGGGTTGTCCAGGGGGTTGGGTGTACATTGGGTGGGGGTGTCTAGGGGGAGGGGGTGTTCAGGGTGTGGGAAGATGTCCAAGGGGATGGGGACTGTCCAAGGGGGTGGGGAAAGTCTAGGTTGTGGGAGGGTGTCTAGGGGTGTGGGCTGTCTAGAGGCGTGGGAGGGTGTCCAGGTGGTGGGGGATGTCCAGGGGGTGGGGGCTGTCTAGGGGGGTGGGGATGTCCAAGGGTAGGAATGTGTCAAGGGGGTTGTCCAGCGGGGTGGGGTGGTGTCTAGTGGGTGGGGGCTGTCTAGGGGGGTGGGGGATGTCCGGGGGGTTGGGGTGTCCAGGGGGTGAGAGGGTGTTTGGGGGGGGGGGTGCCTAGGGCATGGGTGTCTAGGGGGTGGGAGGATGTCCAAGGGGGTGGGTCCAGTCTACGGGGTAGGAGGGTTTCTAGGGGGTGGTGGTTTCCAGGGGTGGTAGGGTGTCCAGGGGGTGGGGGTTATCCAGGGGGTGAGGGCTGATCAGGGGGTGGGGTGTCCAGGGGGGTGGGCGGTTGTCCAGGGGATGTGCAGTGGGGTAGGATGGTGTCCAGTGGGTGGAAGGGTGTCCAGGGGGTGGGGGATATCTATGGGTGGGGGAGTCCAGGGGGTGGGGGTGTCCAGGGGTTGAGAGGGTGTACAAAGGTGGGGGTGTCTCGGGGGGTGGGTGGGTGTCTTTAGTGTGTGTGGGGGGGGGGGAATCCAGGGGGTGAGGTGTCTAGGGGTGGGGGGATGTCCCGTGGGTGGGGGTGTCAAGGGGGTGGGGGTTTTCAAGGGTGGGGGTGTCTAGTGGTGTGTGTGTGGTGGGGGGGGGGGTCTTGGGGGTGGGAGGGTGTCCAGGGGGGGGGGGGTGTCCAGGGGGTGGGGGTGTCCAGGGGGTGGGAGGATATCCAAGGGGTTGGGGGCTTGTCTAGGGGGGATGGGGGTGTTGAAGGAGGTGGGGGTGTCTAGGGGGTGGGTGGGTGTCCAGGGTGTTTTCCAGTTGTGTGGGGTGGTGTCAAGTGTGTGGGAGGGTGTCCTAGGAGTGGGAGCTATCTAGGGGAGTGGGGGGCTATCGAGGTGGGTGGGGGTGTGTAGGGGGTGGGGGTGTCCCCAGGGGGTGTGGGTGTATAGGGGGTGGGGGTATAGGGGGTGGGAGGATGACCATAGGGGTGGGAGGATGTCCAGGGATGGGTGGCTATCCAAGGGGTGGGGGTGTCCAGGTGGTGGGGGTGTCTAGGGATGGATGGGTGTCCAGGGGGTGGGGGTTTTCCAGGGGGTGGGGGATTTCCATGAGGGTGGGGGGCTATCCAGGGGATGGGGGTGTCTAGGGGTCAGAGGGTGTCCATGGGGTGGGGCTTTCCAAGGGTGGGGGTATCAATGGGAGTGGGAGGGTGTCTAGGGGGTAGGGGTGTCTAGGGGGTGGGGTCTATCTAGGGGAAGGGGGTGGGATGTCCAGGGGGTGGGAGGGTGTCCAGGGGGTGGGGGTGGCTGTCCATGGGGGTAGGGGATGGCCTAGGGGTTTTAGGTTTTTAGTTGGCATTGTATGTTTTGAATATTATGTATGTGAATGTTTAATTTTTCTATGTTTCTTCTTATTTTGGTCTATTTCTGATGTTTTCTGGTATGTATTCTATTCTGGTTTTGGTATGTTTTCTGCTTGTTTCAAGTCTTCTTTGGTAGATCACATTAATGGTTGAATAGTTATATTTAAAAATAAATTTTGTTTTTACGTCGGTTATAAAATAACTGACGTAATAAATGCATGTGAATGGTTTTTTACATCATTAATTTAATAAAAAATGTATTTTATATGTTTTCATGTCAGTTAAACAATAAATGATGTGAATAATGCTTCGCAGATAGGTTTATACGTCGATTATTTTATAACCTACGTAGTAAATGTTAGGGAATGGGTTTTTACATCGGTTATTTAATAAATGGCGTTGTATATAAGTTTTCACATCGGTTAGACAATAAATAAATGACATATAAACAAAACCCTAAAAATCCCTAAAACACTCTAAACCCTAAAATCCATAGAAACCTGAAACCCGAAAAACCTATATAGAAACCTAAATCCAGAAATCCTTTAAAAACCCTAATACCATAAAAAAACCAAAAACCCAAAAAAACCAAATAAATCACGAAAAAACAGTAGAACCCTAAAAACCATAAAAACAACTAAAAAAATAAAAACCCTAAAACGATAATGACCCTAAAAATCATAAAACCTTAAAAATCATAAAAAGTAAAAAAAAACTAAAAACCCATTAAAATCTATAGAAATATTAAAAACCCAACAAAACCCCTAAACAACCTAAAAACCCTAAAAACCCCTAAAGGACCCTAAACCCCTTAAAACCACCTAAAAGACCATAAAACCCCTAAAAATGCAAAAGAACCTTAAAAATATAAAAATCCCTAAATTTTCCTAAAATCCATTTAAACCTGAATACCCCTAAAACCTACTAAATACCACGAAAAACCACAAAAACCCTAACAACCCAGAAAGACATAAATACCCTGAAACCCTAAAAATCAAAAAACCCATTAAAGAACCTAAAAATGTTGAAAGACCCTAAAATCGAAAAAAACCCTAAAAAAGATTTAAATCATTAAGACATTAAAAATCATAAAAAAAACTAAAACCCTATAAATGCCTTAAAAACAATTAAAACATTAAAACCTCTAAACACCATTCAAAAAATCTAAATACACTAAAAACCTAAAAACTCAAAAAACACTAAACAAATATGTTGGGTCCAAAAAATACTTGATGGAAGAATATAATAATTCCATAAATTTGTAAAGGGGTAAGATAATAATCCCAAATATGATTTTGATGAAAATTATCAAAGGATGGGAGGTATAGTAAGAAGGCTTGGTCCTAAGTCGTAAAAAAAAGTTTTGTGGTTCGCCACCCCCAATAGCTTCCCACCACTCTGCGGGGCATCCCTCAAACCACCAGAACCTATGAATTCAACAAATTCATCTGTAGGGATGGAAAGTGATTTTTACGCCCACAAATGATTGACCCCGTGAATGATATATCATTTTCGGATGAGGGGAGTTTTTCTGTCCCCCATGAATGAAACAGTTTGCAAGCTTGGGTGTTCTTCTTGGTATCCCACAAAGGGGGGCCCATGGAATATCAAAATTGGAAAATATAGTAGTTGGTTTCACTATTCCACTATAAATCCGAGAGGGGGGGGGCAGAGGATAGTACAAATTAAAAGTTAAGGGGGTGATGGAGGAAATATTCTCCGAAGTAAAACAACCCAACAATTCATATACCAAAAATCCATTGAATATGACCATTTACACATATCTAATCAATCACTTATTGAACTATATAAAGATGACCCATGTTAAGAAGCCACTTCATAGAAGATGTTTTGCCGTGGAAGTGTTGCTTGTGATATGAGGCTTCATTTTCTGACCCCGTAAATGAATATATATCTTCAAAGATGGTCCATTGTAAACTCCCATCGTCGAAAATGTTTCAAAGAAAATTCTTTGTGGGAAAAAATTTGGTAATAATGCTTCATGGGAAACTATTCATGGATGATGCATTATAGATGATGCATCATGGATGAAACTACGTGGGAAACCCTTCACAAACAATTCTACATGGGAAACCCTTCACAAATGAATCTTTTTATATAATGGTTCATGATAAACCCATCGCAAACAATGAATTGTGGGAAAAAATTCATAAGATTCTTAGATGATGATTGTAGGGTCCCAAAAAATATTCAATTTTAATGAAAAATCTCCTGAAAATTTGATAAAGGATATGAATCTGGGGATGAAAATGTGAGGAGTAAATTGAAGAAATCCATTTCACTGAAGGACCAAAATTGGTCCTCATGCTTATTTCTATTAAAGGACCACATAAGTCACTAACATCAAAACAATTGGTACATGGATGGAATGCGAAACATTGGACAACACATAATTTGCCAACGAACCTGGAAGTTTGTGGAATGAATGAGGAACGAAACCAGTCAACCATGAACCACGTATTTGGGGAATGGAGGAAGAGAAATTACACCCACGAACCTTGGCCCAATGGACAAATAACTTGGGGAAAACATGATAGAGAATTAAGTCCATACACACCATCTTTTATACTGTACAGTTCACAGATGAGGCAAGGCTGGCAGTGTCTCTTGAACCACACCGTTTTTAGGTGTGAGGTAGTGATTTTCGCCAACTATATCTCCAACACCGCATATATTGGTTGACCAAGTCGTCCATGGGTTAGATTATCCCTCCTTGGGCTTCCAAAAAATGTTCCATGTGACCCATAGATACATCCTCGTCACTAATCTATAAAAGAAACATAATGGGATCCATGAAAAGGATGTAATTTTGGGGGAAATATTGGAATTCATGGGTGGAAGACTTCGAAGGAAAATAACATATGAAGTGTATAACCAAGAACTATTTCCATCAGGTATAAAAACACCAAGAACTATAAAAATAAGTAATCATAATAATATGGAAAACCTGCAAACCTAAAAGGAGAACCATGAACCATACTCCCTTCACGAATGAACTTCTTGAGAATTACAGGACCAATTCCCCTTCTTCAATACGGCATACCACATTTCATATCTCTATGTGGATGACACCCTACCATACGCGGAGTTCCAACGCACTGAGGGGCTCTAGTTCCACATACCATCATGGTATGCATATTGAACTAGAGGCCACACACCACCCTGGTACATAGATGACATCTATGTCCGCGTACCACACCGATACATGGATGGAATCCCTATCTGCATGACAGCCTAGTATGTGAATGACATCCAAGTCCACAGACCTCCGTAGTATATTAATGACCCTGTACCTAAATATCAAAATGCTATGCAGATGATACCCTACCCTGCATGAACAAGTGGTATGCAGAGTAGGGTGCCTTTAGGGTTTTAAGCTTCTAATACCAATCATGCCCTTCCTTTTCCATCTTGTCCATCGAATCCTCTCTGAAAACTGGTCCATCAGCATCAGGATAATGCATATTTCTAAGTCACCAAACCTATATGAATAGACCATCAAGTGCATTATGTTTCCCTTCTATGTCTACATACCCATGGTAAGAGGAGTCATGAAGGTGATCCTCACATTGGTATGGACCCCAATAATGTTCCTAAGTCTACATTCTTATGGCATCCCAGAGTCTAACCTTGAGATACTAATGTGAACTCCCCCCCCATTCTTGAGAACATAGTAAATCACTATATTTTCTAATTAATGAGGGATAGTGATAATTTGAAGGAATCCCACTTTCTCTTCCTTTTGATGAGAAGAAACTTTCCTCCCCTTTCTCGATACCAATTTTAGGTCATCCCTTATTGAGTAAACCCTTATCTATTCAGGATATACCTAATGAACTTCAATTTCATTTCATATCGAAGAGTTCATTGCTCTATAACCTCATTCACAATCACCCCAACATCTTTTGTCATAGAATCATCATTTTGTGTCAACAAAGAAAGGAAAGTATGTGGTTGGTCGGATCTACACCTTCCTCTTGTTTCTCATAGCAAGAATGACTCGCATGGGTTTAGAGGTTAATGATAACTATGCAATCCACACCATCAATTGCTAAATAAACTATCAAATATCTAATTCTTTCTCTAGCCAGGATACGTTGGACACCTATTTAATGGCCTGAGTTCAAGGTATATTCTCTTTAAAATTCATTCACAGTAAGAATTTTCCCCCAACTCACTAAGGCCTCTATTATGTAATCCTGATCCATTTCTCCTCAAAGGGGCATATATCATGTATAAATACCATCCTTAAACTATGATAAATTTTATTACCCAATAACTAAAATATATAGGGCACCTCCCTAAGGTCCAAATCTAGCATCCCAATCACCCAAGTATTCACTGGTTGGCATCCCCGGTAGGGTCATATTAACCCAGAAGACTGAACCCTTCTTAAGAATCATGGGCTTCCTTAGTGTATGCCCTGAATTGGATATTGACTAGGCACCTTTCACCTAGATTCCATTTCTTCATGACACTAAACTACAAGGATGGGTCCTCACCACCCAACATTAAAAGCTAATGTGCCCAGTTTTGTGGAAAGAAACTATGTGGTTTCTGATTCCTCTCACAAGGATATGTAGAAATCACATGTCATGAGTTCTATCCAAACATAAATTAACTTCTATACTCCCTAGATGTTTATAAACTCTATGAAACCTCATCATAGATCTTACACTAGAATTTCATCAGTAATTTCTTATCGGTGTGCATCCATGATTAATCTTTCATCTCAGGGGTAATCTTTGGAAACACTCTTAGGGAATGAACCATGGATGCATGAATATATGAAATTTTTTTAAATCAATAAGAATGTGATGGATTCAGAAATAATTCCCTGCTAAAGGGAATGATAAATACGACCTCCCATACTCTCCACCAATGAAGTCCTCAAGTGTAAGTGGCCAAATCATCATCCAATGAGCACCTACCTTTGAAAATCAGGTTCATGATTCATAGATACCATGGCCATTGGGTGTTTTTGGCACCATGAATAAACCTATTGGAGACCATCTGAGGACATCATTCCTGATGCAGAATGATTACAGGGATACTCAACCCCCCTGCAATCATCCTCTCAAACTATTCAACTATGGAACCACTTTCATAATATAAAAAGGACACACTACCCATGCCCAATGCAGACATATCAACCACTAAAATGGGTCATAATGTGAATAGAGTATCTGCCATGGTGCCACATGAGTCGAGATGACACAAAAATGGTGAACCCAATGTGAATTATTTATCAATTTGATAGATTACCCTACCGTAATCCCCTTTCAAATTCAGAAGCAAGAGGGCCAGAAAGATCGTCATTTTCCCATGTGATAATTAGATGATACTTTTAAAGGGGATTGTTGCCTTTATATGTCATATATATATATATATATTACAGGCATTTAGAAACAATCTCTTCGATCCAAATGGAATATTAATAAATTTTTCAGACACACATGTTAGTGATCACATAGGAGGCTAGATACCCACCAAAAAATAGGACCCCCTAGATTACACCACATCTTCAATGATATGTTTCAAATGTGATGATCAAATAATACCATCAAAATGGTACTCTCCCAACAATAGAGGTTGTATGTCATTCCATCCAACTGATGAAAGTTTTCTAGCCACTTGTTTAGTCATATCTAAATATCTAGCATAGGAGACCCCATTGGACTTCTCCAACTACTTCAGAATCCAATCCCCAGAGCATGATAAAAACTACATCCCCTATCATAGGGAAGTAGATGATTTCGATGCCAATGACTTTTTTCCACATGCATAGGAACCCCTCTCAAGGGATCCAACTAGATAATGTCACCACCAGTGGCGTATAACCTGATATGCTCGCTCTGGAGAGGATCCCATGCTGAGGGAACCTGCTGAAGCCCAAGGGACACTGCCCCCTCGGGATTCTTGCTAGGGGAGGAAAATGAATAACCAAGAACAGGTTACCACCCCAGTTCCTGAGGAGGATATTTTCCACACAAATGAGGTGACATGTAAGGGGTATGCATATAATTCTTCCCCTTCTCATGAAGCCCATCATGGAAATACTATGACAATCTACGAGCAGATGCATATCCCCACCTGCTCCTATGAATCCCACCACAAAAACAGGGTGGAATTATATAAGAAAACACACATACCTGACAGTGCTCACTGGTTCCACTACACATATAGAATTGAAAATTTTAAGAAGATGTATATCTATACCAATGCACAAGAAGCCCATCACCCAAATAAGATGAAACCCAACTATAAGCAGGCACAAATAAATGATGATGCAAAAAAATCCCACTATTTAAGTATGGAAAAAATTATTGATAGTCAGAAAACACTGCCAGTGAAAATGAATCCCACCAGAAAAATATTGTGGTAATAAAATATGATTAGAGTCAAATTTCCATGGATGAAAATCAAGCCCATGAGAAAAATACAGTGGAAAACGAGTAGATTTAAATTCCTTCATGAAAATATAAATCACACAAGCCAAATACAATGGAAATTATTGAAAAAAAACTATTTTAAGACTCGTTCCTCTCCCCTGACATTGGAGAACCGCCAATACCCACTGGAAACTCATGGTGGACTAGAGCAGGCATAAACTAATACTCTGAAATCTAAATGGGAATTCTTACCTATTCCATTCAAAGACATATCTCATCACATTTTTTACATAATGGAGGATAAGTTGTAGATCCCATAATATATACTCAAGACATGTCAAGATGAAATTATGTCGGTGGAAAAAGTGTAGAGTCTGGTCCACGACCCAATCTCCCCGGGTGGGGTGTTCTATCCACCAAATCAAATAATCACTCTGATGCATACCATCATCCATGATTCTGTCCAGGAGGATCGACATGAATTTTCCATAACACAATGACAACCATATCGGGAACAAATACCCATTTCAACTAGGGGACACCTATCCAATGTGGTGGACACTCTAGGGCAGACACATATCCCTTCCACAACTCAATATTTCCATCATCGTATCCTGGAAACATCATAGAAACCAAAAAAACAAGGACCCATACATAAATATCATTACCAATAGTAGGCGGCTCCAATTTCCTACAAGAGAGAACCAAAACATGAAAGGTGTGTAAGAAAAAATAAGATGAACATCATACTAATTATTCTACTCTACCAGAAGGTGGAATTATTAGAGTCATCAAATATTTATCAATAGAGGCTCAAGATTCTATCAGTCCATTACCAAATTATGGATGTGTTAGTAGCAGTTGTGAATTTCCTCCTCACAATGTTGCTACCAGAAGCTCTGAAGGTCCTCCCCAGAGCACCCATGGGGGCTTACTTTGTAGGCTCGAAATTATGGATCATAAGATCTGATCTTCTAAAGCATGTCAGGGTAGCCATCCCCTTGACTAGAATATTATACAATAAGAAGGTCCTCACATTAATGTAGTCTGCCTTGATGCTCCTCCACAAGTTATATTCTATAGATATTCTTCTCTCTATATTTAGATGTCAAGTTGTTATGGTAGTCTTATCCATGATGAAAACCGCTATGAAGGCCCTCCCTATAGTGACATCATGATATGAGAAGACCCTACCCTCATAGTAGTGAATCTTGAAGCCCTTCCCTAGGGTATACATTACAGATATTCCCCTGCAACCAAAGCTATGATGGTAATCGTCACCCTGATAAAATTCATTGTGAAGGTCCTCCCCTCAATGATGCCTAGAAAAAAAATGTTACTCCCTTTAATGTTGTCTACCCTAAAGGTCCTCCCTAGGGTATATGCTAAAGAAGTCCCCTCTACGACCAGACACTAAGTTGCGTTGATATTCCTACTCATCCCGGAACCAATGACGAAGGTCCCCCGTACAATCCAAATTTACACCAGGAAGAATGTCCTCCCCTTATCGAGTCAAATGAGAGAAAACCCTCATATGTTGAGGTTCTTGAAAATTTGGCATATGACTAGTGGGATACTCTATCCATGACCAGTGACATCCTTTCTTAACTATAGTATGGTCTGGGGCCACACTCATCTTCCAAGACACCATCGTACCATTCAAATGTCAATAAGACTCTCGCCCGCCCTGCTGCATGGAACGGAATCATCAGGAAACAATCAAACCAAGTGGATCAAGCAGAAGAGGCCCTAGAGGAACAACAACAAAAAGATATGTTTCTTGTGAGAATATAACTATCTACGGATGAATTACAAGTGATATATTGTCCCATGGAAACTTCTCTATTAAACATACCAAGAGAGTTGTTAGAATAATGTATTCATAACATTTGAATCAATATTTGGATGACTCTCCACCAATTAAAAGAAAAGTTTATTCCGTACGATGGGTATTCAGATCATGTTAATATCTCAAGATAGATTCATTATAAATTTAACCCTGAATCCATTCCTTCTACATAGAGGCCACAATAAAAAAGGTGAAAGAAATACCTTTTTCTAGCCTACCTCGACATGATGCACTAGTTTTTATGTCTTATCTGTGATGCCCCATCCGGTGTTTATATCCAGGGATGGGGAGAACACAGATCCTTACACTTCACCCCACTTACTGTCCAACAAAACTCGATGGAAATGACATCTTGTATTTTCATTAACCATAGAAAATAGTCAAATGAAGTCTCGCCTTAGGAAAGGTGGAATGATTAATAAAATACAGCCTTGAGTAAGTCTAAAAAGAATTAGGATCGATGAGATCAAGCCATCAAGAGTCTCCTAAAGTAGGCCACCGAGAACATTCAACATTATTCCTGATTAAGAGAATCCAATTAAATAGCACTGGTCATGTCCTTGGAAGCATGTAATTTGCAGGCAGAACTGAAACCATATCTAGATAACACCTTCATAAGAATGCATGTGATCAAGAAGGTGATAATAATAATATCATCTACCACAACATAGGATCCACCCCAACACGTAGGGATGGGGGAATTTTTAACTCAAATTTCCACCCAAAGGATGTATTCTTTCCCCTTTTTGGGGTGAACAATGGATAGAGGGGTCCACTATTCCATCTCATCCCATGACTCACATCCCTCGAGATGGTAGCTTATTGCAAAGTCATATCAGGTCTACTTTCGAGTCACTCTTCACCAGGAAACCTTAGGAGTATCACAAAATGCCTGGAGAAGATCCAACCAAGGACATAAGAAACTCTCCTACCATTAAACACCTAATAAACCACCCAAAATGTGGTATGAATTGGTGAAAATTTTGGAAATCATCCCCATATACCTTTCTGAATATAATACAAATAACGAGGAAATGTAGATGAGGGTTCCCTCCTAGAGATGGTCCACACTGATCTTGGAGGTGTGCACTCCAGAAACCAACGTTTTTTCTTAAACTTTGGTTCCCCCTCAGTCGATCCTCCATTACCTCCCATGTGAATCCTCAACAAGGATAAGAATAAGATCATGGTCTAGAACCCACCTCCTCCTCCCTGTGATGATTATTCCCCTACGCTTGAGGAGAGATTCACTCAACAAGAGAAAGTGATGAAAGAGATGAAGAAACTCAATGCTAATCTACTAAGATAATTCAATCCTAGTAGGTATGTTCCTCAGGTGGAGCATCAAAACAAACTTCCATCAGATGTCCAACTGCCTTACGGGTTCATCCCTGATAAATGAAGTGAGGATGGAAGACTCATTCCGGGATGCACATGGACTATCAGTATAACTAAACCCAATACCGGTAGGATATCAAGATATACATATATTAGGGAAGTAACTTGAATAGAATTAGGAAAAACCATAAAGGATTACCCAAGCTAGGTATCTGCATAAAGGTCTAGAAGTTCCAACACATACAATCTTTTCCCATGCTGAACCTATTTAGGCTTAGGTCCAAAAGAAAATGCATTAGGGGCTCCTGAATACCATCAAGTTATTAACAACTCTAAAGGAAGAAATGGAAGGATGATGTACCCTAGTACAATAATAATGAAGGCCTTACCCCAACTGGGGAGAAATGTCCCACCTCCATCATATTTTGTGAGTCTTTATTTTTGGTGTTCAATAGCTTATGGGACCCAGAGTAGCATATAATTCACTACTCTTCTTATTGTGATCCCTTGATGGGAACTCCTAAGAAACAAGAGGCTATGAAGCTCCGATGCTTTTTGAGAACTCTACATGGTTTAGCCTTCATGTGGAACACTAGCTTGTAAGCTAACTCAGTAAAAGTATTGTAGGATCTCTAATTTTAGTTCCTATTATAGTTCAGCATGAAGTTTCCCAAACCAATAGTCAGTTATCTCATAAACTGAAAATTGAGAGAGAATGAGGGAGTCTCGAACTTCATTTCCAGATTGAAAGGTCTGACTTACTCCTTAAATTTTCCACTCCCCTAAGATGAGATTGTTTCCTTATGAATTGATAATATCCAATATGACCCGCAAACGCCACTCATTCCTATGAAAAACACAAATCAGTTCCAGTAATTTTCCATTACTCAAAAGATAGAGGATTCCCTGAAACAAACTAATCTCACGTCCCAGAAATCCCCATCATCCCCAATAAAAATATAAGGAAGATATGAAGTGGGTTTTTTCATGCTTAAGCCACCCCCTACACCAGTTAAATCTCAAAGGCCCCTACAAAACTGTGCAGGGGCCTCTGGACATTAGTAGACTCCCTGGACCATCAAGACAGTGGAGGGGGAAAAAAATAAATCAATTATAGGAATACATAAATAAATTTTACTCATTCTGGGAAGACCAGGTCCATTGTCACTTCATAGACACTGTGAATTGAAATTTTATTCAGCTTCCGAATCCAAAGAGGGATGATGAAGTTGGTATTTATGACCGGTCAGATTACTATATCTTCTATTGTATATTGGGTCACAATATCCTTGACTGTATTGTCTTCAAATACCTCCTTCAAAATACGATAGATTATAGACAACTCCAGCTAGGACCACTGCTAGTTCAAGTAGCATATGTTTCCATAACTGATTTAGAAAAATGAGGGTATTGGAAACAAGCTGTTAACAAAAAGAAGCAAATTTTTTATTGTTTGATGGCTCAGAAAATATTCAACCAAGTTCATGGAATACTCCTGGAGAATTTGACACAACCAACCGAGACTCCAATAGATCCTAATGAAACACAACCATCATCCTCATCCCCAGAATCCCCTAGAGGTCAACCGCCCAAAAACCAGTCCAATTAGAAGGGAAGAAAGCATATGTACGAAGATGAACTTTCATCAAAACCAGGACTGGCTATGGCACTCTCAGATTTCAAGCCAACAAATCTGACGATATGGGCACTACCCCACCAAATAGAACAAAAGGAACCACCCTACCAAATGGCACAATAGACACCACCCAACCAAATAGCACAACAGTAATTTCCCCACAAAAAGGAACAATGAGAACTACCATGATGAAGGGTTCAACCAGAGGTATATGATTAGGCAAATTCATCATCAAAAGAGGATCTGATTTTGGGCTTTGTCAATTTAATCCATTTGATGGATCCTTTCTCTAGTGATGAGTATGGTTATCCACCATAATTCTCTGTACCCAACTAGGGAGATGGAGGAATAATCCAAAGAAGCTAGGGATATCAATGGAGACACAAGCAGGGTAGAAATCAGGCTTATGGTCTCACCCCCACTAAAACCATTTTTGTTTAGGAAACTTGTTGAAGGACCCTCCAACAGATCCTATAGATGAAGTAAAATTATCATTTACCCATAAGAAACAACCCCTGCCCAATTATTTTAAAATATATTTCAGAGGAAGAACTAATGACTAATTTCCCTCGACATGTGACCAGATCTGCCCAGGCCGATCCAAAAAGGACAGAAGCTCCTTTGGCTCTGGTACTAAGGGATGGACCATCGTCATCAAATGATCTATCCTCTAATGTGCCTATGAAAGATAATACCAATGCTAGGATGTTTCGACCTTTAGATCAAAAATATGATATTCTGTAATAGTTAGCTTCAGTACTATCTATGATCTCAATCATGGATGCAATAAATCTATTAATAGATCACAAGGAATCTCTCATAGAGGCTTTGCCGAGTCCCAAGGATTTTGAATCCGAAGTAGCTTCCACTGAAGTCTACTGGATGGAGATCAATACTACAGAATGTCATGTAGTTATATCCTTCACTGATAATGATGAATAAACCATCATTCCAGGACACATAATATACTTATATATTTCTAGAATTATAAAAGGAATCTATATATGAAATTTCTTCATCGACATTGGATCTGAGGTTAGTTGCCTCCCACTGTGGACACATCATCAGCTGGGCTACAGTGAGGATAATCTTATGTCTTCACAACAACCCTATTGGGCTATTAAAAAAGTGATCCTAATATGTTAGGTTAAATCGTGCTCCAAACTAGGTTCAATGACCTAGTAGATCACCTAGAATTTATGGTGGTATGAAATAATACGGCCTTCAATGCTCTTCTAGGGAGGTCCTGACTGCATAATCACACAACAATCCCCTAATCATACCTTTAGTGCCTGAAATATAGCATTAATGAGCAGAGTGGGACACTAAATGCTGATAAGGCCCTATTCGAGTCCAGTGAGTCACACTATATTGATGCGGGGATCTATGAACCAAAGGGGAAACTAACCTCAGCTGATGGAATTGATTTGGTCGCCACTAAAAATGGTTTGGAAATGTTTCCTAATAATCCCCTCATGTAGCTTGGGGAAGAATACATATTTCCCATCAATCAAATTGAAGTCACAAGCCCAAATTTGAATGTGTATTCATCAGTCCTCGTGATTTATGTTACGACTGTTGAGCATGATAATGTCGAAAGGTTCATTGAATCCTAAGATTACGGGGAAGGTTCGGATGAAAATACCCCTGAAATATCATCAAAACACAAGTAGAATCCTTTCTCACCCACAAAGGTGTGAGTAAGTGTCTTATCACTCAACGAAGATGGGAAAAATATTTTACCACTTACGACAACTTCTCTAGAGAAGCCCCTTCCAATGACAATTACTTCACTCCCTGAACACCAAAATCACAACTCCTCCCTCAACTATAGAGAAATAATTTCAAGGATTATTCCCCCATCAGAAGGTGAAGAAGAATATAATGGGGATGCAAAGGAGGGGGAATAAGAAGAAGACATATTGGATTACCCTCTATCATTTGAGCACGGTGTTTCCACAACTATTGATGAACTTGTGGAAATCATCAACATGGGTATGAATGAAGACCCACGAACAACTCTGGTTATTGCAACCATGCCTTCCAAATATAAATTGAGATATGACTCTTTCCTAGAGTATAATCAAGTTGTTTTCTACTTGAATTATATAGAAATTGTATGTCTTGACCTAGAGGTAGCTACTCCCCACCTGGTCCTATCGAAAGAACACCGTAGTTACAAGAAAGACACCATAAGGATGCACCCGACACATGCTGCCAAAATTGAGGCTGAATTCAAAAATATCATCAAAGATAATGTCATTTGGGTTGTACAATACCTCTTATATCTAGAAAAAATTGTCCTTGTCAATAAGAATAATTGTTAGATTAGGGTTTGCATCAATTTTACGGACTCAATTGTCACTACTTGATAGATGATTTCCCAGTCCCAATCACAAAATTATTGATTGATGAAACTACTAGATATGAGGATCTCTCTTTCATGGATGGATATTCAGGATATAACTAGATCGGATTGTCCAAAAAATATAAAGAATCCACCACCTTCCGGGATCCTTATGGAGTGTTTTGGTACAAGGTGATGCCTTTCGGTTTGAAAATTTTTGGCACCACATATCAGTGCACCATGAACTGAATTTTAAAACCCTTCCTAAGAATGTTCATATAATTCTATGTTGATGATCTAGTGGTTA
This sequence comes from Viscum album, assembly GCA_963277665.1. Lineage (NCBI taxonomy): Eukaryota > Viridiplantae > Streptophyta > Magnoliopsida > Santalales > Viscaceae > Viscum > Viscum album. The sequence continues at coordinate 20,118,345 of OY728148.1, read as the reverse complement.
AATCATGATAATTCTCATAAAATATGGTGGATCTTGAAACCATATTTAACAAACTATGACAACGCAGTCTAAAAATGAGCCTCCTATGATTTCAGCATAACCTCAAGTAAATTCTACAGCTTTTCCATGCACCACTAAGGCATCGAAGTCGACCTAGAGAAGATAAATGCCATCCTTGGCATGTCATCACCTCACAACCTCACTGATACAAGAGGAATATAATGATATTTATATTACATTCATTGCTTCATATCCATCCTTTTAGGAAAATGTTTTCTAATCACCAGGTTGGTGAAAAAAGTGGTAGAATATCAATGGGATAATGATTTTCAAGAAGCATTTGAAAATCTAAAGAAACATATCTTTATTCCACCAATGATAATTCTTCCTGTTAAAGGAATACCAATCACATTCTGTATGTAAAATCCTTGGAACAGTATCTAGGAACCTTCCTCACACAAAATAATAATGTCGATAGGGAGAATAATCTCAATTATCGTTTTCGAACCATGATTGATGCTGAGAATAATTATTGAAATATTGAGAAAAAATTCTATGCATTAATATATTCAATTAATATTCTAAGTAATTACTTGTATCACCATGAAGAACATTTGTTCTCATGTAGAAACCCACTCAAGTACATTCTCGTTCATCCAATATTAACTGGATGCCTATCATGGTGGGAGGTAAAACATAAAATAGTTCGATATATGGTTAATACTATAGAAATATATCAAAGGCTATAAATTTTCATATTTCCTGGACAAGAATTCATTGATACGAGTGACACCATCAGATGCTGAGTTATCTAATGAGGAAGTGTTCTCTGTTCAAGAGAACTCCCATATGTGGGAAACTCAATTCAAAAATGCGTTCAAAATCTTTACAAGAAGAAGAATAAAGGACCCAAAATTCAAAAAATTTGGTCTAGGTGTCACTCTCATATCCTTCAAAAAATAAGTTATGCCCTATTTCTTCCTACTGTCAAAAGGATACATGAACAATGAGGTAGAGTACCAGGCCCTCATTGTAGGGCTGGAACTAAAATTCCTAGTGTATGTTGAACACGTAGAGAAAGTGTGATTTATAACTAGTTATAAAACCATTCAATGGTTATTATACTATCAATAAAGAGGAGATTACCCCTTTGAGGAAATACGTCTGATAAATGATGGTTGAATTTTAGTCAGAGATGTCATTGAATTATGTTCCTCATTCACAAAATGAGCAAGACGATGCATTGGAAGATGTAGCCACAACTCTAGCTGACCTTGATTGGAATGAGACAGTTATCAGTATATCCCACTGTGAAATGTTTTTACAATACATTCAATCCTACATAGAATAAATTAATTTTATATATCTCATCTCTAAGCCATATGGTTCTACCAACGGCTGGATAACTCCGATTTTGGACTATCTTCAAAAGGGATAACTCCTAAAAGATAAGGCTGGTAGGGAATATATCTATGTAAGAGTAGTCAATTTCAAGTTTTCTGATAGCACAAAATGAAAAAAGATTATTTATAAGAGAGGCCTTGATGGAGTCCTTCATAGGTGTGTTGATGGAGGAGATATTGTTGCCATCGTGAATGAAGTGCATGCCAGAACATTTGGGGCATAGTAGTCAACATCCAAACTATCTCCTCAAATTTGGAGGCTTGGATACTATTGGCCCACCATGATTTAGTATTATTCCAATTTCACCAAAAATGGATATTCCTACCATGTCCATGCCAATTTCATCCATAAACCCCCAGAGTTTCTTCACACAGCTATGTACTCCCTAACATTTTCCATATGGGGAATAGACATCATTAAACCATATCCTCCCACCATGGCCAGACTATTCTAGTTTAATCTCACATCAACTGACTTCTTTTCCAAACGAGTAGAAGCTATGACTCTCAAAGACTTCGGGGGGGTGGGAGGGAGGAATTTTCCAATTTTTGAAATCCAATATCATCACTAGGTTTGGTGTCCCTCACAAAATACTACTAGAAAATGAAACTAGTTTCTACTTTTTGAATTGTAAAAACTCTACCAGGAGTATGTCATCAAAGCCAAATATTCACCCCCACTACCATGCAGAGATGAAAGGATAGATAGAGGCTTTCAAAAAGACCCTATACATCATACAACAAAATATGGTGGAGATGGATACAAAATCATGGGTCGACAAGCCCCTCCATTATCTTTGGAATTACTAGGCCACAACTTGTACCACCACTCACTCAACCATGTACTCATTAGTATATGGGATAGAGGTAGTTCTGCCCATTGAAATTCCAATTCCATCACTCTATGTCACTATCTATGATTAATTATCTACATTTGATAAACGTCAAAAAAAGTTTGATGAGATGGAGTAGTTGGATGAGAAATGATTTCACACTCTACACAATCTGGAAGCCTACCAAAATCAGATTGCACGATCCTTCAATAAAAAGTTTCACCTCTGATATTTCCTTGATGGAGAAATGGTGTTAGTCCTCAGAGCCCTGATTATAATCTGGAATAAACCTCTAAAGTTAGAGAAAAAATGGGAAGGACCGTATGTTCTACACAAAGTTTAATCTAATGGAGTGTATGCCCTAATTTCAATGGATGGACATATCCCAAATGCCCCCACCAAAGCAAGGTTCCTAAAAAAGTACTTTATATAATCACAAAGAAGTATTCCACACTACATGACGTTAATGTGATGAACACCCCTGCATTAGATACAAGATGTTAAACTACATAGTGACATATTCTTCCTTGTTGCATGATGTTACACTGCATGGCCCCAACTATGTTCCACCTGAGTGGACAATGTCTCTGGCATCAGTTACCTACCATGCCACACTACAGATTTATGTATGGCTTGATTCCCATATGCTGGTGGGATATGTAGGGAAACCAGGATCTTTCATCTGGGTCCATCCACAAAAAAAATTACCCCCTTTCCATTTCACGGGTAAGACATGTACTGGGAACATGTCTTCTTAGAACTATATATGTATTGATTCCCATCTTCTAATGGGACATGTAGGGATGAATCAATCCAATACCTTGGTCTAGACACCACATGGTAAAAAATACCTCTATTTTAATCTTAACTCCCTTTTCATTTTGAGAGGATACCCTGACTATTTCTTTTTTCTCACACCGAGCATAGATCACGAGAGCTTAGAAATGGTGGCAAAGGTTTCCCATTAAAAAAATAAAGGATACTTGTATGTTGTAGGCCTAATAAAAAATTTGTCAAAAATTCCCCCTCCCCATGTAGGAGATAATCATATATGGGGAGGAATCTCTAGAGCTTTGTGTGGATTGATTCCTACCTCTGTAGGATATGTAGTGATTCCTGGATTCTTCATCCTGATCTAGAAACCTCTAAAAGAAAAAATTCCTCATTTTCCTTCCCAAAGATCAGATTTATGTAGGTAGTTTCATTGGAAAACTCACATATGGGTACATTCCTACCCCTGTGGGATAGTTATGCATCCTTGAACCTTCAATAATAGACCTGGAACCATCAAGATATTGAAGGAAAATTCCATTTCTGCCTTCATTATCCCACTATGTGGTAGAGTAATCCCTTTCCAACCCTTGTTTCTCACACTGAGTGCTACTCAAGTGGGATTGGGAGTTTTAGCAGAGGATTTCTCATAAGAATACCAACTAACTACATATCTCAAAGTATTTACCTCAATATTTAAAATTGTAGGGTACCCAAATAACTATGTGTTGGATTGATCCAGCCCTTTCAAGATACATTGTGATGCCAAGATTCAACATCATGGTCCATCCACCAACCTAAAAAATGTGCTCCCCCTCATTGCATATGGCCAAAACCTATATAGGGAGGGCCCTTTACAAAACTACATAATGCTTTATTACTATTCATCAATTGGATTCATTGATACACCTTGACCATATGTCTTGGTCTATCCATTAGAAGACATGGAATGACTTCTCTATATCCTCTATTTCCCTTATACTACGAGGGAACTCCTCACCACTTGAGGTTTATAACATTGAGTATCGATCATGTGATCTTAGGAATAATGGTAAAGGCTTCCCCAACCTGGAAAAATTATATACGAGTATAATAATACCATAATCATGAAGGGATGGTATAAAATAACCCCTCCCTATGTATAAGTCAGACTGGCATAGGGTGTCCACAGAACTACATGGACTTTGATTCCCCACTAACTAGGATATGAAGGAAACCTCCATGAGTATCAATGCTAACACATCACTAACCTCATCCTTTCCATGTTAGTTCACTCTATTTCGAACCACATGACATTAAACCGTGTGAGCAATGAAGTCCTAACCATATGACATTAAACTATATGGAATATCAAGAACTACATATAGATTGATACTCAACATGATGAGATATGTAGTGACACCCGGGTTTTCCTAGGTCCAACCATGAAAAACAAAAAAGATCCCATAATCCCCCACATGTGAAACTCAAATAAATACAGGGGATTTAAAATCTAGGCTCTTACATATAGAAAGGGTCAATAGACTATTGTGCCCTTTAAAAATGATTCAGATATATGTAAAGGATCATGTTCCATATAATTAATCATATCCTGAACATTCCTTACATACCTAGACATCCTATTTTCTTCCATGAAAATACATACCACATAAAATCATGAGTCACCATAATCATCCACAACTATAAAAATGTATGGCTAGTGTACTATAGACACCTTTGTATGACTACGCAAATTATGACCCGATGGTTCTGCATATGTTTCCCACAAAAATAAACTATCAACAAAAGGAAAATTCATCCCCAGGAAAGGATTTTTCTCTTTTTGTATGGATAATGGCTTATAAGCCCCATGTCATCCCTCCTGACTCAAGGACCCCCACAATCATGGTTTACACCTACTTCCCCTGGTAATGTCTGGAGTGTTCCGAGAATATCTTAGATTGAACACACCATATTTACACAAAATTTATTTTATAATTCATTTCTCCAATATAAAGATTAAACTATTCTGTCTGCATCCTTTCCGCATGACATTAAATTATATAGAAGACATCCTCACCACATGACGTTAAACTACATGGCCCTAAGTCATAACCACATGAAATAAAAAACTATATGGCACATTAAATATAGAAAATATGCCCCCATTTATTCCGCACGAACCAAAAAATGTGCAGGAAACCTGGTCTTGTGATTCCTAGATCATTAAAACTAGGGCCCAATCCGACAAGGCATTTAAAATTTCACACCTCACATACATGTCACATTTGTATAGATATGCTCCCCATTCTATGAATAATAATGCAATCCCATGAATAATCACAGCCTCTATGTTTTTGATATGTCCAAACCAACTCTCTCCATTCATCAAACTCCAAGCTTTGAGTGATATTGAATCTTCATAATCCTTCATGGCCATTGGGAATGGAAGGTCAATGTCATGTAGACAACATTCTTTGACTATGAATATTATTCCTTGGTGTCTGTGCATATGTTTCCCAAAAAATGGATTTTCCACAAATTGGAAATTTATCTCTAAGAAAATGTTTTCCTATTTCTGTACGCCTAATGACTTCTAATACCCATGTCATTCATCCTGATCCAAGATCCATCGAAGACAAGGTTTACACTATCCTACCTAACCACATATTTAACATGTCAGAACATCCTAGCTCGATTATGTTCCGATTGATCAAGATATTATATCAACATACTAATTGCATGATGTTGAAACTACAGGATACTCGATACTTGATATTCACACATAGGCCAGGTCATGTAAACAGGGTATTTTCCTTCATAACCCTATGTAATAAATACAACTATACAGGAAATATCACCGTATGTCTTTCCCCATTTGTGAATCCAACTCCAAAATAAAAATGCCCATCCGTATGCATAAATCAGATCTATATATGGGTAAACCTTAAAATAGATACATATAGCTTGATTCCTTCCCTTGTAGGATATGTAGAAACATCTTTTCTCCCATTTTGAGTCCATCCATGAGAAAAAAATATCCCATACCTACCTACACAGGGGTCAGACCTATGTGAGGATAAAATTCACATGAATAGGATAAAAGTGCCTCCACTTATTCCCAAAAAAGATAAACCTAAAATTCCCCCTTTTCATGTTTTTTAATACCCCTTTTCATGATCCATACCCCATGTCCAAAGAGGTATAAATCTTTATAATACTTCTTGGACATCATAAATGGAAGGCTAGTGTCATGAAAATACCTTTGTTGAACTATGAACAATATTCCCTAGTGGATCTACATATGTTTCCTGCAAAAAATCTTGTCAACCAATTAAAAATTTATCATCAATAGAAGCTATTAATACCTCCACATCCACTTTAGACATTTATTCCCCACCTAATCCCTTGTATTTAGAAACCCCTCAGATTATAGTTTATATATTCCACCATTTCAGTGTCTAACAATGAAGGACGTTCCTGAAAAAACTATTGTGTAAAAAGTGAATAATTTACCCTTATCGTCTTAGAGTAAGATGATTTTGAAAAATAGGTCTGAAATTCTCTAGTTGTACGATGTTAAACTGCCCCATGCTTCAAACCTCTTTTACGAAATCCAAATTCATGTAGAATCGGGTTTTAATCCAAAGCTAATACAAATGCCCTAATTACAATCAGGATTTATTAATTCAATGGGGAACCCACTATGGTCCTTAATAGAAAAATAAATCCAATGTTCTATAAAAAATCCTAACCATTAGAAATGGATGGTTAGTGTTCTGCAGACACCTTTGTTTGACTATGCACATTATGCTTCGGTGGCTCCGCATATGATTCCCAAAAAAAATTCCTGTCAACCAAAGTAAAATTAATCCTCAAGAGATTGTTTTCCTATACCTATTTTCCCCATGTCTTATATGCCCCATATCATATCCCATATCCAGAAATCACATGTTAGGGTCAAGAAAAACCCCACATCCATGTTTGAAAGTGGTCATGACATTTTTGGTTAATGTGTCCTAAATCAGTGTCCTTTCCTCGCATGTAATGGTCCAAGCTATTCGCCCAAAAACATTATTGTAGTTATCCTTAATGTTGTTTTACCTAACACCTTAGTAATGATAGTCTAGTTGGAAAGAATTTACAATTACCAGCAAAAGAGACACTATGCTTTCAAGTGTCAAAACCCACAAAGGGAACCTTGGATAAAAATCGTGTGTTATCTCACAAAACCTATGCTATATATGCTATATAAAAAAACCATAAAATCAAACAATCTAGAGGCGCAAATCATGTTATTTTTAAAACCCTAAAATGAAATCCTAAGAAAAAATCTAGTTATACTAGCTATCCCCACACCATAAATGGATTAAGAAAAAATTAGGGTGATAACAAAAAAGGCACAATGTTTGTATGGTTCTCTATGTGGCCCTAAAAAGAGTCAAACTATGCTCATTGATCCCCACGATTCAGGAAAAAATTAAATAATAATTTGATTATTCATTTTTCTCAGATTATGACTCAAATTGATATCTCATTAACATTATTGTTTAAAATGAAGTTGATCACAAATGGCTGAGATTGCAAAAAAATGATAAAGGAGGAGTATTAGAGGGAAAAATATTTCCATCTCATTGAATAAAGATATGGATGGCACCAAAAATTCAGATCCTCTCTATATGGACAGGATATGACTATTACAAAGACGTTTAGTAGATTCATAGAGTTGTATTAGAGTCTAATTTGAATCTTCAATGGCCTTATGTAGCCTCAAAAAAGTCACAGTGTCAGCCTCTGCACCTATTTGTAATGCCTCTTCCTCCTTAGATGCCTCAAGGCCAGCCCTTTCCCCTTCATCCACTAGCTGCAACCCCTCATCAACTGAATCCACCACATGGGTCCATTCCTGTTCAAGGTGATCTAATTCCCAACAAAGCTACTCCACTTCCTGGTGATGTTGTTCTACTAAATACCACTACTTGTGAGTTCTTTCTACTGCCTCACAATTGCCCCAGATTGATCAAAAACATCATTCTTAATGATTTCTGTAACAAAAAAAGGTGAGTTGTAGACTCTTAAATGGAAAGATGAGACTCAATAATTCTATTATCTTCACTAATATTTACCACCTATTTTACTATGTCATATATTTCATGATAATCGAACCCTATGAACCCTATAACTAAAAAATGGCAGTGTAACTTTGGTAGCTTCTTCGACATGTCAACAAATGGTTCTTGAGAAATTAACCTTTGGATGTTTCTTCATGCCCTTTAGAAATGAGGTTGAAGGCCGAAAATGATCTGTTGATTGAGGTCAAAATCACTCCTCAGTGATGAAATATATTAATGAATGAATGTCACTTGGGGGGGGGCTGATTTAACAACTGCATCACGATTGGATCCCTCAATAGCATTGTCCCTGACAGTTGAGACATCGAGCAGGATTGAAGAATCCACCACAATCACTGGTGCTTGTAGTTTGGATCCTTAAATATGTAAGGAAACTAATAAACACCCCCAATCCCAAAAAAGGGGGATGTGGGAGATAGTTAAGAGGACTATAAAACTATCCTCCACCTACTAATCATTGATTCCTTCTGCCTCCATGGCGACATCATCACCTGAAAAAGATGGTACTATATCCTCAATAGGCAGTTGAGATCCAGAGTCAGTCAGAAGCATCTATCGATTGGGGTCATACCTAGTTAGACCAGTAACCTCTAGGGTGGCCTCCAAAATATCACATAATAAGATCATGATCATAGGGATAATTATCCAAGATAAAGGTGTGGTGACCATCCTTAAACATCTAGGGGTTGGGATTAGGGTGTCATGATTGGGAGAAATAGAACAATATCCCATTCTAAGTTCTTAGGAGCTAGGATAGAAGGCTTACCTATGTTTTCAACCTCGGAGGAAGTAAGATCTACTTTCTCGGTTGATGTATCCACATCCAAAGGCATTCTCTCCACAACGACGATGTCAACCTGATTTGGCATAGTTGACTCCCCAGAACCAGGAATCCCTCCATCATCCTAGGGTAATCAGGACTCATCGTTCAACTCAGTTTTTGTTGTCAGGGATGTCCTATATTCTTCAATGGCAATGAGATCTGCATGCTTGGTGGAAACTGAAACATCTAAATGTTCCTCCAACATTGGGATAGAAATCATCTGATTCGGGGAGGCTATGGTTTTCGGTAGTCCTTCTTCTGCTACAAAAAGGATAAGAGTCGTATATTCCCGGGAAACTACCACTTGGATACATATTGGTCCTATATAAAAAATATCATGTGACAATATGTTATCAAGATAAACATTCATGGTAATATAACCAGATAAATAGGTGTGGAAGTTACATGCAATCCCTTTATAGATATGCTTCGACAGTTGGGAGGCCTGCTGACGTTTCTTGGTATTCCATGGGAATGGTTTTATGGAATGAATATCAAGAAGATTCAAGGGATGAAATTTCATTTAAGGGTTCATAATTACTAACTATATATGTTCATTAGCACTAGGAGAACATTTCCCATCAACCCCAACATCTGAAGGTACACACTCTCTAACTACAGTGAATTTGGGGGTGTATATTAGAGAATGAGCTGTTTCTTGAGACTCCTTAGGATCCTATGAAAGTAAATAATGGAAAGGATAAAATAAACACAACAAAGGGAATTAGATTCAGGGATCATTAATCAAAAATCCTCTCCCTCATTTTCCATTAGTTGCAAGAGTACTTACATTCATACAACTTCATCGGACCAGTAAGGTCTTTTCTTGGGAGCATGGATTCATTGTTCCATTTCACATAGGTAAATGGCCACCTCATCTAGATTATCTTCAGAATAATCTAATTAGGGGGTGATGGATCCCCTAAAACTTGTATAGTAAAATAATCCTCCTTTAAGAAACATCAAAATATAATCATTGGAGGAGTTTTCCCTCAATTCATCTGAGACCCTACAAGCAACCAGAAAATTAGATGTAATAGGGATTTCCATCGCTAGAGGGTCTTCCAGGGGAAGTGAAGCAGGTTTCAATAATTTAATTTTCTTCTTAGGTTCCTTCATGGTCTCGAGAGCCTCAGGATCTGAGTACTTATGGGGCTCTGTGCATGAGCAAGGAGCCTCCCCTGCCTCAACCGCAGTAGGCAAACCAACAGTACCATCACCCTCTCCATCAGACTGCATTCAGGGCATAGAAAGTACCTAATGAGTATATTTTTGGTGACTTTTCTGGGCATAGATCATGTTTTCAAGGTCCAAAAAATATTTTCCTACCCTCTAAGGTTCATCATCATAAGAGATGTTAGTAGGTGCGGGCACATAGACAAGATCAGCATGGGCAACCTCCCTCTCTTGGAGGAACTTTCACAAGGCGTGAGGGGACTAATCGTGAAAAGACTGGAAACCCTTCCAGATATTCCACTACTTCCAAGACATTGGAAAATCTACATTAGATGGGATGGGTGGTTGGTCTCCAGTAGAAACCTCAACAGTTATTGTGGTTACACTCCAAGGCATCAAGACATTCCTTGAAGGAGGACCAAAAGGCTTTCAAAGAACATTCCCTGGTCGAGAGTCCATAGTGGCTTCATTCTTCTCCCCCACACCCTTAACCTTAGACACCTTGGTTTTTGTAATAGTGGGAACTAAATATTAAAAATGACCAGTTGAAAATGATTGAATCTAGGAATTTGTATAACCATTCATAAAAAGTGGCACAAAACCCTAAGAATATGGGAGCTTAACATTGCACCAAGTGACGTCCTAGGTGAAAATTTTCCACAATTGATAGGCTATCATAGTATTTTTCTCTTAAAATATGCTATTAAGAGTTGGGGGGTTCAAAAAATTCGAATTCAGTTCAACTAAATACTAAATCAACAAGGTACATATACCTCACAGATAAGCTCACCATCAATACGGGAAACTAAGATTCCATCCCTCAAAGAAAATCGGTGCCCTTGGTTGACAAAATATTTGTATTTTAAATTCAGGATGGTGATAGTGGGGTAATCATAAGAACAATATGTTAATCGATAGTGGATGTTGAGTTGGACCATCATCTCTTGATCATGGTTTTTAGTCCAGTCATCCTGTGCAGCCCATCCTACCAGCATAACCCAACAAGTAATATCGAGATATGTCCAAAGAACAATGTAAGGAATCGATAAATAATTGATTAATGTATAACCCCCCATGTGGGATCCTATCCAACCCAATAAGATTTAGAAGAGACCAATCATTTCTTGAGGTGATGTTCCTTTATTGATCTAGCCTAGTAAGCGATAAATTTTGGCCAATACAGGAATGGATAGGTTGATACATTTTATAGTGTCCAACTGAGCCACCATGAAAATGGTTGGGACTCCTACACCGCCATAATATTTTTATAGTAAGATCCATATAATTAAAAACATGGCCAAGAAGGCTGCAAACTAAAATAATGGTCCACATTAGGGATGATTTCCCATCCCCATTCACAGAACCAGACCTCCTCCAAGAAGGGCAAGTAGGTTCCTATTTTCCTTCAAGTTTCATGGGATGGATAGGACCTAGGTCTGTGCACATCAGGATCTGAACCCCTATGATTGGGAAATGCACTATTCCAATTTGAGAAGGATATGTCTTGTTTTGAGCATAGTTCACCATCCTCTGAAAGTTTCTATGCTTGAGTAGTGATCATTTTACCCAAATGTGGATTCCTCTTCTCATCATTCAAGGGGGAAGCAGGGGTAGAAACTTGTTTTACATTTCCTCAATGATGGCAACCCCTGAAATTTGGAAAACAACCAAAAATTATGATGCCAACCTCCCCATGGGTCAGATGGTTATTATCGGTGTTTAGACTCCAACTGCTCATAATATGTGAGATGAGGGTGTTGGTTTGATGAGTTTATGTCTGGGATATCTATATGGTCTCATATATCCCCACAATATGTATTTCAAAACTGAATTCTTCACATCTTTGATGAACCCAGAAGGATAACCCCAAATATAAAACAAATGAACCCCCAAATTGAAGGTCATGTTTGGAGGACCAGCCATGTTGTTCATTTTCTATGGTCCTCCAAGAAATACTGTGATAAAATTGGTCTATTTCATCCAGCTTTCATCATGACCCATCTAAAGTTGGAGGGGGATAATTCAAAAAGGACTCGATAGATGTATCCATTAGTAGGAATAGTCCTGTTTAAGAAAAGAGATCCTTCGGGGTGGTACCACGAAAATATCAAGGTGGTGGGTTGGTTGAACACTTGTGTCTTTGGAATAGGTGTGTTAGACAGTAGGCCAAATTTATAAATGGATAGCTTGTCTGAGATCAAATTTTCTTTCTGACCCACAATAAGTATTTTTGAAAAAGGCTGATGCAGTGAGGTGATATGGATTTTTTTCTACAGTATTTTTCATAGCTTTATAAATTTCATCAGCAGTTGAAAGTGGAGTGATGATGATGTCAGCAACAAAAACATCATCAATGAAAGCTAGGGGGAGATTCATTTCATCCTGCAAAACAAAAAAACCCATATAAAGGGTCAGTCCAATTAACATTATTGGGAAAAAGTCCTAAAATGGAAAAGGACCAAAGAAGTCTTCGTAGCATAATGCTACACATCCTAAAACTTGGTAATCATTCATAGAACTCCTTCCATTTGAACTGATAGTATGCATAATGCCACATAAGAAGTTTCCCCTTGAAGCATTAGCTAGTGAGTTGATAGGTTCATGAAAGGAGAAAGTTGTGAACTGATCCTCGCTATGTATATATTCAATGTTCATAGTTACGAGATTTAAACTCTGGTTTGGAAATTCAAATTTCAGATTGTCGAATTGAAGTTAAGTACATAGGACGGGCAAGCCATGTAGCATCATATTATATGGAAATTTCAATACGTTTTATAATTACAAATTTTGGTTTGCGGATTCAATGTTCGGTTCTTGGTTGCAGTGACTGTGAAGAGTACATAGTTCGTAGAATGCAATGCGCAATTCATGGACAATGAATTTGATGAAGGAGATGATACGTGGAAGCAAGGGTAACCGATAGCACTTTGCAGAGAATGTTTCTCTAGGAAAACAGTTAAATGAAAAATGACATGGCCCTCCTATATATAGGTTTTGTCCCCCCAAATGGTCCACCATTATACTGCAAACTTGTTTAGTTTGGGACCATTTTCTACATCGGAATATTATACTCTTCATTCCGCTCAGACCCCATTCCGAAGGAGGGATTTTTTAGGGTCCCAACAAATCTTCAAAGGGAAAGAAAATAATCCAAAAAATTTGATAAAGGATGGATATTCATGTGGAGTTGAAAATTTTAGGATAATATTGAAGAAATTCTATTCCCTAAAAGACCCAAATTGTTCAACATATTGATTACCAGGAAAGGTCCACGAAATGCACAGACCGTGAACCAAGAGGTACCCAGATGGACTGCAAAATGCTACCTCATGAAGTGTTGAACAAAGAACAAATAATTTTTTAGAATGAATTAGGAATGGTTTTGGTCAACCATGAACCACGTCATTAGAGGAATGGAGGTGGAGAAATTACAACCGCAAACCATGGGCCCACATACCTTGTAGTTGGAGAAAATGTGACAGAGAATTAAGTCCTCATGCACCATCTCCATAGATTGAGTTGTTTGTGGACTAGGAAAGGTTATTATAATCCCATGAACCACATCGTTCGGGGGAGTGAAGTAATTATTTCACCGACCACAAACCACAACCCCTCGAGTATTGTTTGACGTAGTCATCCGCGAGTCGAAGGGTCCCACCATGGGCTTCTGTAAAAGGTGTCTTGAGCCCTATAGATACAACCTCCTCATAAATATATAAAAGGATCCCAATGAGAGCCGAGTAAAGTATGGGATTTTGGGATAAATCATGGAATCCACAAGTGGAAGACATCGAAGGAAAATAACTAATGAAGTGTGGAACCACAAATGTTTTCCAACTAGTATAAACACACCGCAAACCATAAAAAGAATAAATAATAATATGGGAAAACTGTAAACCTAAAAGGTGAACCATGAACCATACTCCATTCAAGGATAAACATCTCATGAAATACTGGACTAATTCCCCTTCTTCAAATTGGTGTTCCACATAACACATCTTTATACAGACAAAACCCTGCCCTGCATGGAATTCCAATCGAAAGAGGGACTCCAGTGCCGCATACCATCATGGTATGCATATAGAACCCAAGGCTGCATAACACCCCAGTGCAAAGATGACATCAAGGTCCACATACCACCCTGGTACAAGGATGAAATCCATGTCCATGTACCACCCCATTACGGAGATGATGTCAAGTTCCACATACCACCCTAGTACACTAATGACCCTTCCACCCAAATAGAAAAACACAAGGAAGAGGATAGCCCACCCCATATGAACAAGTTCTATGTGGAGTAGTGTTCATTCGGGGTTCCCACCTTCCATTTCTAATCATGCCCTTATATTTTTATTCCATTGTCAGAATCCTCTTTGAAAATCAGTCCATTAGTGTTACTATAAAAGCCTCTTCCAAAGACATTAGACCTGTATGAATAGACCATCGAGTACCTAAGCATGCCCTTCTAGGTCTACATACCCATTGTAAGTGGAGTCACAAAGGTAATACATACATCAGTACAGAACCCAGGAATGTTCATAAGTCTACATTCACTTGGTAACCCAAAGTAAAACCTTGGGATACTGACGTGGATCCCCCCCCCCCACATTCTAAGGATCAAGGGCGATCACAAGATTTTCCAATTAATAATGGAAAATAATTATTTAAAGGAATCACACTTTATTTTTATTCCAAATAGAAGTAACATTCTTCCCCTTTCCGAGAACCCATTTCATATAATCCCACATAGAGTAAGGCCCTATCCTTTTAGGACAGACCTAATGACCTTCACTTTAATTTCACATTGAAGGGTTCATTTCCTTGTACCGTCATCCATTTTCACCCTAGAATATTCTGTTGTGGGCTCCTCCTTTTCCATCAAGGGAGAAGGGAAAGTGTGTGGTTGGTCGGATATACTACATCATCCTATTTCCCACACCAAGCATGACTCACATGGGCTTAGATATTAATTATTATTATGGAATTCACACTATCCATTTTCATTTGAACTATGAAAGCACTGATTCCTTCTATAGCTACGATACATAGGATTCCTGTCTAAAGGCCTGAGTTCTAGGGATATTCTCTATAAAATTCATTCCCATTAATAATTTTTCTCTGACTCACTAAGGCTTCCTCTATGATATAATCTCAAAACATGTCTCTTCAATGGGGCAGTTATCATGAATAAGTCCCTTCTCTTGAACTATGAGAACTTTGATTCCCAACTAACTTTGATATATAGGAATCCTCCCTAAGGTCCAAACCCAACATCCAAATAACCCTATTATTCTCCGAGCCACATCGATGGTAAGGACATATTCACCCTGGATACTGAAAACTTCCTAGGCATCCTGATATACCTTGACCTAATCCTCAAATTAGATCTTAACTAGTAACCTTTCTCCTAGACGTCCTTTCCATACAATTCTAAACGACCTGGATGGGTCATTATTACATTACCTTAAAAGGTGATGTGCCCATTTAAGTGGCATTGAACAATGTGGTTTATGATTCCTCTAATGAGGATACATAGGAATCCCATATCATGGGTTTGATCCTAACATAAAAACAACTTTTGTCCTACCCGGATGAAGATAAACTCCAGAGCACCTCATCATAGGAATTATACTTGCACTGTCTCAATAATTTTTAATCAGTGTGCATCCATGATTAATCATGAAACATATGGCTAATATATGGACAAACTCTTAGGTAAATAACCAAGGATTCATGAACATAAGAAAATTACATAAATCTATAAAAGAGTCTGGAGTAGGCAATAATTTCCCCCAAAAGGGTGTGATGAGCCTGACCTCCCATCCTCTCAACCAATGGGGTCCTAAATTGTTATTGGCCAATTTTTCATCTAATGAGTGTATAACTTTGGAAATTAGATCCATGATTCAGGGATTCCAAGGACATTGGGTGTTTTTGGATCCACAAATAAACCCGTTGGAGACCATATGAGAACATCGTACTCGACACGGACTGATTGAACACATACTCACCCCCCTGAAATTTCCCACCTAGACCATTCAACTACGATACCTCCTTTCTAATAAAAAAAGGACATAGTGAAAAAGCCCAGTGAAAATGTATATCCCACAAAAATGGGTCATGATACGATTTGGGTGTCCACTGTGGTGTGCTGCAAGTCGGGACAAAAACCCGATGCCTTTCAGATGGACCCAATGCATCAAACTCTTCATGGATGATCATTCACAGACTACCCTTTTCATAGGGTCCTTTACAACCATCTCCTTCACAGGTGGTCCTTTTTTGCTGGCTCCTTCATGGAGGTTGCTTCATGAATGCTCTTTCATGGTTTATGCTTTACTACCATCCCTATGCGGACAACCTTATGTGGGTCGAGGAAATTTTGTTTTCCACCTTATATGACACTAACATCCACCCCATATAATCCCATGAATCGAAACATTCCTCTCGCACCTCCTAAAATTTGATCAATTGACTCCTATGAAATGTTGAACCAGAAAGGACCGCTATTGCATAAGTCCCACCAATGCCATTTCTTGTAATATTCCTCCTAGTATTCTTTACCACATGACATTAAACTGTATGAAACTCATCCCCGCAACATGATATTAAACTATGCTATCAATGTTCCTGCTATTTGACATTAAATGGTGCTTCTATACTCCCTACAACATAATGTTAAACTATGCTTCCATCAACCAAGATATATAACATTAAATTATAGTATACCCTATTTGAGAATCATAATATGCCCCATGCAATGATCATGAGATAAATTCTAGAAACTCAAAATGGAATCCCTCTTGGAGTAATCCCCATGCCTTTCATGTAGGAGATAAGAATCTTTCTTCTATTGTCCACAACCCATGATGTTTTCAGATAGATCATTATATGTCACTATCCCAGGTATAAAAATAAAAGAGTTGATGGGTCCAACTAATGAAATATTCCTCTACCTTTAGGCGTCATCACATTGTCTACTAGAAAATAGAGTCGAATCATATGATCATCAAATCTACTTATTCCTCTTGTTTTTCGCATCAACCATGACTCATGTTTTCTTAAAGGTTATCAAGGATCA
Source organism: Viscum album (assembly GCA_963277665.1). Classification (NCBI taxonomy): domain Eukaryota; kingdom Viridiplantae; phylum Streptophyta; class Magnoliopsida; order Santalales; family Viscaceae; genus Viscum; species Viscum album. The sequence continues at coordinate 20,101,147 of OY728148.1, read as the reverse complement.
TGAAATCCACACAGTCCCAGACCAAATGGTCCTCCTATGCGACATAAGTCCCAACCATAGAAAAATATATAGTCCTTCACTAAATATGTAATCCCCAATTTCAATCCAAATAGGCCGCTTCCGTGTGTAATCCCAAATCATATTCAAACCCAAATGGACCACTTCCATGCATAAGTCTCGTTCGAGTCCCTCAAAATGGGACGCTTTCATGCAGAAGTCCCAACCACATGCACCATGGGCCACATATATAGTTTAAGGCCCAATCATATCAACTCAAATGGGCCTTCTAAATTGATTTAATCCCCAACCTCTTTTTAGAGGGTTTGCTCCCACGCGTGTGACTCAATTGAAATCTAAAATGGGAATCTCTCATATGTAAGCCCCAATATTACCGAACTATGTGGGCTTTGATCCCATATTACTCAGATACATAGGAAACCTCCCTGAGGTCCAAACCCAACACCACAATCCAACCTATTGTTCTTTGGGACACATCCTTGGTAGGGTAATATCCACTTAAGAGACAACATATCTTCCGGGTCCCTCAGAATGCCTCAGCATTAGTACGACACTATCTTTGATCAATCAACTTTCTCATGGATGTGGTTTCCACATGATGTTAAACTAAATGGTTGCGTCCTGTCATGTGACCTGAAAAGGCAATGTGCCTCGTTAAGTGGAACCAAAATATGTGGGTTCTAATTCCTCCCTTGAAGACATATAAGAATCCTATATTATGGGTTCAATACCTACATCGAAACAGTTCTCATTCCTCTTGGATGACAATAAACTCTAGAATGATGCATCACATGGCTTAAAACCAGCATCATCCAAATAAAGGGTGAGAGAATAACTTTTCCTTCCATAAAAGGTTACCATTTATGGATAACCTCAAACACATATTGGTACCTCCATCGATAGAGAATCTTTGAAATATACAGATTATTCAAAACTCACGTGTAGTAATAAGGAATCTTTACCTCAATATTTTCTGTGTATGAATACTTGGGAATGAATGATGGATTCATCAACATATCATAAATATATAAGAGATTCCTAGAATATGAAATAGTTCCCAACAAAGGGTGAGATGATCCCAACTTCCCATCCTATCAACTAATGTGATTTCTTAAGTTTTGTTGACCAAGTTACCCAATGAACACCTACCTTTGAAAATTAGGTCTTTAAGTCATTGAAATGGGAGCCATTAGACATATTTGGCTCCACAAACATACCCTTTTGAGACTGTTTGAACAAGTTGCACCCAATATTAGTGATTTCAACTGTTTAACCCATTGTAATCAATCAGTAATGCACAAATGGGTTTCATCAGAAATAGCCCCTAAAATCCTAAAAATCAAAATACCAAAAAACCTTAAACCTCCAAAACACAAAAAAAATCCTAAAAAATCATAAAAATCCTCAAAACCCCATATAACACTAAAAACCACCACAAAAACCCTATACCCTAAGAAATCATTTGAACACAACAAAAAACCTAATAACCAGAAAATACTTTAAAAACCCCAAAGAACCCTAAAAAATCGAAAACACCTAAAACCTTAAAAAAATAAAAAATATAAAACCCTAAACCCCCTAAAACCACAATAAAACCTAAAACACATAAAACAACTAAAAGCAAAAAACCTTTAAAACCATTAAAATAATAAAAACCCTAAAAACTAAAAATCCCAAAAAGACTAAAAATACCTATATCCCCAAACCCACCACTTAAAATCCCATAAAATACCTAAAAAAATAAAACCCCTAAAACCCTGAAAAATATCTGAAACCCTAAAGAACCTAAAAACAATAAAAACCCTAAAACCCCTTAAAAACATTAAATCCCTTAAAACCCTTAAAACCACTAAAAGAACTTTAAAATCATTACACCCTATGGAACATGAAATACCTAATACCCTAAAAAGAATTAAAAACCTTAAAACCCTAAAACCCATAAAAACATAAAAAACAAAATAACACTAAAATTCAATAAAAACCTAAAAATATAAGAATATATAAAACCCTAAAAACCCTTAGAACCCTAAAATTCTTAAAAACCAAAAAAAAGCCTAAAATACTAAAAAAATCACTCAAACCCATAAAAGCCCTTACACCCAAAACCCTAAAACCCATAAAACCCTAAAATCCTAAAAACACCTAAAAACATTGAAAACCCAAAAATAACCAAAAACCACAAGGACACATAAAATCCCCTAAGAAACCTGATAAACCCTAAATTCATAACAACCCATTAAATCCATAAAATTCCAAAAACCTCAAAAAACCCTAAACCCATTAAAAACCAAAAATCCCAAACAACCCAATAACACTAAAATCCTTTTAAAACAATAAAAACCCCAAGAAACACTAAAACACCTAGAATCCCTAAAACCCCATAAAATCCCTAAAACCATTAAAAACCACAAAAACACAAAAAAACATAAAAACACTAACCCCCACCCCACGCCCCAAAAAACACAAAAATCATAAAATGATAAATACCCCAAACCCCGTAAAGCCCCTTAGAAAATCTAAAATCCCCAAAAACCACTAAAATCCCCTAAAAAACAAAAAAAACTAAAACCACTAAAACCCCCCCAAAAATCCAAAAAGCCCCCCCATAACTCCTAAAACCCATAAAAACCCCAATGATAACCTAAACCACCCTAAACCCCCTAAAAACCAAAAAAAACATAGAAATTCCTAAAACCCCTAAAAACATAAGAACCCTATAACAAAATCTAAAAACTGTAAAAGAAACGTAAACCCATTTAAAAGATATTTAAAAATCATAAAACCCTAAAATGTATTCAAAACATAAATCCCATAAAACCAAAAAATGCTCTAAAACCCTTAGAACTGAAAAATAAAAACCCCCCAAAAAAAGTCTAAAGAAAAGCTTAAGACTCCTAAAAACCCTAAGAAAGACTATGAAAATGAAAAAACTCACAAAAACATAAAAAAATAAAATCACTAAAAACCCTAAAAACCATAAAAACATATAAAACCCTTAAAAGTCATACAAGAACCAAAAAACCCTAAAAAACCTAAAACCCCCCAAAACAAAAACCCCTAAAGGACCCTAACAACCTAAAAGAACCCAAAAAATCTAAAAAATCAAAAGTTCCCTAAAAATCATAAAAACCCAAAAAACCATAAAAATAATAAAAAACATAAAACCACTAAAAACACTAAGAACCATAAAATTAAATTTAAACCCCTAAAAACACAAAAACCCCTAAAAACCTAAAAACCCTAATTAAATCCTTTATACCCTAATAACCTGAAAAAACTCTAAAAACCCTAAAACCCCCTAAAATACAATAAAGAACCACTAAAATATCTTAAATTATCCTGAATCACCTTTAAAACCATAAAACACAAAAAAAACCTTTATTATCCTTTATCACTATAAAAGGACCATAAAAACCGTAAATACCATAAAAGGTTTAAAATCCCCTAAAACCACCTAAAAATACATAAAATTCTATGAAAGTCCATGTAACCCCAATAAATTGTAAAAACCACTAAAAACTTATTAAACACAAAAAATTCCTAAAAATTCAAAAAACCCAAAAACACATAAAATAATATGAAAATTCCTAAAACCCTAAAAACCCATAAAAATATCTACAAACATGAAAACCACTGACCCCTAAAAACCCATAAAACCCCTAAATACATGATGAAAACCAAAAAACCAAGTAAAGAACCTAAAAACCGTAAAAACTACAAAAAACCCTAAAAACTATAAAAATACTAAAAAAATACTAAAAACATTAAAGAATCCCTATAAATTCTAAAACCCCAAAAAAATATTCAAACCCATAAAAATACATATAACTATAAAATACCTATAAAACACTAAAAAAGAAAATAAACTCTAAAAGACCCTAAAAACAATAAAAGAAAATAAAATCCTTAGAAACCCCTAAAAGATACTAAAAATCTTTAATCACCGAATTAACCTTAGAAACCCTTAAAAATGAAAAAAACCTAAAAATATAAGAGCCCTAAAAACCTAAAAACCATAACCCCCTAGAAACCATAAAAATCTACAAGAACCAAAAAACACCAAAAACCCAAAAAAAACTTCCGAAAACCCTCTAAAATCACTATAAACCCTAAAACTAAAAAAACCCTTTTAAAACCCTTAAGGCCCCTAAAAATACTAAAATTCATAAAAAACCCTAAAATATATAAAACATTCATACTAACTATTAAAAAATTATAAATACCCTAAAATCCTAAAAACCCTAAACGATCACAGTAAACATTAAATGCCCTGATACCCTTAAAAACCCAAAATAAACACCATAAAAACTAAGAAAGGAAAAAAAACATAAAACCCCATAAAACACATAAGATCCTCTAAAACCATAAAAAACATTTGAAAACAATGAAAAGATTTAAAAACCCTAAAATAAAAAAAATAAAAAATTGTAAAAACCCCTCAAACCAAAAAAACACTAAAACCCATAATAATAGTAAACACCCCATAAACCTATAAAACCCATAAAGAATACAAAAAACCCCAAAAACACTTTAAAAATGTGAAAACCCCTTAATCACCTTAAAACCTATATAATAATCCTAAAACCACTAAAACCCTTAAAAATCCGAAAGCCCTAAAAATCCATCATAAATGATAAAAACCCTAAAAACCCTTAAATACCCTAAACCCCCCAAAAATCCTTCAAATACCATAGAATACCATAACAACCAATAAAAATCCAGAAAACATTTATACCGCCTAAAATCTCCTAGAACCATTAAAAGTACCTAAAACCCTTGGAAAACCATAAAAATCCAAAACATGCTTAAAATTCCAAAATGCATATAAAAAACCCTAAATACCTAAAACGCCCCAAAAGCTAAAAAGATCTAAAATACCATAAAAATCTAAAAACCAAAAAATCCTCAGGGAACCTAAATTCCTGAAAACCCTAAAACACCTAAAATCCCTAAAAACCCCCAAAAACAATAAAGACACTAAATCCCCTTAAAAAAAATAAGTAACCTTAAATTCTCTAATGGAAAAAAACATTAAATAACATAAAAAAATTAGAAACCCTAAAATCTATAAAAAACCTAAAAACAATTAAAAATAATAAAAACCATAAAACACTAAAAACTCCAAAAAAATGCATAAAAACCCTAAATACACTAAAGGATCCTAAATAATCAAAAACCAATATAATTCCTATAAACTGAAAAAACAATAAATTCTATTTTAAAACACTAATAAAACATAAAAAAATATATACCCTCAAACCATAAAAATCATTAATTATAAAAACACCAAAAATCCTAAAAACCCTAAAAACATTAATGTACTCTAAAATCACAAAAAACCCCAAAAAATAGTGAAAATCATAAAAAACCATAATACCCCTTGAAACCCCTAAAACACATAAAAACCAAAAAAACCTTATACAAACCCTAAAAACTCTAAAACCCCTTAAAACATAACTACACTAAAACTGTAAATTAACTAAAAATTCTAAACAACCATGAAACACAAAAAAACCCAAAAAACCCAAAAATTCTCAAAACTCTAAAAAACCTAAAAACCCATAAAGAACCTAAAGAACAATAAAAATCATTCAAACCATTACAGGACCATAGAAATCCTAATAACCATAAAGGATAACAAAACCCTCTAAAATCTTAAATAACCCAAAACCCTAAAAAACCTAAATCCTTTAAGAGTCATAAAAATCCTAAACCCCCTAAACCCCCCAAAAACAATACAACCCCTAAAAATCCTTAAATGACCTTAAAATACATAAAAACCCTCAAAACCGAAAAATCCCTAAAAAAATAATATCCTAAAGACACTAAAACCCCTAAAAACCTTAAGAGGCCCTACAAACCTTAAAACCCCCAAAACCCATAAAACTCGAAAAGACCAATAAACACTAAAAAAATAAAATCCTTAAATCCTTAAAAACCCTTAAAACCCCTAAACACCCTAAAAACAGTAATCCCATAAAAAAAACAAAAACAATTAAAAATCTTCAAAGACCCATAAATATCCCAAACATTCCAAAAACCCCTAAAACCATAAATACCTTAAAACAGATTTAAATAAAAAAACTAAATATCACTATGTTCCCATAAAATCCTAAAATCCATCTTAAACCTAATAAAACCCTAGACCCATAAAAGTCCCTAAAGCGTAAAACCCCAAAAAACCCCAAAAACCTAAAAAACCTAAAAACTTCTAAGAACCATTAAAAACCCCAAAAAACCCAAAACCCCAAAAACATGAAAACACCCTAAAACCCCTATAAACCCTGAAAATCATAAAAACTCTAACTAAAAAACCATATACAAAAAAAATTAAAAAAATATCTCTTAAATCCATAAAATTTCACTAAAAACTCTTAAAATCCTAAAAAAACACAAAAACCAATAATAATAATAAACCCCCTAAAACCCTAAAAACCATAAAGGCCCTGGAAAACCATTAAAACCCCTAAAAACCCATAAATCTCTAAAAAATAAAAAACCATTAGAATTATATAAATGCTAAAAACCTGTTAGAAACCGTAAAATACATAAAAACACTAATAAACCTAAAACCATTAAAAATATTAAAATAATAAAAAACTTAAAGACCCTAAAAATCCTAGAATCCGCTAAAAATAAAAAACCCCAAAAAAACATTAAAACTTCAAAACCCATTCAAACGCTAAAAATTGAAAATCCCATAAAAAACCATACAAACCATAAACCCTTAAAAAACCTAAAAACCATAAAAACACTAAAACTCCCCAAAACCCCATAAAATATCTACCAACCTAAAAAATACCTTAAAGTCCAAAAAGTCCCCAAAATCCCTAAAATACCCTAAAACCCTAAGAACCCAAAAATACCCTAAAACCCCATAAAAACACTAAAAGACACATAAAACCGTTAAACATAAAAAAAACTAAATAACCCTAAAAACCCTAAAAATCCTAAACCAACCTAAAAAATGTAAAAACCCTTAAAAAATTAAATTCTTAGAAACCCTAAATTAACCTAAAACCTGAAAAATATGAAAACCCACAAAACCCCAGAAAACCCTAAAAACTCTAAAAACCTTTTGAATTCTAAATACACCATAAAAACCTCAAAACCCCTAAAATACCTAAGAAACCCAAATAAACCCTAAAACCCCTAAATACCCCTAATAAACCCATAAAACACTAAAAAACCAAAGAAAAACCTAACAAATAAAAATCCCCAAACTCCCTAAAAATTATAAAACCCAAAAAAACCTCTAAAATCAAAAATAATTGTGAAAACTCTAATGAACCCTAAAAAATAAAATGACCATAAATCCCAAAAACCCATTAGAATTTTTATTAAATATTAAATAACCATAAAAACCCAAATATCCACTAGAACCATAAAAAATTTATAAAACCTTGGAAACCCAAAAATTCCTAAAAATAATAAAAACCCTAAAAGAACCTAAAAACCCTAAACCTCCCTAAAACCCATAAAAACCATAAAAAATAATAAAATCCAAAAACTACACTAAAAACATCTAAAAACTATAAAAACCCCTGAAACCTCCACAAAATAGAAAAAACATTCCACACCTTAAAAGCCATAAAAATTATTCAAAAATCATGAAAACCCTAAAAACACTAAAAATGTAAACAACCCTAGAATCTCTTAGACCCCCAAAACTCCATTAAACCCCATAAAACCATAAAAAACATACAAAACTTAAAAATTAAAAAAATTAAAACCCTAAAATCATCAAAACCACTAAGAACCCTGGAAGACTGTAAACAACCATTTAAAATCCAAAATACCCTAAAAACCCATAACCCCTAAAATCCTAAAATCCCTAAAATACCAATATAACCCTAAACCCCTAAAAGCCATAAAAATCCCAAAAACCCGCTAAAAACCCATAAATATCTAAAAAACCTAAGAAATAATAAAAAACTCTAAAACCATACAACCATAAAAAACCTAAAAATATCCTAAAAACAAATAATTTATTAAAAACCCCAAAACACGTAAAACCCCTAAAAATGCAAAACCCCCAAAACCCCTAAAAACCCCAAAAATATTAACACTCTATGAAATTGATTAAAAACCATTAAATCTAGAAACCATAAAAAATCTATAAAACCTAATAAAACTAAAAAAACAAATAAAACACAACTACCCAAAAAACCCTTAAAAATCATAAAACCTAAATCCCCTAAAAGACCCTAAAACCCTAAACCCATAAAATATATAAAAACCCCTTAACCACTAAAAACACTAAAACCCCTAAAAACGTTGAAATCCCTTGTAAACCTAAAAGCCAATAAAAACCCCTAAATAAACATAAAACTTGAAAAACTCTTACGAATCCTCAAAAAACAAAAAACCTTTAAAACAATAAAACCCTAAAAACCTGAAAACCCCTTCAAAATCCAAAAAATAATAAACAACTATAAAACCAACCAAAAAACCATAAAAACCTTTTAAATTCATAAAACCACCTAAAAACCCTAAGAACCATAAAAAACTCTGAAACCACTTGAAAAATGAAAGAAACCCCTAAAACCCTAATAAGCCAAAAAACCTTTAAGAACCCTTAAAACCCTGAAAACCCATAAAAACCTAAAAACCCATAAATAACCTAAAAATCATTAAACCCTCAATAACATAAAACCCCAAAATAATTTTAAAAACCATAGAAACTGTAAATCCGAAAATAAATCATACAAAACATAAAAAAATAAGATGCCCCAAAAACCCTTAAAAAACCAAAAAACCCAAAAAACCCAAAAAACCATAAACAACCAAAAAAATATTAAAAACATAAAAACCTAAAACCCTGAGAACACCCAAAAACCCCAAAGAATCCTAAAAACCATAAAACCCCTAATAAAATCAGGAAAATCCTAAAAAATCCCAAATAAAACTAAGAAAACATAAAAATACCAAAAATCTCCTAAATACCCTAAAACCGATTAAAAATACTAAAAACATAAAAATTATATAAAACCCAAGAAATTTATAAAACATAAAAATACTTAAAAATAATAAAATCCAAAAATAAACTGAAAAACTCTAAAAACATAAAAAAAAAATAAAAACCCTTAAATGGCTAAAAACCCTAAACCCCATTAAAATATTTAAATCCCTAAAACCATAAGACCCTAAGAACCCCAAAAATTATTAAAACCCTAAAGATAATTTTAAAAAACTAGAAATAGTTAATAGCTCTAAAAAACAAAAAATCCATTAAAACCCATAAAGTCTCAAAAACCAATATAAACCCATAAAAACCCTAATACCATAAAAACCCAAAAAAGAAAAAACCCTAATGGACCCTAAAAACCTAAAAAAATAAAACCCTTAACACCCTAAGAAAACTGAAAAAACATAAATACCACTAAAAATTCTAAAAAACTATAAAACACCTCAAACCCCAAAAAACAAAAAAAACCCTAAAAAAACCTGAAACCCCTAAAAGACCCAAAACCCCTCAAACCCTAAAAATCTAAAAAGACCCTAAAAGACATTAGAAACACTAAAAAAACTAAAATATACTTATACCCCTAAAACCCCTAAAAGACCAGGAAATTCCTTGAAACCCAAAAGGACTCTACAAACTCAAGAAACCCCTACAGTACCCTAAAAACCCTAAAACCCCATAAAGGACCCTAAAAACAATAAGGAAATCCCTAATGGACTATAAAAAACTCAAAACCCCAAAGGTCACAAAAGAACCCCAACACCCCTAAAACATACTAAAACTCTTGATGTAACCTATAACCCCAAAAAACTCTAAAGGAGACTAAAAAACAATGAATGATAGAAAAAAAACATCATAAAACCCCTAAAGACCCTAAAAAACTCTAAACAACCCTAATCGGCCATGAAAAACCCTAAAAACGGAAAAACCCCATTAAAATTCAATAATAACATAAAACCCTAAAAACATCAAGAATACTCTAAAAATATAAAAACCCATAAAAATCATAAAAACACGAAAACCCCTAAAAACAAAAAAATACCAAAAAGACACTAAAACCCTAAAAACATTAAAAGACCCTAAAATCCAAAAAACCCATAAAACTTTAAAAACTCTAAAAAATATAAAAAATCATTAAATTACCTAAAACATAATAACCATACCATCCATAAAAACCTAGAAAAACCTCAGAAAAACCTCAAAAAAACCATAAAGCCCCAAATATCCTTAAAACCCCATAAAATCCCGAAATTTTCTTAAATACACGAAAAAATCCTAAAACCCCATAAATACCATGAAAAATCTATAAAACCCAAAAAAGTATAGAAACCCCAACAAATCCCAAAACCATAAAACCCCAAAAAACCATAAGAACCCTAAGAACCCTCAAACCCCTAAAAATGATAAAATCACTAAGACCTCTAAAAACCATAGAACCCTAAAAATCTAAAAAATTCATAAAAGACCCTATAAAATCCTAAAACACCTAAAGCACCATAAAAACCCCAAAAAACCAAAATCCTGTAAAACCTTATATAATTGAAAAGTCCCTGAAAACCTACAAAAACCTAAAAATCCCAAAACACTATAAAAAAATAAAAACACCAAAATCCCAAAAAACACTAAACACCTAAAAATACACTAAAATTTCCCTAAAACACCTAAAAACCCTAAAAGACCTAAAAGTACATAAAGTCCCCTAAAACACCCTAAAAACTCTTAAAAACCTTAGAAACACTAAAACCCATAAAAACAATCTTAAAAACTGTAGCAACTCCATAATATCATAAAATATATAAAACACCGTAAAAATTCCACAAAAAATCATAAAAACCCATAAAACACCAGAACCCTCTAAAAACCCACAAGAACACTAAATACATTAAAACAAAGAAACCCTAATAATCACAAAAAACCCTAAAACCCCTAAAATCAAAAAACCCTAATCCCCCAAAAAACCCTAAAAATCCAAAAACCCGTAAAACCCCTGAAACCCCCGGAAACCCCTAGTAACCAAAACCCCTTAAAACCCCTTAAAACCCTAAATACCAGGAAAACCTAAAAAAATACTAAAAGACCCTACAAAACTGAAAAACCTCAAAATCCTAAAAAAATATTTGAAAAAATAAAAACCATAAAGAATTTAATAATGCTAAAACCCAACATAACCCTAAATCCCTAAAACCCATTAAAAACTATAAACCCCCCAAAACACATAATTTCCCAGAAAAACCTAAAATACAAAAAATCCTAATATTTGAAAAAAACCATGAATCCAAAAAAGGGCTCTGAAAACCCTAACCCCCCCCCCCAAAAAAACAAAAAGATCCTAAAACCCCCTAAAACCACTAAACCCCCCCCCCCCTATGAGACCAAAAAACCCCAAAACCCCTAAGAATCCTAAGCCCCCCCAAAAATAAAAATACCCCTATAGACCGTAAAATACCGTAAAAATTAGAAAACAAACTAAATTAACCTAAAAACACTGATCCCAAAAAACACTAAAACCCATTTAATAAACTAAAACCCCTAAAATATCATAAAATACCCTAAAACCCAAAAAGGATTCTAAAAAATTTTAGAAACCCATTTAGGGTGATAAAACCCCATAAAGGATCCTAAAAACCATAAAACCCCTAAACTACCCTAAAACCACTAAAAATGTTAAAAGGACCCAAACAAAATCCAAAAACCCTAACGAAACCTAAAAACCCTTGTAGTGTCCTAAAATCCCTAAAACACTACAAGAGACTAAAACCCCTAAAAGAGATTAAAAAATATTATAAAACCCCAAAAGACACTAAAAACTCTAAAAACTCTAAACAACCCCAAAAACCCTAAAACACCAAAAAACCCTATAAAAACCCTAAAACATAACGCCCTAAAAAAATAAGGTCCCTAAAAATTATAAAAATCCATAAAAACCCTAAAACACCAAATCCCCCTAAAATAATAAAAACCTTAAAAACCCTAAAATCCTAAAAATGTTTAAAGACACTAAAACTCCATAAAAACCATGAAAATATTAGAAAAAAATATAAAATACACTAAAATCCCTTAAACCCTTGAATCTCTAAACACCATAAAAAACCTAAAAACCTTCAAAATCCAAAACAACATAAAAACCCTAAAATCGTAATAATCTTCAAAACACCTCTATCAAATAGAATCACTTAAAACCCATAAAACCACTAAATACACTTAATGCTAATAAATATGTCAAATAATCTAAAAAATCCCTAAAACCATAAAAAACAATCTAAAATCCAACAAAACCCTAAACCCCCCCTCCAAGAACTAAAAAAACCAAAATTAATATTAAAACCATAAAAACATAAAAATATCTTAAAATCCTATAAAACCCTAAAATACTGTGGAAGTACCTAAAAACCCAAACCCCAAAAACTCGTATAAACCCCTAAAAACACCTAAAATACCTAAAAACATCCTACCAAACACAGGAAACCCATAAAACTGTTAGAACATTAAAAATCATAAATATATAAAATCAGTAAAACCCAAAAAACCCTAAATAATCTAAAAATTATAAGATTCATAATATACCTAAAGACCACTAAAACACACAGAAGACCATAAATACTCTTAAAACCCTAAAAATAATAAAAAAACTAAAACCCCTAAAAAATGATAAAAACCCTAATAAATCCAAACAACCAAAAAACTATAAAATATATGAAAATCATTAAATCCCATGAAAAAAAGAAAAAATCCCATTACCCATAAATCCACTAAAACCCCAAAAATCCCTAACAATATTAAAAACCATAAATCCCTTAATATTTAAAAAAATTGTAAAACCCCTAAAAACATTAAAACGTAAAACCCATAAAAACCTCGAAAACCCTAAAACCCCTAAAATCCATAAAACCCCAAATGAAAACACTAAAAATATTTATAAACTCAAAAACCATAAAAAACCCAAAATAACCACTATAAATTCTTAGAACCCAAAAAAATCCAAAAAATAATTTAAAACCCTAAAAAATCTAAAAACTCCAACCCCCCCCCCCCCAAAAAAAACTCTTAAAACCCCTATGACTATAAGACCCCTAAAAACCCAAAAACACTAAACCCCCCAAGACCCTAATAATCAATAATAATAGTTAAAACCCTACAAGTCCCTAAAACCCCATAAACCGCTAAAAAATATAAATAACATAAAAACCACAAAACCCCTAAAACCCTTAACATAGAGAAAAACCCATAAAACCTTTTAAAATAATTGAAAACCTTAAGAACCATAAAATCCCTAAAAACCGTTAAACCCCAAAAATTTCTGAAAAGCCCTTAAAAACATATAACCCTTAAAAACCCTAAAACCCCTAAAAACCCAGGAAATAATAGAAACCCCTAAAAACATAAAAATATAAAGAACAATAAAACCCTTAAAAATTATAAATACCATAAAACCCATAAAAACCCTTAAACCCTTAAAAATTCCCAAATTCCCTAAAAAAGTACTAAAACCCCAAACCCCCTAAACCATAAAAACTATTAAGGACCCTAAAACCCTATAACCTCTAAAAATCGAAAAGGCCTTAAAGTACCCAAAACCCTAAAAACAATAAAACCCATTTTTAAAAACCTGATAAACCCCAAAGACACTATAAACCCTAAAAACACAAAAACCTAAAAAACCAAAATAATAATAATCCCCCATCCATTAAAAACCTTGAAAAACTCCAAAACCACTAAAACCTATAAAACCATAATGGTCGTAAAATATTAGAATAGCCTAATAAACCATAAAACCCTTAACACACTAAAAATCCCTAAAACCCCGAAATATCAAATAAAACCATAAAAAACTAAAAAACCTACAAAAACCCCCAAAAAACCAAAAACACCAAAAATCCCTTAAAACCACATAAATCCCCAAAACCCATAAAAACTTAAATAATCCCTAAAAACTTCTAAAATCCCTAAAACCTCCTCAAAACCACTCGAAACCCCTAAAACACTAAAAAATATAATTTTATTAAAAACCGTAAAACCCTAAAAAATAAAAAAACCTAAATCCAATTAAATAATAAAAACATTAACAAACCCAAAAAAACCCCTAAAAGTCATAAAGAACCATAAAACCCTAAAACAAAAAAGGACCCTCAGAGCCCCTAAAGGACCCTAAAACATTAAAAACCTTAAAGGACCTTGAATAACAGAAAAAATCATAAAAATACTAAAATACCCTAAAATCCAAAACCCCCAAAAAACACTAGAATATATTATAAAAATTAAAAACCATAAACTACCCTAAAAATATAAAAAACCGAAAAAACCAATAAAAATGTAAAACACCATAAAACCATAAAAACCCAAAATATCCTTAAATTACATAGAAACCCCCAAAATACACTAAAACACATAAAATCATTAAAAACCATAAAAACCTTTAAAAAACCTGAGTAACCCAAAATACACTAACCCTCCACCTTAAACCACTAAATTCCTAAAAAACCCAAAATATAATTAAAAACCAAAAAATCCTAAAATATTACGAAAACATTTAAAAACACGAACACCCCAAAAACCCAAAAAACCATAGAAAACCCTAAAACCCTTAATGACCCTAAAACCCAATAAAAACACATAAAAGACTTCAATACCTATAAATCCCCCTAAAATAAAAAACTCTATAACCTAAAAAACCATACAACCCCCAAAATATCTCTAAACCCACAGACCCCTAAAAACCCTAATAACACTAAAAAGAACTGAAAACCACAAAACACTAAAAACCCCAAATTCCCTAAAAACTCAAAAAACCCAAAAAACAAAAATTCCCCTTAAAGGCCTTATTTTTTTAAAAAAAACTCAAAAACTCCTAAAAACCGTAAAAAGTATTCCCCCCCACCAATAACCCTAAAATCCATTAAAACCATAAAACCCCTAATAACCTAAAAAAAACATAGAAACAAAAAAACCCCTTAAATCCATTAAAAACCGTACATTCTATAAAAGAGCCCTAAATCCATAACAACCCCTTAAAAAATCTAAAACCCCTAAAAACCCCTAAAGCACTAAAATTTCTCAAAAATCTAAAAACCTTAAAAAACCAAAAAAAACCCCAAATAACCCAAACACATGAAATTCTATAAAAAAATCATAATATGCACATAAACCCCCAATCCGAAAAAACATAAAAAACACAAAGAACCCTAAAAACCTATAAAAATCCTAAAAAATAAAAACACTATTAAAACCCTAAAAACAGTAAAAATAGTCAAATTCCCCCCCTAAACACATTAAAACAATTAAAACCTAAAAAACCCTGTAAAACCAAAATACACATGACACCCTCAAAACCCGAAAAAATCCCCCAAACCCCCTAGAGTACCCAAAAACCTAAAAACCCTAACAAATATAAAAAACAAAAAATACCTTAAAACACCCCAAAAACCTGTAAAACCCTAAAATACCCCGAAACACCCTTAGACACCATAAAACCCCTAAAACAACTAAAATCCTTAAAAACCCCTAAAACCATTAAAATGATAAAATACCCATAATAACCAAAACACCCAAAAACCCTACAAAAACAAAAAATCCCAAAAACCAAAAAAAAAAACATTAAAAACCATAAAACCACTAAAACCCCTAAAAAATCTAAAAACTGTAAAAACCTAAAAGCCTAGAAACATAAAGTCATAAAACCCTAAAAACCCTAAAACACTAAACATCAATAAAAACCATATGAAATACAAAAAAAACTTAAAATTCCTAATAAAACCATACAAATAACTAAAACCCTAAAAACCCTAAATACCATAAAACCCATAAAACCCCTAAAACACTAATATGACATGAAAAACTATAAAATCCTCAAAAAATACATAAAAACTATATAACCCCCAAAAAAACAAACTAAATAACCCTAAAACCCACAAAAACAATGAAACCACTCTAAAAACCCATAAAACTCTATAAAACTGTAAAAATGATAAAATCCCTAAAAACTCAAAAAAACCAAAAAAACCAAAAAAACCCAAAAAACATAAAAACCCACTGAAATCCAAAAAACCATAAAACCCATAAAAACCAAAAACTCAAAAACCCCAAAACACTCTAAAATACACCCCAACTCTTAAAACCCATAAAACCCATAAAAATTCTATAAACCCTAAAAACTCAAAAATGCCTAAAACCCTAAAACCCAAAACGAATGAAAACCTTAAAACCCCTAAAAAGTCCAAACCTCTAAAAGGCCTTGAACACCCAAAACCCCCTAAAAACCATAGACACCACTAAAATCCAAAAAAACCCTTAAAATACCTAAAAACTATAAATTCTCATAAAATAACCAAAATCAAAAAAAATATAAAAAATCAATAAATCCCTTTGAAAACAAAAAAAAGCCTCAACAAACATAAAAAACCACAAAACCCCTAAAAAGTGTAAAATACCCTTAAACCCAAAAACTTTTAAAATTACTAATTATCCATAAGAACTTTAAAAAGGCATGAAAAATAATAAAAAATCCTAAAACCTTATGAAATCCCTAAAATGACCTAAAATTTATAAACAACATAAAAACATTAAAAACCATAAAACACAAAAACCCCAAAACCCTAAAAATACTAAACCTCCAAAAAACCCTTGAAAATCATAAAACCATAAAACCCCATAAAACTCCTAAAATACCCTAAACACCCTAAAAACCCCCCAAAACGTCTAAGAATCCATAAAACCCCAAAAAACCTAAAATACCATAAATAACCTTAATAACCATAAAATCTACTAAATGATCTTAAACATCCTTAAAAACACAACAAAAAAAGAAAACAAAAAATCTATAACTAACCCAAAAAATCCTTGAACACTAAAAAACATGAAAAACCCAAACAACTATAAAAACCCTAAAAACCATAATAACACTTAAACCCCCTAAAAACCCCAAAACCACTAAAAACCTAAAAACCCTAAAATAATTCATAACAACAACAAAATCCTAAAACCACTAAAACTCTTAAAAAACCTAAAAATATAAAACCCCCTAAAAATTGAAAAGAACCATAAAACCCATGAAAATAAAAATCCCCACATTCCCTTAAAATATTTTAAATCACTAAAAATGCTAAAAACACAAAAAAAAAATCCCTAAAACCCAAAAAAAATTTAAAAACCCTTAAAACCCATAACCCATAAAATTCTAAACACACCTAAAACCATTAAGAAACCCAAAAATCCATAAAAACATTAAAAGGACCCTAAAAAGACACTAAAACACCAAAAAATTGAATAAACACAAAAAACCATAAAAACCCAAAAAACCCCAGAAAAATTATAAAAATATACCAAACAGTTAAAAAACTGTAAAAATACTAAAAAAATGATGAACCCTAAAAACCATAAAATCCTTGGAAACCCCTAAAAACTCCTAGAAAACCTTAAAACCCTAATAAACACTAAAAACATAAAAACCCCTAAAAAATAAAATTAATGAAACCCCAAAAAAACTAAAAACATTAAAAAATCTAAAATCTCTTAAATATCCTAAAAAACCCCAAAACCATAAAAGAAAAAAAATAAAAAAATCTTAAAAAGTCATTTAAATCTCAAAAATAAAAAAACTCCTTAAAACCCATAATACCAATAAAAGACAATAAAAAATCAAAAATCTAAAAACCCTGAAAACCAAATATATCCCAAAACCCCCATATCCCGAAAAATGATCCTAAAAAACCCTATAAGACCCTATAAAACGCTCAAAACCCCAAAAAACTCTAAAACCCCCAAAACTTTAAAAATACTAAAAAATTATAAAAACCCTGGAAAACCTAAAAACCATTAGAATACCCTTAAACACTAAAGAAAAAACCCTAAAACCCTAATAAACCCAAAAACAATAAAACCACTATAAATCAATAAAAACCCAAAAAAATCGTGACAACACTAAGAAAACCATAAAAACCATAAGACCAAAAAAACCCTAAAACTCCTAAAACCCCTTGAAACTCCTAAAAACCCTTGAAAACCAAAAAAAACATAAAATATTCATAAAAACCATAAAACCCCAAAACAAACCATAAAATACCCATGAAACCCTAAACCCCAACATTAATCCCAAAAAAACCATTAAACCTCTATGAACCCTATAAATCCTATAAAACCCCTCAACACCCAAAAACCATAAGAATAAAAAAACCCAAAACCCTAAAAAAAGATTCTAGAACCCTAAAACCCCTAAAAGACCCTGTATAGACCAATAAAAATACTAAAAGACCCTAAAAACAATTAACACCCAAAAAACCCAAAAAATTTGAAAAATAAAATAAAAAAATACTAAGACACTCTAAAAATAAAACACCCCTAAAAATCATAAAAACACTTAAAACCATAAAAACCCTATAAAATCAAAAACAATCTTAAAAACCCTAAAAAGCTATGAAAACCATCAACCCTACAAATCACTAAATCACTAAAAAACCAAAAACCAATAAAATGAAACGAAAAATCATAAGACACCATCAAATTCCTAGAAACCATAAAAATTCTAAATAACACTAAAATCATAAAAAACCAGAACCCAAAAAAAACCCTAAAACCCATAAAAAATACTAAAACCCTAAAAACCATAAAAAAAATATATGAAAACCACATAACCTTAAAATCACTAAAAAACATAAAAACCATAAATCCCCTTAAATCCCTAAAACCATTAAAACACAAAAAAACTAAAAACCCCTAAAAACACTAAAAACCCTAAATACCCTTACCATATTAATAACCAAAAAACCATTAAAATTCTAAAATCCCCTTTAATACACAAAAAACCCTTAAAACATAAAAGCATAAAAACTATAAAAACAGAAAAGGACCCTAAAACTCTGAAACACTAAAATCCCATAAAACCGTAAAAATCCCTAAATAGCCTAAAACCTAAAACCCTAAAAACCCTAAAACCACTAAAAAACCCAAAAAATAGAAAATATCCTAATAAACCCCTACAAGACACAAAAAAACCTAAACCGCATAAAGACCCTAAAAATTAAAAAACACCAAAAGACTCTAAAAATCCTAAAACCCATTAAAGACCCTAAATACCCTAAAACCCTAAAATTCACTAAAAACCTAAAATATAAATAGACCATAAAATACCCATAAAATACCATAAAATTCACTACAAACACTAAATACCATAAAGGGTCCTAAAAACATTAAAACCCTAAAGGAACCTGCAACCCTAAAACTGTAAAAGACCATAAAAACACTTCAAAACATTAAACAACCCTAAAACCCTATAAACCCTAAAGAACCCTAAAACCATATAAATCCATAAAGTTCCCTAAAAACTATAAACACTCAAAAGGAACAAAAAATCGTAAAACCACTAAATGACCCTTTAAATATAAAATGAAAAAAGACCCAAAAACCCCTGAAAACCCTAAATGGACCTAAAACCCCAAAACCCAAAAAACCACCATAAAATTATATAACATCCTAAATACATTAAATACCCTTAAATGACCTTCAAACACCAAAAAATATATAAAAACACTAAAAAACTAAAAACCCATACCAAATAAAGAAAAAACCTTGAAAGACCCTAAAAATCATTAAAAACATTTAAAGACCCTAAAAATGTAATAAACCAAAAATATACCTAGAATCCACTAAAACACCCTAAAACTCTAAAACTCCTAAAAAAATAAAAAAAATAAGAAATACAATGAAACTATAAACACATAAAACCTCCTAAAACATTATAAAACCAAAAAAGACATTTGAAAACCCAAAAAACTAAATCTTGAAAAAAGCCTAAAAATCCCCTATACCCCTAAAAATCCTAAAAGCCAAAAACCCCAAAAACCCCAAAAGACCCTAAAACACATAGACACCCTATAAAACCATAAAAAATCCTAAATCCCCCTAAAATACAATAAAATATCTAAAAATATTAAAACCATATAAGGAACTAAAAACCCTAAAATCCTATAAAAATCCTTAAAACCATAAAAATCATAGAAATACTCAAACCAAATAACCACAAAGAGCCCCTAAAAGCCTAAAAAATAAAAAAACACTTATTTCACTTAAACCTCTAAAGGAATAAGACACTATTAAAACCATAAAAACCACAAAAAACTTAAAACCCCTAAAACAATCCTAAAACCCCAAAACTACCCAAAACCCAAAATAACCTAAAAAAATAAAAACCCTAAAAATTATTAAAAAATTTAAAACCCTGTAAAATCAAAAAAAACCTTTTAAACCCAGAAAAACCTAAAAAACCCTTTTAAAACCACTAAAACCCTAATAATCATAATAAACCCTAAATCCAAAAAAACTCCAAAATCATAAAACCCCCCAAAAAACCTAAAACCCATGAATCCCCTAAAATCTAAAAAACCCTTAAAACCCTTTAAAGATCCTCAAAAACATAAATAATCTAAAACCGTAAAAAACATAAGAAACAGTAAAACACCATAAAACCCTGAAATCCTTAAAAATCATAAAACTGTAAAACACCTCAACCCATAAAAACAAAAAAAAAACCCTGAAAAAAATTTATAAAAACCATAATCATTTCCCTAAAAACCATATACCCAATACCCTAAACACTATGTACAAAACTCAACACCCTAAACCCAATATAATAGACCTTAAAACACTCACCCTGAACTATATAAACTATGCCAAAAACTTCAAACTATACACCCAAAACCCTATAACATGAAACTTAAACCCTAAACCATACATCCAAAACCCAACACCATACACCAAAATCCCTAAACCCTATATTGTACACCATAAACACTATACCATACACCCAAAACCCTATACCATAAACACTAACCCCTATACCCTACAACCTAAACCCTATAACCTACAACCGAAATCCTATACATTACACCATAAAACCCTGAAAATCCCAAAACCCCCTAAAAACCTAAATTCTTAAAAACACAAAAATAGTTTAGAAACCCTAAAACTACTAAAAGACACTAAAAGCACTAAATCCCCCTAAAACCTTTAAACCCCTATAACATAAAAGCCCCTATTAAAAATAAAAACAAAACCTATTAAAAACCCTAAAAACACCCATAAACCCCTTAAAATAATAAAATATTTTAACACCCATAAAAAGATGAAAACATAGAACCCATATGACCCAAAAACCACAAAAAGGTACTAACAAACAAAAATCTAGAAACCATTAGAAACCCTAAAAACCTTGAATAAACCCCAAAACAGAAAAAACCCAAAAGAACACATTAAAACACTAAATATCCACAAAACCCACCTATATACCCTAAAACACTAAAGGTCCCTCAATGATCCTAAAAACTTAAAAACCCTAAAAACATTAAAAACCTAAATGACACTAAAAGACACAAAAACCAAAAACCCCAAAACACACTAAAACCACTAAAATATAATAAAATACCAAAAAAAACATAAAATACTCTATAACCCTAAAAATCCAAAAGGAGACTAATAATGATAAACAATCATAAAAGACCCTAAAACTGCAAAAAACTCTTAAAAATCCTAAACAACCCTGAATACCATAAACACCCCAAAGGACCCTAAAACAAATAAAACCCCCAAATAACATTAAATACCTTAAAAGATATGAAAAAACACTAAAACCCCTAAAAAATATAAAAACACTAAATTACACTCGAAACCCTAAGAAAACATAAATAACCCTAACACCCCCTAAAAACTCAAAAAGAACATAGAAATACCTAAAAATCCTAAAAGACCCTAAAACCCTGAAAACCCTGAAAACCCTTAAAACCCCTAAAAACACTAAAAATATCTAAAATACACTAAAAACCATAAAAAATTAAAATTCCCAAAAATCTATTAAAATTCCCATAAAACCTTAAATAAAAAAGACCCTAAGAATACGAAAAGCCCTAAAACTCTCTAAAAACCAAAACAACCAAAAAAAGCATAAAACCCATAAAAATATAAAAACCCCTAAAATCCTATAATTAATTAAAACCCTTAAATCCTCTAAAAATACTGAAAAACTATAAAACCCTGAAAAATTTGAAAACCCATAAAATACAAAAAACCCAAAAAAACAAAAAAAACCATAAAAAACCCCTAAACCTTAAAAATCCCAAAAAGAACCCTAAAAATCCTAATAAACCATATAATCCCTAAAATTCCATAAATGGCCCTAAAATCCATAAAGGATCCTAAAAACATATATAAACCCCTAAATCACCCAAAAATCCATAAAACACCATAAAAGACACTAAAAATGCTAAAAACCTAAAACACATAATACCCCTTAAATACCTAAGAACCGAAAAAACACTAAAAACCCAAAACCACCATAAAAAAATGAAAACAATAAAATATCCTAATATAGAATAAATAACCTAAAAACCCCTAAACCCATAAAAACCCAAAAAATTGTAAAAGACTGAAAATACCCCGAAAAATTATAAAAGACCATTAAAACTGTACAAAATCAAAAATAAAAAAATCCCTAAAACAACCTAAAATCCTAAAACTATATAAAAAACCTAAAAAATTAAAATATCAAAAAATTCTCTACAAACATTGAAAACACAAAAAAAAACAATAAAACTATAAACCAATAAAAACTACTAAAAACCCTAAAAACCTGAGAATCCTAAAAAACCCAATAAACACAAAAAACCATTCAAAACACGAATCCCCCTATTAAATTTAAAATATACTAAAAAAAATTCCCAAAAACATAAAAACATTAAAACAATAAAAACAATAAAAACCCAAATCCCCCAAAAATTTAAAAAATGTAAAATAAAAAAAAACCTTAAAAATATGAAAACATAAAAACCGATGAAAAAAAACCTAAACCCCAAAAAGACCCTAAAAAATAATATAGTACACCAAAATCCCTAAACCCTAAAGAAACCTAAAATCCATAAAACCCATGAAGGACCCTAAAATCCCCAAAAGTCTCTAAAACACTTTAAATCCCCTAAAATCCACTAAAAACCTAAAAGATTCTAAAAACTGTAAAATAACCCTAAACCATCAAAAAACATTAAAACAACTTTAAAAACCCAAAAAAAATATTATAGGAGCCTAAAACTCACTTTAATAGTTAAAAGACTCTAAATTTTTTTAAAAACCCTAAATACTCTAAAACACCTAAAAAACTAAACACCCTAAAACCGTTAATGACCCTAAAAATAAATAAAATTTTAACACAAAAAACCTCTAAATATTCAAAACCCCAAAAAAATTCCTAAAAATCCTAAATACTACAAAAATGCATTAAAAACAAAAAAACATAAAAATCCCTGAAAAACCCTAGAAACTCAAAAAAGTCTTAAGAAACCCAAGAGAACATTAAACATATGAAAACATCATAAAAACCCGAATAACCCTAAAACCCCTAAAACCCGCAAAAACCATTAAGAACCCTAGAACCCCCCAAAACACCAAAACATACCAAAAAACCTAAAACAATTAAAACACTAAAATCACTGAAAACATGAAAAACACTAAAAACAAAAACAAAAACCTTAAATACACTAAATACCTAAACCCCCTAAAAATACAAAAACCCTAAACTCACTAAAAAATCCAAAAAATACTATAACCACAAAAAACATAAAAAAATAAAAAAAAATCATAAAAAACCTAAAACCCCTAAACCCCTAAAAAGTGATAAAACCATTTAAAACCCCAAAAACCATAAATCCATAAGAAACCCTAAAAATATCTTAAAAACCATAAAAACCTAAATTTATAAATGAAATAAACCCCTAAAAACCCCTAAAAACCCCATGAAAACCCAAATCCATGAAAACCCTAAAAACTCAAATACAACATTTAAAACCCCTAAAAACAATAATAACCATAAAAACACTGTAGTAAAGAAAAATGATAAACCCCCCTAAAAGACCCTAAAACCCAAAAACACAAAAGACCCTTAAAAACCTTAAACACTACAAGAACAATAAAACCCTAAACATATATGAAAACCGTTGAACATCCTAAAAACCCTAAAAAACTGAAATCCTATAAAATATATAAAACACCCTAAACCCCACCTTAAAACTCTAAAGGACCCTAAAAACTATAAGAACACTAAAACGAAAAAAAAATATAGTATACCCCTAAATACCCTAAAATCCATAAAAACTAAAATCTAAAACACTTAAAACCACTAAAATCTGAAAAAACCCTAACAACCATAAAACCCATAAAACCCAAAAAACTCATAGACTGTCCAGAAATCTATAAAAAACGTTAAAAACCCTAAAAATATAAAAACCCTAGTGGCCCCTAAACCTACAAAAAAAACCGTAAAACCCTAAAACCCTTGAAATTCTGAAAACCAAAAAAATTCAAATATAAAAAACCCTAAAATCATAAAAATTCTAAAATACATAAAAACCCCTAAAATACCATAAAACTACTAGAATAACCTAAAACCCACAAAAAATCCCTAGAAGACCCTAAAGGCTGCACAAAAACCTAAAAGACTAATAAGAACCCTAAACACACAAAAAACCCCCAAAAAACTAGAAAACCATAAAAACCACGAAAATATCTAAAAACAAAAAAAAATCATAAAATCACCTAAAACCCATAAAAACCAAATATTCCCTTAAAACCATTAAAATTATAATAACCATAAACCTACCCTCAAAACCATAACAAACCCTAAAAATTTCAAAAAACCTAAAATCCCTAAAACCCTTAAATCCCTTAAACCCCTAATATCTCAAAACACACCAGAACCACTAAAAACAATAAAAAACCCTAAAATTCCTAATAAAACCAAAAAAAATCCTAAAACCCTAAAAAACAAAAAAACCCTTAAGAACCTAAAAAACCATAATAAACCCAAAAAAACAAAAAACCCTAAACCACATAAAATACTCTAAAATGCCAAAAAATTCCTAAAAAAATCATAAAATATACTAAAAACCCTTAAAACCATAATAACCCTAAAAACATTAAAATGAAGCAAAAATCCCCAAAACCCCTTAAAATCTCTAAAATCCAATAAAACACCAAAAAACAAAAAAAACCCAAAAATATTCCTAAAACGCCTAAAATTCCTAAAACAAAAAAAAACACACAAAAAACCTAACAATCCCCAAAACCCTAAAACTCTCTCAAATATTATAAAACAATAAAACCCCTAAAACCCCATTAAAGAACCATAAAAATCCATAGAAATCGAAAAAAATCATAATAACCAAAAATATATATTAAAACCTAAAAATATCATAAAACTCTAAAAGACCCTAGAAACATAAAACCCCCAAAAAACTACAAACCCTAAAACCCAAAAATCCCCAAAAATCCCCTTACTCCTAAAAAATTCTCAAAACCTCTAAAAGATTCAAAATCCTAAAAAGACAATTTTTTTTGGAAAATCCCCAAATCCTATAAAACCCATAAACATCCCTAAAAACCAAGAAGACCCTAAAAATAATGACTGAACCTAAAAAACATTAAAATATTTAAAAATCCATAAAAAAATTTAAAAATATTAAAAATTCAATGAAAACCCCTAAACCCCCAAAAAACATTGAAAATCCCAAGAAAACCCTAAAATCCTAAAAACACTAAATACCATAAAAGTCCTAAATACCCCATAAAACCATTTGGAAATTTAAAAATCACTAAACATACTGAAATCCTTTACCAACACAAAAAATTCATAAAATTTCTAAAAACCTAAAAACCCCTAAAAGCCATAAAAAACTTTAAACTTTTAAATACCCATTAAAAACCCAAAAACCCAGAACCCCAAAAATTCCTAAAAACCCCTTAATTGCAGAAAACCCCATAAAAATAAAATATATAAACCTAAATAACCCTAAAATAAAATAAATACCCTTAAACTCCCAAAAACCTCTAAAACCCTAGGAAACCTAAAAACCTTGAAAACCCTAAAACCCCTAAATCCTCTAGAAACCCTCAAAACTCTTAATAACCATTAAGCATTATAAACCACTTAAATCCATAAAAACTATATATTATTTCTAGAATTCCATAAAATCCCTAAGAAACATAAAAATCCTTAAATCCTTACATCCAAAAAACCCAAAAAATGAAAAAAAACCTAAACAAATACTAAAACCCTAAAACGCCTAAAAACACAAGTAACCCATTGAAAATTTATAAAAACCCATAAACCCAAAAAAATATCTATGAGTCCCTAAAACCACTAAACCCCCATTAATACCCTAAAAACCATAAAAACACAAAACCCCCCAAAAAACCATTAAACCCTTAATAAAAACCCTAAAATCCCTAAACGCCCCAAAACCCTCAAAACTATAAAACCCCAAAAAACTATAAATAAGAGACAATCACTAAAAAATATATATATAATAAAAATTAAAATACCGAAAACATTACAAGAAACCAAAATAGCCATAAAATCCTTACAAACCCATAAATACCCCAAAACCCCAAAAACCTCCAAAATGCCTTAAAAACTCTCGAAACACATAAAAATAATTTAAAATCCCAAAAAAACAAAAAAAACTATAAAAACCATAAATATACTAATAAAACTATAAAAATAACATAAAAAACTTAAAAAACTGAAAAACTGAAAAACCCTGAAAAACCATAACAATCCTAAAACCCTAAAAAGACAAAAACTCCTAAAAACCATAAAAACAATATAAAATCCAAAAACACTAAAAACCCTTTAATCCGTAAAACCCCTAAATACCTTTAAGAAATCTAAACCACTAAAAATAATAAAAAACCCTAAAATCCACTGAAAATCCTAAAAACCCTTAAACCCTCTAAAAATCCTAAACAACCCAAGACCCATAAACCCCTAAAATCCCATGAAAACATTAAACACCCTAAAACATAAAACCCCTAAAAGGCCCTAAATAACCCAATAAAAACCATAGAATATCCTCAAAACCATTATACCCCCTATAAACCTAAAAAACGTAAAATCCATTAAAACACTAATACACACTAAAAATGCTAAAAACCTCCTAGGCCCTCTTAAGACCCTTAAATACCCTAATAATCCTAAAATGAAAAACCCATAAAATTCACTAAATTACCCAATTAAAAACCTAAAATTCCATAAAAACCGGAAAAATTGTAAACCCCCATAAAAGAGCCTAAAATATAAACACCCCTAAAGCACTTAAAACCCCTAAGATACTAAAAATTTAAATACCCTAATAAAACAATAAAATAATAATAAAAACCCACAAAAAAACCAAAAATCACTAAAACCCTAAAACCCATGAAAACCCTAAAAATGGTTAAAAATATTTAAAAACCAAAATACCATAAAAATGATTGAAAACTCATAAAACTCAAAAAGAATAAAAACCATAAAAATCATAGAAACCCCAAAAAAATCATAAAACCCACGAAAGACCCTAAATCACTAAAAACAAGAAAAATATCATAAATAATCAAATAAACACTAAAATACCGTAAAACCCTATAAAAACATAAAACCCATAGTCCCCCATGAATCCAATAAACCCTAAAAACACTAAAAACTGTAAACCCTCAAAACACCTTGAAAATTCCAAAAAATGGATAAAAAACTAAAAATAAACAAAAAGGATTTAAATCACCATAAAAATGCCCTAAATCACCTAAAAACTAGAAAACCCTAAAACCGTAACCCCCCAAACCATAAAAAACCTAAATACTATAAAAAATAAAAAACCCTAAGTACAATAAAAACCCTGAAAAAACTCTAAAAACCCTAAAACCCTAAAACCTCCCAAAACACTAAAAACCCATAAAATCATTAAAAATTAAAAAAAACTAAAACCCCTAAAAATCATAAAACCCTATAAAAATATAATAGATCCCAAAACCTTAAAACACCCTAAAAGAATCTAATAAACTAAATACACCTTAAAATACCCTATAGACCCTAAAAACTATAAATTCTGTAAAACTATAAAACAATATCAAAAACTAAATGAATCCCTTAAAAAGCCTAAAAACATAAACCCTAAAATCCCTAAAAACCTTAAACCCACTAAAATAAAAAACCCCTTAAAACCCTCAAAAATTAATAAAACACATAAAACCCTAAAAACCCCCAAAATCCTTAAAACTGGTAAAAGCACATAAAAACCCTAAAATAACTAAAAACCCTTAAACACCCTAAAACTCTAAAACCATGAGAATCCCTAAAACCCTCAATATCCTAAAATCCCTAAAAGACCCTATAAATCGTAAAGATACTAAAAACCAAAAAACCCTAAAACATAAACCACTTAAAAAAACTAAAAACCCTAAAACCTCTAAGAACCCCTAAGAACACTAAATAACCAAACAAAACATTAAAAATAAAAAAAACCTTAAATACAACAAAAAATACTGTAAAAAAATAAAAACAATAAAAAAATTTAAAAACCTTACAAACCCCTAATAATCCCGAAAAAAACCCTAAAACCCCTTCTAAACCCAACAAAACACTACAACACACTAAATATCCTAAAACCATAAAAACCCTAAAACCACTAAAAACCCTAAAAGAACCATAGAACCTAATAAGAATCCTAAAAACCAAAAAAACTATAAAATAATCCTACAAATCCCTAAATACTAAAAATCCTAAAATATCCCTTAAAATACTAAAAAATAAAATACCTTAAAAACCAAAATCCCATAACACAATAAAAACCGTAAAAACATAAAAAACCATAAAAACCCTAAAACCCCCCAAAAAATCTTTTAAACCCATAAAGTCCCTAAAAACAAAAAAATTTAAAAATACTAAAACCCAAAAAATCCCAAAACCCTTAAAATGCCCTAAAACCATAAAAACCCAAAAAAGAACCAAAAACCCAAAAAAGTATAAAACTAAAAATGACCATAAAACACTAAAAACCCTAAAAACCCTAAAAACCCTAAAATACCATAAAACAATAAAAACCCTTAAAAATATCATAAAAACATAAAAAATTATAAAAATATAAATGAAACTAACACACTAAAAAATCCTAAAAATAGTGAAATTCTATAAAAAACCCTAAACACACTAAAAACCCTATAAAAACTATAAAAACTCTAAAACCCCTAAAATTGATAAAAACCAATAAACCATTTTAACCCCAAAAAACACTAACAAATATTATAATCCCCTAAAATCGATGAAACCCTAAGACCCTTAAAACATTTAAATCCCTAAAACAACTCTAAAAGATTAAAAAACCCTAAAACAATCCTAAAAACTCCCAATGAAATTAAAACACTAAAAAATATTTAATTCCTTGAAACCTCATAAAACCCTTAAAACAATAAAACCCTAAAACTTCTACAAAGACAAGAAGAACTCTAAAAAACTAAAACCAATAAAACCCAAAGAAAACACTTAAACCCCTAAAAATCCTTGCAACCCCTAAAATACTTAAAAACCAAAAACCCCTAAAAAAGCTCAAAAACCCAAAAAACCCGAAAAACATTAAAAACTATAAACACCATAAAATGAAGAGAATCTATAAAATCAAAAAAAATTCTTAAAATTCTAAAAATATTAAAGGAAATAAAAAACTAGAAACCATAAAAACTTTAAAACCCCTTAAATATCATAAAAAACTAAAAACCCTAAAAACCGTAAGGAAACCCACATGTCAATAAATACTCTAAAACCTCCAAAAATACCAAAAAATTCTCTAAAAACATATACAAACTAAAGAAGCTCAACCCTCTAGAAATATTAAATAACTATAAACCCCCAAATGACCTTTAAACCCTTAAAATCATAAAAAAAACTAAAACCCCTAAAAAATCTAAAAACCATAAAAATTTATAAAAAACCCTAAACATTAAAGAATCCTAAAATACTCTAAAAACTGTAAAAAATCCGAGAACACCTAAAAATCCTTCAAAAACCAAAAAACCCAAAAAATCCAAAAAATACAAAATTCCACTTGAAACCCCCCCAAAATATCATAAAAACACATAGAACTTGTAAAAATTTTAAAATACCAAAACTAGTAATCACCATAAAAATAAATAAAAATACCCAAAAATACCCAAAATAACATAAAAATTAAAAACCCTAAAACACCCTAAAAACCAAAAAATCCAAAAATCCTTTAAAACTCTTAAAATCAAAAAAACCAATTAAGACCCCAAAAATACTGTAAACCACATTTAAACACCAAAAAACCTTAAAACCCCTAACACCCTTAAAATACATTAAAATAAATAATTCTCTATTAATATAATAACACATGAAAACCCTGAAAAACCTAATATACACTAAAAACATAATAAAACCCTAAAAACAAGAAAAATACACTAAAACACCTATAGAACCTAAAACCCCTCTAAAAACCTAGAAACCCTTAAAAACAATATAAATCCTAAAAACCCTATAAAACACTAGTAAGCCTAAAAAACTATAAAAGTCACAAAACCCCTTAAAAACATAAAACTCATTAAAGACCCTAAAAGACTCTAAAACGCCCCCTAAAACATTAAAATTCCATTAAAGGCCATAAAATATTTTATACACTATAAAATCCATAAATCCTTTAATCCCATAAATACACTAAAAACAATAAAAACCCTAGAATATATTAAAATACTAAGACTATAAAAATCTCTAAAAACCCCTAAAGGACCCAAAAAACTAAAGAAAACCTTAAAAACCCAAATATCCCAAAAAAACTATAGGACCCCAAAAAAACCAATAGGAACCTAAAACCTCGAATACACTAAAAGAAACAAAAAATCCTAAAATAACCCTAAAAGAGACTACAAACACTTTAAACCCCTAAAAACTAAAAAAACCATAATGGATAATAAAAAATCATAAACTAAATGAAAACCCATTAAAGACCATAAAAAACTAAACCCCTAAAAGACCTTAAAAACCCAAAAAACCCAAAAAACCATAAAAATACCTAAAACAATAAAACCATAAAAACCATAAAATACCCTAAAATCCTAAAGTATTAAAATAACCTAAAAACCCAAAAACCCTTCAAAGACCCAAAAAACACTTAAAAAATATACAATACCATAAAAACACTAAAAATAAAAAAAAACTAAAAATCATTAAAAACCATAAAATCCCCAAAAAATAAAAACCATTAAAAATTGAAAATAAGAAAATACCCTAAAACACTAAAACTTCCTTATAACACCAAGGAAACCTTGAAATGAAAAAATAACCAAAACCCATAAGAAACAATAACACACCATAAAATCTCTAAAGACCCTAAATATGCTAAAAACCATAAACAATCATAAAAACCCTAAAAGTACTTTAAAGCACATGAAAAACCCTAAAACCCGTAAAAATTCCATAAAAATACTAAAACCCCAAAAACCTTCAAAAAACCCCTAAAAATAGTAAAAATACATAAAACCCTTAAAAACCTATAAACATATAAAGAAATACAAAAAATAAAAAAAAATCCCTTAAAATAACAAAAAATCCAAAAAACCCTAAACCCTTAAAATCCAAAAACTCCTAAAAACCCCAAAAACCCTAAAACATCCAAAAACCCATGATATCCCATAAAATTAATGGATACCCAAAAAACCATTTAAAACCCCTATAACACTAAAACCCTGATATTTTTAAAAACAAACAAAACCTAAAAGACCATAAAACCCCTAAAACCCTAGAAACCCCAAAGTCCCTAAAAACCATAAGAATCCCTAAAAACCCGAAAACAATAAAAATACTAAAAAACCCTTAGAACGTAAAAAAATCCTAAAACCCACTAATACAGTAAAACACCTCTAAAACCATAAAAATACCTAAAATGCAAAAGAAAATTCTAAAATATCCTAATTTTTTTAAAAAAATGTCGCAAATCTGTTAAACACCCTAAAAACTCTGAAAACCCTAGAAACCAAAGATACCCTAAAAACCCTAAAATCCCATAACATATCCAAATACCTTTAAAACCCCTATAAGATCTAAAAAATCCATAAAACCATCAAATAAATAAAAATAATAAAACATTTCTAAAACCCATAAAAACCTAAAACCCAAAACAACTTTAGAAAGCCTAAAAAAATAAAGCACAAAGACCCCTAAAACCATAAAGCCTTTACATACTCTAAAAACCCTAAAACCCCAATAAACCTAATAAAAATCTTAAACCCCTTAAAACCATAACAAACACTAATAACCCTAAAACACATTAGAAACCCAAGAAACACCTGGAAAACATAAAACATTCCAAAAAAACTAAAATACCTATAAAAACACTAAAAATATTAAAAAACATTTAAAACCCTAAAAAAGACAATAAAAATACTATAAATTTAAAAAACCCTAAACCCCCTAAACCCTCAAACAACCCCAAAAAACAATAAAAACACCAAAAAACCTAAAAATACTAAAACCCCCTAAAACCCAGAAAACTCTATAATGATCAAATGAAAGACAATAAAACCCCTAAAACAATTATAAAAATGAAAACCTATTAATCAATGATGGTGGTGCACTCCCCTGGTCCTCTCTCTAACTTGATGTGTATCCCAAGTTTTCCCATGGATTCTGCTCAAAACTTTGGTGTTGGATCCTCGCTCCTTCCTAGTTCTCGACATCAATGTGAACTGGAAGTGCTATCTAATCTCCAAACGGTGGTGGTTTTTGGTCTTCAGTGACATTATCATCCCCGAGTGTTGTGGATTTTGGACTTGGATGGGTCTTCAATTCATTTTTGGCTCATCCGGGCTTCGACAGCTATCGAGGTCTCGTGGTCTTCAGATCATTCCAATCTGGACTTTGATGAAGCTGATGACTCCTTGGAGGCCCAGAACCCTTATGGATTTCAGTTGTTCGGGGTTGACTATTCAGATCATGGGTTTCCACGGATGGGTCAGTGGGTTCAAGGGATTCAACAACCAAGAAGGATGTTCCGGCGTTGCAGGTTATGGTCTCAGTGGCGGTCTATCGTCTAATCAGGGTTGATGCTTGTTTGTTCGGTTTCCACTCTGATGGCACTTCGAATTTGGACGGTGAATTTCATCTGCAATGAAAATGACTCGGACTTTGTGTGATTTTCTTTTCTTCAATCTACGAAGAGGATCCAGGTTCATTCGTCGGCCTAGTCTCTGCTTCATGTTGTTAATCCTGGATTGATTGTGTTCTGTTGTGATCTTGTGTTGGTCTATGATTTCCTGTGGTGACAAAGAGATCTATTTAGTCAAGCATATCTTGATGAAGGGTTTGGTTGGACCCTTTAACTGTTATGGATATGCTATACTGGGGGATGTTTGGGATGTGATTCGATGTTGGTGTTGGTTTCTAGTTCTGATATGAGGTGCTCCAGACTGGTGGTGCTTTGTGTTCTCTGGATTTCTAGAAATGTTTTTTGGGATGCGTATTGGCTCTTATCTTGAATTTCTGGTTGCTCTATGTCCCTTGATGTGATAATGGGTGCGATATGTAGGAATTTTTGTTGTTATTTGGAAAAGATGTGAAGAAGATGATGCTCTTATTTCTGGTGCTGGTAGTTCTGTACTGATGGAGATGGACCTGCCCGGTGTGGTGGTGCTGCCGGAGGTGGGTGATGGTGATTCTGCGGTTGCTGATGGATTGATTGTATATCGGGGTGGCTGTTGGATTTTGGTACTGTTTCATGGTGCTGGATGTTGTATTTCTTTTGGGTGATATGAATGTGTTCTTGGTGGTGGGTGTAACGAAAGATACTAGTATTTGGTACTGGTTTCTACGTCGCCGCAAGGTGGTGAAGGTGAGACTTATGACTTTGATACTGGTGGATCTGTGATGCTAGAGGTGGATCTAATTGGAAAGGGAGTAATGGTTGATGAAACTGGTGTTGTGAGATGCTAGTTGCTGTTTGGATGGGAGATGCAGGTGGAGATGCTTCTATTTTTCTTCTTTCTCTGGCATTGTGCGTCTTTTGGTTTTTTTGGTGATTTTTGGGTTTTGTGGGGGCATCTAGGGTTTTTGGGTGTGGGTTGATTGACCCCACCCCTCCCTTGTCTGTAGTGTATTTTTTCTAATAAACATTGTGGGGACATGAATAGCCTGGCCTCATATCTCTTCTACCATAAAACCCTTAAAACCCCTAAAAATCCTAAAACCTTATATACCACTCAACACCTCTAAAATACCCTAACACCTCAAAAATTCATAAAAATAATTAAAAAACTTTTAAACCCTTGAATACCCTAAAACCACTACCCCCCCAACCCAAAAAACAAAAACACATTTGAAACCGTACAATCCCTAAAACCCTAAAACCTATAAAACCCTTAAAACCCCTAAAATTTTATAAATACTTGAAAACACCAAAAATAATTTAAAAAATCTAAAAACCCATCAATCCAATAAAATCCTACTCAATCCATAAGAGAATAAAAACCACAAAACACCAAAAAAGATGAAAACCCCATAGAACCAATCAAATACACGATAAAATAATAAAAAATCCTTAAAACCCGAAAACCCCGAAAACCCAAAAAATACCCCCAAGAATCCCTAAAACCCTTGAAAAATAACAAAATACCTATGAACATACTAAAAACTCTAAAAACATAAACAAAAATTAAAATCCCTAAAAAATAATATCCCTATAAAACTATAAAAACACTAAACACCAAAAAAACACAAAAACCTATAAAATCTCTTAAAACCCTTAAAAGGCAGAAAACCCCTAAGAGACTCTAAAAACCCATAAACCCTTAAGCCGCTAAAAGTCCATAGAAACCCTATAAAACCCTAAAAGTCAATGAAAATATTTTAAAACCCAAACATACCCAAAGAACCCGTAAGCACCAAAAAACCCCTAACAACCTAGAAACCAAAAAACAAAATACCTTAAGAACCTCATAAAACCCCTGAAACCATTAAAAAATATAAAAATACCTTGAGAATCCATAAATACCCAACAAACCATAAAATTCCTAAAATCCCATAAACCCAGAAAACCATAAAAAACCCCAAAACCCCCTTAGAAGCCAAAAAACCCAAAAAACATTAATACCCATAAAATATCTAAAAACCCAAAAGACCCAAAAAATATATAAAATCTCTATAAAATTCCAAAAAACCCTAAAAACTATAAAAAACATAAAATATCAAAAATACTAAAAGCCAAAAAAAACACTAAACTCTTTAAAACCCCTACATATGCGTAAAAACCATAAAAATTCCTAAAAATCACTTAAAACCACTAAGAACATGAAAAACACTAAAATCCCCTAAACCCCCTTAAACACCTAAAAACACTAATAAATCATAAAACCGATAAAATCTCAAAGAACCCAAAGTACACTAAAAACCCACTAAGGAACCATTAAAATCCTAAAACACATTAAAAATAAAAAAAACCTCAAAAACCTTAAAAATTCAAAAAACACTAAAAAACCAACAAACAGAAAAAATAAAAGAATGAAAAAATATTAAACCCCATTAGAAACAATAAATACCCTAAAATGATCATAAAACCTTTAAATCCCCCTAAAACCATAAAGACACTAATCCACTAACCCCCCCCCCCCCCCAACCCAAATACCCTAAAAACACCAAAACACCCTTAAAAAACAAAATAAATCACCAGAACCCTAATAAATCCCTAAGATCCATCAAAAACATAAAAGTATAAAAACCAAAAAAAAAACTCGAAAATCCATAAAAACCCTAACATGCCCCAAAAACCTAGGAAAAACTTTAAAACCCTAAAATCATAAAAACTTTTAAGGACCCAAAAAAACCTGATAACTCTAAAACCCCTAAAAATATATAACAACACTAAAATCTTGTATAGCTCATAAAACAATAGACAAACTAAAAAACCAAAATACATAACCCCTCCCAAAACCCAAATTGACCCTAAAAACCTCTTAAGGATCCTAAAAACCCATAAACACCTGAACGAAGCTAAAAACTCTAAAGGAACCTAAAACCTTATTAACCCTAAATGCCCCTAAAACCATAAAACACCCCAAACCCCCTAAAAACCCTCAAAGACAAAAAACACTAATAATCCTAGAGTAACCTAAAGCTCCCTAAAAATTATATATGACCCTAAAACCCCCCAAAAAATCGAAACAACTCTAAAAAATACAACAGACTAAAAGAACCTAAATAAAATTAAAAGACCCTAAAAACCATAACAACCCTTAATAAACTAAAAAACATTAAATGATTAAAATCCCTAAAAACTTTTCAAAACACCAAAAACCATTGAAAACCTTTAAACCCCTAAAAACCTAAAAACCCTAAAACCCCTAAAACCCTAAAAACCCCAAACAATACCAACCCCACCCCTAACCCTAAAAGCCTTAAAAACTAAAAAAATAAATACCATAAAAAACCTGAAAACCCATAACACACTAAACACCATAAAAACTATAAAAACCCCCTTTAAAACCCCTAATAATCCAAACAATCACTATAAATCCTAAAAACATATAAAAACCATATAAACCCTAAATAAAACGTCAAACCACCTAAATCCCAAAAAACCAAAACCCCAAAACTGTAAAAACACTAAAAACACCTAAAAACATGAAATTATTGAGACCCCCTTAAAACCTAAAAAAGTCGAAAAACCCTAAAACACCTAAAACCCTAAAAAATCCTTAAAAATCGATAAAACCTATAAAATCCCTAAAACCATATTAAACCCCCGAAAAACAGAAAACCCCCTAATAACCCTAAAGAAAACTAAAAAACTATAAAAACCATTAATCAAACCCCCAAATAAACTCTAAAAACACAACATACCCTAAAAACCATTAAAACCCCTATAACCCCATAAAACTCAAAAAAAAATCCATAAATATGGTGAAAAAATAAGAATAACTAAGAGACTATAAAATCCTTGAAAAATATGAAAAACAATAAAAAACACATAAAACCCTAAATATAATAAAAACCAAAAAAATAATAAAGAAACTATAACCCCCCCAAAAACAAAAAAAAACCCTAATAGAATCTTAAAAACCCTAAAACTCAAAAAAACATAAAAATCAGAGACATCCTTAAAACACAAAAAATAAAAAAACACACTAAAAAAAATAAAACCATTAAAAACTCTAAAAACCCTAAAAGCCCAGAAAACCCCCATGAATAACATAAAAACCCTTTATACCAAAACAAACACTAAAAAACCTAAAACTCCTCAATAACCTCAGACACCCCTAGAAAATCAAAAAATAGTCCTAAAACACTAATATAACTCTAAATACACTAACAACATAAAAGAATTTGAAAATCCAAAAAAAACACTAAAAAAACTAAAACCCTAAGAAACCCTAAACCCGAGAAAAAAACTATAAACAACCACTAAAACCCTTAAAACCCATAAAAACCAAATATATCACAAAAAATTATAAAATTCCATAAAACCCATAAAAATATTAAAAATACCTAAATATATTTTAAAATAAGGAATCCCATAAAATTTCATTAAAAACATCTAAAACAACCCAAAACCTAAATAAAACCCTTTAAAACCCAAAAAACCCATACCCCAAAAAACCATCAAAACCCATAAAAAAGTTAAAAAAAATCCAAACATAAATTAATAACTAAAGAACCTACAAACCATTAAAATCATACCAAAACCATTAAACACTAATAAAACAAAACAAACCCTAAAAACTAAGATGTACTCAAAGAAACCCTCAAAAACACTAAAAAATTGTAAAAAATACTTAAAACCTGAAAACCCTAAAATCTCAAAAATATCCCAAGAAACCCTAAAACCCATGAAACCCCATGAAATACCCATGAACATAATAAAAAAATATAAAAAAATAAACATAAATTAAAATCCTTAAAGGCCATAATTAATATGAAAACTGTAAAAACCCTAAACACCCAAAAAACATTAAAAACCTACAAAAAACCAAAAAAACCCAAAAAACCCTAAATTCCTTTAAAACACCTAAGAGACCCAAAACACCCAAAAAACACTGAAACACTAAAATTCCATAAAAACCAAAAAATCATCAACGATAATGAAAAACTTATGAAACCCCTAAAAGACCCTAAGAACTAGTAAACACAAAAAAAACCTAAAAACCTAAAAACCCTAAAAACGAAAAATAATAAAAACCTCATAAAACCCCTAAAACCCCTAAAACCCCTAAAAAATAGTAAACTACTGTAAAAATCATAAAAATTCTAAGAACCATAAAATACCCCCCCCCCCAAACCCTTAGGTAACCTTACAACCCTTACAACCCACTTACAATCACAAGAAAACTGTAAAACCGTAAATACATAATAACACTAAAAATAATAAAAACCATAAAAATTAAAAAAAAAATTAAAAATCCTAAACCACTAAAACTCTTTAAAAACCACAAACAAGTGTAAAAACACTATAAATACTCAAAACCCTTAGAACCCCTAAAAACCTTAATGACACTAAAAACCCTTAAAATCACTTAATGCCCCTAAAAACACTAAAAACCATTTAAACCCATAAAAATACCTAAGAATCCTAAAAACACAGAAAAACCACTATGAAATCAATGATATACAAAAAAATAAAGCTTTAAAAAAAACTCATAAAAATTCAAAAATATTGAATCCCCTAAAATAGAAAAAATTAAAAAAATCCCTAACCCCCCCTAAAAACAATAAATACCCTAAAACGATCATAAAACCATAAAACTGAGAAAGCCCCTAAAACACCAAAAAACACAAATACCACTAAAAACCCAATGACCCTAACAACCTTAGATACCCTTAAAACCCTAAAAATTACAGAAAAACCACATAATCCTTATAAACCCCTAAAATCCCTAAAAAATTTCCAGAAACACAAAAAAACACCAAAAACCCCAAAAACCCTAAAAACATTAAAATACTCTATGAACTGAAACAAACATAATTACCCCTATAATAACATAAAAAACATTGTAGATCCTATAAAAATAATGAACTTCAGAGACCCTAAACACCATAAAACCCCCAAAACATCCAAAAATCCATAAGAACCCTACAAAACCCTAACGACCACTAAAAACAAAAAACATTTAAACCCATAGAATTGTAAAAAATTATATGTTTCCTAAAAATTTTAAACCCCCCAACAAAGATAACAACACTAAAACCTCTTATAACCCTAAAACCCCTTAAAACCCTAAAACTGTAAAAATAACCCCTAACCATAAAAGACCCTAAAACCACAAATGGATCCTAAAACCCTAAAAATACATAAAATAACCTAAAAACCCTAAAGGACACTAAAACCCCAAAAACCCCTAAATGAACCTAAAACCAGAAGACAACCTAAAACCCCTCAAAGACCAAAAACCCTAACAAAACTCAAGATTACACTAAAACACCCTAAATAAACCTCTATGACCTAGAGAACCCCAGAAAACCCAAAGAACACTAAAAATATCCAGACACACTAAAATACCATAAAACCTTTAAAAGATCCTAAAACCATAACCACCTTAAACACCCTAAAAATCCTAAAAGAGGGGAAACACTAAAAAATCAAAACCCTTAATGCCCTTCAAATACCTAAAAATCATAAAACCCTAAATACCCTATAAAATCTATTATCGACCCACTAAAAACATTATAAAAACTAGAAACCATAAAAACCCTAAGCACATGAATACCCATAAAACCAATAAAACCCTAAAAATCTGAAAAACCAAAAAACCTGATACACTAGGAAAAACCATAATTAAACCAATAATAAAAATAAACTGTAAAATACCTATAAAAACCTTATAAACCCTATTGAAATCATCATACCACCTAAAAACCCAAAACCTCAAGGCCCTCCCCCAACCATAAAAACACAAAAAACCCCTAAAAACCCTAAAAACCAGAAAACCCTATAAAACCTTTAAAAACCATATAAACTTTAGTAGCCACTAAAAACCATTAAAACCCCATAAAACCCTTAAAAACACTAAAATCCCATAAAATAAATAAAAATCCATAATACCCCAAAGTACACTAAAACCCAACAAACAAACCATTAAAATCCTAAAAAATTGTAAAACACTCAAAACCCTAAAACCCATTAAATTCAAAAAAGATCACAACCCCTAAAAATAGAAAAAATTAAAAAGAACACCCAAAACCCCTAAAAACAATAAATACCCTAAAACTATCATAATCCTTTAAATCCCTAATAAATTTTTTTTTTAATTTTTTTTCTTTTTTGGCGGTATTTTGCGTTTGGGTGTAAAGGGTTTTTGGGTGTGGGTCGATTGACCCCTCCCTTCCCTTGTTTGCTGCGTCTTTTTTCATAATAAATTTTAAGGGGGTCGGGAGTAGCCTAGACTTACACCTCTTTTTCCCTAAAACCTCCTAAACCCCTAAAAATACTACAATCCATAAAACCCCCTCAAAACCCGAATACCCTAAAAACCATTAAGACCCCTTAAAACACTTAAAATACAGAAAATCCCTAGAAACCCCTAAAATCATTCCAGCCCCTAAATAGTCTAAAAACACAGAAAAACCAAAAACAAACCCCTAAGACCCTAAAACATTAAAATACCCAATGAACTGTAAAGACCCTAATAACACTTAAAAGAATGTAAAAATCCATAACAGGCCCTAAAACACAATAAAGAACTTAAAAACCCCTAAGAACCCAAGAAAACCAAAAAACAGCATAAAATCCATAAGAAATTCTACAAAACCCTAAAAAACCAAAAATAAATTAAAAACACTAAATCATAAAAAAATCTAAGGAGCCTAAAACCCCACAAAAATAGATAACAAAACTAAAACCCCTAAAAACCCTAAAAAACATCAAACGCCCTAAAAAAACCACCCCACCACCCAACCCTAAAGGACCCAAAAACCCAATAAAGAATCCTCAAAAACATTACAATACCTAAAGAAACCTAAAAAAACTAAAAGATCCTAAAAAACCTAAAATCTATAAATATCCCTAAAACCACAAAACACCGTAAAACCCCCTAAAAACTCCTGAAGACAAAAAAACCCTTACAAATCCTGC
Source organism: Viscum album (assembly GCA_963277665.1). Taxonomy (NCBI): domain Eukaryota; kingdom Viridiplantae; phylum Streptophyta; class Magnoliopsida; order Santalales; family Viscaceae; genus Viscum; species Viscum album. The sequence goes on along the minus strand of OY728148.1, from coordinate 20,060,260 downwards.
AAGACCTTAAAACACTTCAAACACTCATACATAACCCTAAAAACCACCAAAACCCAAAAACTCTTACAAAACTCTAAAACACCCTAAAACATTAAATGACCCTAAAACCCAAAATACCGAAAAACGAAAAAAATCACTAAATGGCCCAAAAAATCCCAAAAAACATTTCAAAACACTAAAAATCCTTAATAACCTTTAAACCCCTAAAAGCACCAAAAAATCATAAAATTGAAGAAAATATATACCCCCACCCCAACTATTAAAAAACCTATAAAATAATAAAAACCATAAAAACCGAAAAAAACCTATGAACCATAAAAAATTATAAACTATAAAAAATCCTCAAAACCATAAGAACTATAAAAAACATTAAAACCTTGGTAATCCTAACAATAATTATAAACCATAAACACCCTAAACCCCATTATAGTCCATAAATAAACCTCAAACCCCCCAAAACACTAAAAAACCCAAAAAATCCATAAAACCCCAAAAACCCTAAAAACATTAAAAAATCCTATAAAATCCCTAAATCCACAAAAACCTCCAAAATATTTAAAACCACTAAAACCCTAAAAGGCACCTAATTACGATAAAAACTGTAAAAATATTTAACCCCCACCCATGGTAAACCCTAAAAACACCACAAACTCTAAAATCCCTTAAAATTGTTTAAAAACATAAAAAAACCTAAAAACCTAAATACCCTAAAAATCCATAAAAATGAAAAAAACACTAAAACTCTAAAAAGTCCAACAAACAGAAATAGGATAGATAATCAATAAGAATCCCCTCAAACCCAAAAAACCCACAAAGTAATAAATAAACACTAAAACCATAAAAAACATAAAATCCTAATGAAATACTAAAACCCCTAAAGGACCATAAAAAACCAGAAGATTCCTAAAAACAATTAATGAACCTAAATTCCCCTAAAACCCTTGAATGATCCCTCAATGAAAGTAAAATTATTAAAATCATAAAACTCTAAAAAAATGTAAAAACCATTTTAAACTGAATTAAATCATAGAGAACAAAAAGACCACAAAAACAATAAAATAATTAAAAACCCTAAAAACCCTAAAAACCAAAAAAGTCCTTAAAAACCCTGAAAACCCCTAAAAAAATAAATCCCTTAAAAACTATAAAAATCCCTTATGGACCCTAAAAACTGATTAAATTAATTAAAATTCATAAGATTCCATAAAACCCTAAAAAAATTGAAAAACATTAAAAAGTGAAAAAATATTAAAAACCCTAAGAACACAAAAATATATAAAACCCTAAAACCCTAAATACATTAAAAACATCCAAAAAACCCAAAAACACCTAAAACCTATAAAATAAATAAAATATTTTTAAACCCATAAAAAACCAAAAATCACAGAAAACAATTATAACCCTAAAAATAGTAAAAACAATAAATCCCATTAAAAACCCAAAACCCAAAACCCATTAATAACCCTAAAACATAAAAAAACCCAAAAAACCCTAAACACCCAAAACTGCCTAAAACCACTAAAGTTCCATAAAAATTCATAAATTCCTAAAAACTATAAATCCCTAGGAAAAAATAAAACCCCATAAAAACATAAAATCACTAAAATTTCCCCAAAAAATAAAATATTTAATAAATAAACAAAAAAACCCAAAAACACTAAAAACAACCAAAACACTAAAACCCCATAAAAACATTAAAAACTAAAAACCATAAAACCCTAAAAACCATTAAAATCTATAGAACCACTAAAAATCCAAAAAAATCCACAAAACCCCTAAAAACTATAAAAACCAAAAAACTAAACCCCCAATAAACCCTAAATCACCCTAAAACCACTAAATACTCTAAAAACACCTAAAATCCCCTAAAATCCATAATCCAATAAAACTAAAAAATCCAAAAAAATGTTCATAAAACCCAAGAAAGACCCTAAAAGACATTATAAACACAAAATGCATATAAAAACCACAAAAGACACTAAAACACTATAAAAAATTAACGGATGCTTTAAAACCATTAAACCACCTAAAAACCTCAGAAGACACTAAAACACTATAAAAATAGTAAACATCCCTTTAAAACAATTAAAACACCTAGAAACCTAAAAAACCACTAAAACCATAAAAACCTTAAAAATTTCTAAAATCATTTGAAATCCTAAGACCCCCCAAAACCCAAAAACTACATAAACCATAAAAACATTAGAAACCACTAAAATCCCCAAAACCTCATTGAAAACTCTAAAATTCAAAAAATCTAAAGTAACCATACCCCCTCCCATAAGTGATAAAAATCCTAAAACCCCTAAAACCCCAAAAACCCTAAAACCACTCAAAAAACCCTAAAAACTCTTAAAACACAAAAAATCCCATAAAATACCCAAAAAACTCTAAAACCCCTAAGAAGTCTTCAAACCCATTATAAAGACCTCAAAACTCTTAACATCCCAAAAAATGACTAAACCCCTTAAACCCCATAAAACCCACCAAAAAACCCTAAAACCCTACACATCCCAAAAACCCCTAAATGAACCCCAAAAATCCTTAAAAAACACTATAAACCTAAAACAACAATAAAACCCTTGAAAACCAATGTACTCTAAAACCATTAAAAAACCATAAAAACCATAAAACCACAAAACACCTAAAAATACAATAAAAATCTAAAACCATAATATCTTAAAATCCCTAAAAATAAAAAAAATCCTAAAACCGTTAAAACATAAAAAAACCCTGACCAAAATAAAAAATTAAAAACCTTGAAAAAACCCTAAAAAGACCATAAATAACACCTAAAATTCTTTTAAACCCCCCAAACCCAAAAACACCCTAAACACAAAAAAAACATTATTAAACCTAAATAACCCTAAAATAAAATAAATACCCTTAAACTCCCAAAAACCTCTAAAACCCTAGGAAACCTAAAAACCTTGAAAACCCTAAAAACCCTAAATCCTCTAGAAACCCTCAAAACTCTTAATAACCATTAAGCATTATAAACCACTTAAATCCATAAAAACTATATATTATTTCTAGAATTCCATAAAATCCCTAAGAAACATAAAAATCCTTAAATCCTTACATCCAAAAAACCCAAAAAATGAAAAAAAAACCTAAACAAATACTAAAACCCTAAAACGCCTAAAAACACAAGTAACCCATTGAAAATTTATAAAAATCCATAAACCCAAAAAAATCTCTATGAGTCCCTAAAACCACTAAACCCCCATTAATACCCTAAAAACCATAATAACACAAAACCCCCCAAAAAACCATTAAACCCTTAATAAAAACCCTAAAATCCCTAAACCCCCCAAAACCCTCAAAACTATAAAACCCCAAAAAACTATAAATAAGAGACAATCACTAAAAAATATATATATAATAAAAATTAAAATACCGAAAACATTACAAGAAACCACAATAGCCATAAAATCCTTACAAACCCATAAAAACCCCAAAAACCTCCAAAATGCCTTAAAAACTCTCGAAACACATAAAAATAATTTAAAATCCCAAAAAAACAAAAAAAACTATAAAAACCATAAATATACTAATAAAACTATAAAAATAACATAAAAAACTGAAAAAACTGAAAAACTAAAAAACCCTGAAAAACCATAACAATCCTAAAACCCTAAAAAGACAAAAACTCCTAAAAACCATAAAAACAATATAAAATCCAAAAACACTAAAAACCCTTTAATCCGTAAAACCCCTAAATACCTTTAAGAAACCTAAACCACAAAAAATAATAAAAAACCCTAAAATCCACTAAAAATCCTAAAAACCCTTAAACCCTCTAAAAATCCTAAACACCCCAAGACCCATAAACCCCTAAAATCCCATGAAAACATTAAACACCCTAAAACATAAAACCCCTAAAAGGCCCTAAATAACCCAATAAAAACCATAGAATATCCTCAAAACCATTATACCCCCTATAAACCTAAAAAACGTAAAATCCATTAAAACACTAATACACACTAAAAATGCTAAAAACCTCCTAGGCCCTCTTAAGACCCTTAAATACCCTAATAATCCTAAAATGAAAAACCCATAAAATTCACTAAATTACCCAATTAAAAACCTATAATTCCATAAAAACCGGAAAAATTGTAAACCCCCATAAAAGAGCCTAAAATATAAACACCCCTAAAGCACTTAAAACCCCTAAGATACTAAAAATTTAAATACCCTAATAAAACAATAAAATAATAATAAAAACCCACAAAAAAACCAAAAATCACTAAAACCCTAAAACCCATGAAAACCCTAAAAATGGTTAAAAATATTTAAAAACCAAAATACCATAAAAATGATTGAAAACTCATAAAACTCAAAAAGAATAAAAACCATAAAAATCATAGAAACCCCAAAAAAATCATAAAACCCACGAAAGACCCTAAATCACTAAAAACAAGAAAAATATCATAAATACTCAAATAAACACTAAAATACCGTAAAACCCTATAAAAACATAAAACCGATAGTCCCCCATTAATCCAATAAACCCTAAAAACACTAAAAAACTGTAAACCCTCAAAACACTCTGAAAATTCAAAAAAATGGATAAAAAACTAAAAATAAACAAAAAGGATTTAAATCACCATAAAATGCCCTAAATCACCTAAAAACTAGAAAACCCTAAAATCGTAACCCCCCAAACCATAAAAAACCTAAATACTATAAAAAATAAAAAACCCTAAGTACAATAAAAACCCTGAAAAAACTCTAAAAACCCTAAAACCCTAAAACCTCCCAAAACACTAAAAACCCATAAAATCATTAAAAATTAAAAAAAACTAAAACCCCTAAAAATCATAAAACCCTATAAAAATATAATAGATCCCAAAACCTTAAAACACCCTAAAAGAATCTAATAAACTAAATACACCTTAAAATACCCTATAGACCCTAAAAACTATAAATTCTCTAAAACTATAAAACAATATCAAAAACTAAATGAATCCCTTAAAAAGCCTAAAAACATAAACAACCCTAAAATCCCTAAAAACCTTAAACCCACTAAAATAAAAAACCCCTTAAAACCCTCAAAAATTAATAAAACACATAAAACCCTAAAAACCCCCAAAATCCTTAAAACTGGTAAAAGCACATAAAAACCCTAAAATAACTAAAAACCCTTAAACACCCTAAAACTCTAAAACCATGAGAATCCCTAAAACCCTCAATATCCTAAAATCCCTAAAAGACCCTATAAATCGTAAAGATACTAAAAACCAAAAAACCCTAAAACATAAACCACTTAAAAAAACTAAAAACCCTAAAACCTCTAAGAACCCCTAAGAACACTAAATAACCAAACAAAACATTAAAAACAAAAAAAAACCTTAAATACAACAAAAAATACTGTAAAAAAATAAAAACAATAAAAAAAATTAAAAACCTTACAAACCCCTAATAATCCCGAAAAAAACCCTAAAACCCCTTCTAAACCCAACAAAACACTACAACACACTAAATATCCTAAAACCATAAAAACCCTAAAACCACTAAAAACCCTAAAAGAACCATAGAACCTAATAAGAATCCTAAAAACCAAAAAAACTATAAAATAATCCTACAAATCCCTAAATACTAAAAACCCGAAAATATCCCTTAAAATACTAAAAAATAAAATACCTTAAAAACCAAAATCCCATAACACAATAAAAACCGTAAAAACATAAAAAACCATAAAAACCCTAAAACCCCACAAAAAATCTTTTAAACCCATAAAGTCCCTAAAAACAAAAAAATTTAAAAATACTAAAACCCAAAAAATCCCAAAACCCTTAAAATGCCCTAAAACCATAAAAACCCAAAAAAGAACCAAAAACCCAAAAAAGTATAAAACAAAAAATGACCATAAAACACTAAAAACCCTAAAAACCCTAAAAACCCTAAAATACCATAAAACAATAAAAACCCTTAAAAATATCATAAAAACATAAAAAATTATAAAAATATAAATGAAACTAACACACTAAAAAATCCTAAAAATAGTGAAATTCTATAAAAAACCCTAAACACACTAAAAACCCTATAAAAACTATAAAAACTCTAAAACCCCTAAAATTGATAAAAACCAATAAACCATTTTAACCCCAAAAAACACTAACAAATATTATAATCCCCTAAAATCGATGAAACCCTAAGACCCTTAAAACATTTAAATACCTAAAACAACTCTAAAAGATTAAAAAACCCTAAAACAATCCTAAAAACTCCCAATGAAATTAAAACACTAAAAAATATTTAATTCCTTGAAACCTCATAAAACCCTTAAAACAATAAAACCCTAAAACTTCTACAAAGACAAGAAGAACTCTAAAAAACTAAAACCAATAAAACCCAAAGAAAACACTTAAACCCCTAAAAATCCTTTCAACCCCTAAAATACTTAAAAACCAAAAACCCCTAAAAAAGCTCAAAAACCCAAAAAACCCGAAAAACATTAAAAACTGTAAACACCATAAAATGAAGAGAATCTATAAAATCAAAAAAAATTCTTAAAATTCTAAAAATATTAAAGGAAATAAAAAACTAGAAACCATAAAAACTTTAAAACCCATTAAATATCATAAAAAACTAAAAACCCTAAAAACCGTAAGGAAACCCACATGTCAATAAATACTCTAAAACCTCCAAAAATACCAAAAAATTCTCTAAAAACATAAACAAACTAAAGAAGCTCAACCCTCTAGAAATATTAAATAACTATAAACCCCAAAATGACCTTTAAACCCTGAAAATCATAAAAAAAACTAAAACCCCTAAAAACTCTAAAAACCATAAAAATTTATAAAAAACCCTAAACATTAAAGAATCCTAAAATACTCTAAAAACTGTAAAAAATCCGAGAACACCTAAAAATCCTTCAAAAACCAAAAAACCCAAAAAATCCAAAAAATACAAAATTCCACTTGAAACCCCCCCAAAATATCATAAAAACACATAGAACTTGTAAAAATTTTAAAATACCAAAACTAGTAATCACCATAAAAATAAATAAAAATCCCAAAAATACCCAAAATAACATAAAAATTAAAAACCCCTAAAACACCCTAAAAACCAAAAAATCCAAAAATCCTTTAAAACTCTTAAAATCAAAAAACCAATTAAGACCCCAAAAATACTATAAACCGCATTTAAACACCAAAAAACCTTAAAACCCCTAACACCCTTAAAATACATTAAAATAAATAATTCTCTATTAATATAATAACACATGAAAACCCTGAAAAACCTAATATACACTAAAAACATAATAAAACCCTAAAAACAAGAAAAATACACTAAAACACCTATAGAACCTAAAACCCCTCTAAAAACCTAGAAACCCTTAAAAACAATATAAATCCTAAAAACCCTATAAAAAACTAGTAATCCTAAAAAACTATAAAAGTCACAAAACCCCTTAAAAACATAAAACTCATTAAAGACCCTAAAAGACTCTAAAACGCCCCCTAAAACATTAAAATTCCATTAAAGGCCATAAAATATTTTATACACTATAAAATCCATAAATCCTTTAATCCCATAAATACACTAAAAACAATAAAAACCCTAGAATATATTAAAATACTAAGACTATAAAAATCTCTAAAAACCCCTAAAGGACCCAAAAAACTAAAGAAAACCTTAAAAACCCAAATATCCCAAAAAAACTATAGGACCCCAAAAAAACCAATAGGATCCTAAAACCTCGAATACACTAAAAGAAACAAAAAATACTAAAATAACCCTAAAAGAGACTACAAACACTTTAAACCCCTAAAAACTCAAAAAACCATAATGGATAATAAAAAATCATAAACTAAATGAAAACCCATTAAAGACCATAAAAACCTAAACCCCTAAAAGACCTTAAAACCCCAAAAAACCTAAAAAACCATAAAAATACCTAAAACAATAAAACCATAAAAACCATAAAATACCCTAAAATCCTAAAGTATTAAAATAACCTAAAAACCCAAAAACCCTTCAAAGACCCAAAAAACACTTAAAAACTATACAATACCATAAAAACACTAAAAATAAAAAAAAAACTAAAAATCATTAAAAACCATAAAATCCCAAAAAAATAAAAACCATTAAAAATTGAAAATAAGAAAATACCCTAAAACACTAAAACTTCCTTATAACACCAAGGAAACCTTGAAATGAAAAAATAACCAAAACCCCTAAGAAACAATAACACACCATAAAATCTCTAAAGACCCTAAATATGCTAAAAACCATAAACAATCATAAAAACCCTAAAAGTACTTTAAAGCACATGAAAAACCCTAAAACCCGTAAAAATTCCATAAAAATACTAAAACCCCAAAAACCTTCAAAAAACCCCTAAAAATAGTAAAAATACATAAAACCCTTAAAAACCTATAAACATATAAAGAAAGACAAAAAATAAAAAAAATCCCTTAAAATAACAAAAAATCCAAAAAACCCTAAACCCTTAAAATCCAAAAACTCCTAAAAACCCCAAAAACCCTAAAACATCCAAAAACCCATGATATCCCATAAAATTAATGGATACCCAAAAAACCATTTAAAACCCCTATAACACTAAAACCCTGATATTTTTAAAAACAAACAAAACCTAAAACACCATAAAACCCCTAAAAACCTAGAAACCCCAAAGTCCCTAAAAACCATAAGAATCCCTAAAAAACCCGAAAACAATAAAAATACTAAAAAACCCTTAAAACGTAAAAAAATCCTAAAACCCACTAATACAGTAAAACACCTCTAAAACCATAAAATACCTAAAATGCAAAAGAAAATTCTAAAATATCCTAATTTTTTTAAAAAAATGACGCAAATCTGTTAAACACCCTAAAAACTCTGAAAACCCTAGAAACCAAAGATACCCTAAAAACCCTAAAATCCCATAACATATCCTAATACCTTTAAAACCCCTATAAGATCTAAAAAATCCATAAAACCATCAAATAAATAAAAATAATAAAACATTTCTAAAACCCATAAAAACCTAAAACCCAAAACAACTTTAGAAAGCCTAAAAAAATAAAGCACAATGACCCCTAAAACCATAAAGCCTTTACATACTCTAAAAACCCTAAAACCCCAATAAACCTAATAAAAATGCTTAAACCCCTTAAAACCATAACAAACACTAATAACCCTAAAACACCTTAGAAACCCAAGAAACACCTGGAAAACATAAAAAATTCCAAAAAAACTAAAATACCTATAAAAACACTAAAAATATTAAAAAACATTTAAAACCCTAAAAAAGACAATAAAAATACTATAAATTTAAAAAACCCTAAACCCCCTAAAACCCTCAAACAACCCCAAAAAACAATAAAAACACCAAAAAACCTAAAAATACTAAAACCCCCTAAAACCCAGAAAACTCTATAATGATCAAATGAAAGACAATAAAACCCCTAAAACAATTATAAAAACGAAAACCTATTAATCAATGATGGTGGTGCACTCCCCTGGTCCTCTCTCTAACTTGATGTGTCTCCCAAGTTTTCCCATGGATTCTGCTCAAAACTTTGGTGTTGGATCCTCGCTCCTTCCTAGTTCTCGACATCAATGTGAACTGGAAGTGCTATCTAATCTCCAAACGGTGGTGTTTTTTGGTCTTCGGTGAAATTATCATCCCCGAGTGTTGTGGATTTTGGACTTGGATGGGTCTTCAATTCATTTTTGGCTCATCCAGGCTTCGACAACTATCGAGGTCTCGTGGTCTTCAGATCATTCCAATCTGGACTTTGATGAAGCTGATGACTCCTTGGAGGCCCGGAACCCTTATGGATTTCAGTTGTTCGGGGTTGACTGTTCAGATCATGGGTTTCCACGGATGGGTCAGTGGGTTCAAGGGATTCAACAACCAAGAAGGATGTTCCGGCGTTGCAGGTTATGGTCTCAGCGGCGGTCTATCGTCTACTCAGGGTTGATGCTTGTTTGTTCGGTTTCCACTCTGATGGCACTTCGAATTTGGACGGTGAATTTCATCTGCAATGAAAATGACTCGGACTTTGTGTGATTTTATTTTCTTCAATCTACGAAGAGGATCCAGGTTCATTCCTCGGCCAAGTCTCTGCTTCATGTTGTTAATCCTGGATTGATTGTGTTCTGTTGTGATCTTGTGTTGGTCTATGATTTCCTCTGGGGACAAAGAGATCTATTTAGTCAAGCATATCTTGATGAAGGGTTTGGTTGGACCCTTTAACTGTTATGGATATGCTATACTGGGGGATGTTTGGGATGTGATTCGATGTTAGTGTTGGTTTCTAGTTCTGATATGAGGTGCTCCAGACTGGTGGTGCTTTGTGTTCTCTGGATTGCTGGAAATGTTTTTTGGGATGCGTATTGGCTCTTATCTTGAATTTCTGGTTGCTCTATGTCCCTTGATGTGATAATGGGTGCGATATGTAGGAATTTTGGTTGTTATTTGGAAAAGATGTGAAGAAGATGATGCTCTTATTTCTGGTGCTGGTAGTTCTGTACTGATGGAGATGGACCTGCCCGGTGTGGTGGTGCTGCCGGAGGTGGGTGATGGTGATTCTGCGGTTGCTGATGGATTGATTGTATATCGGGGTGGCTGTTGGATTTTGGTACTGTTTCATGGTGCTGGATGTTGTCTTTCTTTTGGGTGATATGGATGTGTTCTTGGTGGTGGGTGTAACAAAAGATACTAGTATTTGGTACTGGTTTCTACGTCGCCGCAAGGTGGGGAAGGTGAGACTTCTGACTTTGATACTGGTGGATCTGTGATGCTAGAGGTGGATCTAATTGGAAAGGGAGTAATGGTTGATGAAACTGGTGTTGTGAGATGCTAGTTGCTGTTTGGATGGGAGATGCAGGTGGAGATGCTTCTATTTTTCTTCTTTCTCTGGCATTGTGCGTCTTTTGGTTTTTTTGGTGATTTTTGGGTTTTGTGGGGGCATCTAGGGTTTTTGGGTGTGGGTTGATTGACCCCACCCCTCCCTTGTCTGTAGTGTATTTTTTCTAATAAACATTGTGGGGACATGAATAGACTCGCCTCATATCTCTTCTACCATAAAACCCTTAAAACCCCTAAAAATCCTAAAACCTTATATACCACTCAACACCTCTAAAATACCCTAACACCTCAAAAATTCATAAAAATAATTAAAAAACTTTTAAACCCTTGAATACCCTAAAACCACTACCCCCCCCCAACCCAAAAAACAAAAACACATTTGAAACCCTACAATCCCTAAAACCCTAAAACCTATAAAACCCTTAAAACCCCTAAAATTGTATAAATACTTGAAAACACCAAAAATAATTTAAAAAATATAAAAACCCATCAATCCAATAAAATCCTACTCAATCCATAAAAGAATAAAAACCACAAAACACCAAAAAAGATGAAAACCCCATAGAACCAATCAAATACACGATAAAATAATAAAAAATCCTTAAAACCCGAAAACCCCGAAAACCCAAAAAATACCCCCAAGAATCCCTAAAACCCTTGAAAAATAACAAAATACCTATGAACATACTAAAAACTCTAAAAACATAAACAAAAATTAAAATCCCTAAAAAATAATATCCCTATAAAACTATAAAAACACTAAACACCAAAAAAACACAAAAACCTATAAAATCTCTTAAAACCCTTAAAAGGCATAAAACCCCTAAGAGACTCTAAAAACCCATAAACCCTTAAGCCGCTAAAAGTCCATAGAAACCCTATAAAACCCTAAAAGTCAATGAAAATATTTTAAAACCCAAACATACCCAAAGAACCCGTAAGCACCAAAAATACCCTAACAACCTAGAAACCAAAAAACAAAATACCTTAAGAACCTCATAAAACCCCTGAAACCATTAAAAAATATAAAAATACCTTGAGAATCCATAAATACCCAACAAACCATAAAATCCATAAAATCCCATAAACCCAGAAAACCATAAAAAACCCCAAAACCCCCTTAGAAGCCAAAAAACCCAAAAAACATTAATACCCATAAAATATCTAAAAACCCAAAAGACCCAAAAAATATATAAAATCTCTATAAAATTCCAAAAAACCCTAAAAACTATAAAAAAAATAAAATATCAAAAATACTCAAAACCAAAAAAAACACTAAACTCTTTAAAACCCCTACATATGCGTAAAAACCATAAAAATTCCTAAAAATCACTTAAAACCACTAAGAACATGAAAAACACTAAAATCCCTTAAACCCCCTTAAACACCTAAAAACACTAATAAATCATAAAACCGATAAAATCTCAAAGAACCCAAAGTACACTAAAAACCCACTAAGGAACCATTAAAATCCTAAAACACATTAAAAATAAAAAAAACCTCAAAAACCTTAAAAATTCAAAAAACACTAAAAAACCAACAAACAGAAAAAATAAAAGAATGAAAAAATAGTAAACCCCATTAGAAACAATAAATACCCTAAAATGATCATAAAACCTTTAAACCCCCTAAACCCATAAAGACACTAATCCACTAACCCCCCCCCCCCAACACAAATACCCTAAAAACACCAAAACACCCTTAAAAAACAAAATAAATCACCAGAACCCTAATAAATCCCTAAGATCCATCAAAAACATAAAAGTATAAAAACCAAAAAAAAACTCAAAAATCCATAAAAACCCTAACATGCCCCAAAAACCTAGGAAAAACTTTAAAACCCTAAAATCATAAAAACTTTTAAGGACCCAAAAAAACCTGATAACTCTAAAACCCCTAAAAATATATAACAACACTAAAATCTTGTATAGCTCATAAAACACTAGACAAACTAAAAAACCAAAATACATAACCCCTCCCAAAACCCAAATTGACCCTAAAAACCTCTTAAGGATCCTAAACACCCATAAACACCTGAACGAAGCTAAAAACTCTAAAGGAACCTAAAACCTTATTAACCCTAAATGCCCCTAAAACCATAAAACACCCCAAACCCCCTAAAAACCCTCAAAGACAAAAAACACTAATAATCCTAGAGTAACCTAAAGCTCCCTAAAAATTATATATGACCCTAAAACCCCCCAAAAAATCGAAACAACTCTAAAAAATACAAAAGAATAAAAGAACCTAAATAAAATTAAAAGACCCTAAAAACCATAAAAACCCTTAATAAACTAAAAAACATTAAATGATTAAAATCCCTAAAAACTTTTCAAAACACCAAAAACCATTGAAAACCTTTAAACCCCTAAAAACCTAAAAACCTAAAAACCCCTAAAACCCTAAAAACCCCAAACAATACCAACCCCACCCCTAACCCTAAAAGCCTTAAAAACTAAAAAAATAAATACCATAAAAAACCTGAAAACCCATAACACACTAAACACCATAAAAACTATAAAAACCCCCTTTAAAACCCCTAATAATCCAAACAATCACTATAAATCCTAAAAACATATAAAAACCATATAAACCCTAAATAAAACGTCAAACCACTTAAATCCCAAAAAACCAAAACCCCAAAACTGTAAAAACACTAAAAACACCTAAAAACATGAAATTATTGAGACCCCCATAAAACCTAAAAAAGTCGAAAAACCCTAAAACACCTAAAACCCTAAAAAATCCTTAAAAATCGATAAAACCTATAAAATCCCTAAAACCATATTAAACCCTCGAAAACCAGAAAACCCCCTAATAACCCTAAATAAAACTAAAAAACTATAAATACCATTAATCAAACCCCCAAATAAACTCTAAAAACACAACATACCCTAAAAACCATTAAAACCCCTATAACCCCATAAAACTCAAAAAAAATCCATAAATATGGTGAAAAAATAAGAATAACTAAGAGACTATAAAATCATTGAAAAATATGAAAAACAATAAAAAACACATAAAACCCTAAATATAATAAAAACCATAAAAATAATAAAGAAACTATAACCCCCCCAAAAACAAAAAAACCCTAATAGAATCTTAAAAACCCTAAAACTCAAAAAAACTTAAAAATCAGAGACATCCTTAAAACACAAAAAATAAAAAAACACACTAAAAAAATAAAACCATTAAAAACTCTAAAAACCCTAAAAGCCCAGAAAACCCCCATGAAAAACATAAAAACCCTTTATACCAAAACAAACACTAAAAAACCTAAAACTCCTCAATAACCTCAGACACCCGTAGAAAATCAAAAAATGGTCCTAAAACACTAATATAACTCTAAATACACTAACAACATAAAATAATTTGAAAATCCAAAAAAAAACACTAAAAAAACTAAAACCCTAAGAAACCCTAAACCCGAGAAAAAAACTATAAACAACCACTAAAACCCTTAAAACCCATAAAAACCAAATATATCACAAAAACTTATAAAATTCCATAAAACCCATAAAAATATTAAAAATACCTAAATATATTTTAAAATAAGGAATCCCATAAAATTTCATTAAAAACATCTAAAACAACCCAAAACCTAAATAAAACCCTTTAAAACCCAAAAACCCCATACCCCAAAAAACCATCAAAACCCATAAAAAAGTTAAAAAAAATCCAAAAATAAATTAATAACTAAACAACCTACAAACCATTAAAATCATACCAAAACCATTAAACACTAATAAAACAAAACAAACCCTAAAAACAAAGATGTACTCAAAGAAACCCTCAAAAACACTAAAAAATTGTAAAAAATACTTAAAACCTGAAAACCCTAAAATCTCAAAAATATCCCAAGAAACCCTAAAACCCATGAAACCCCATGAAATACCCATGAACATAATAAAAAAATATAAAAAAATAAACATAAATTAAAATCCTTAAAGGCCATAATTAATATAAAAACTGTAAAAACCCTAAACACCCAAAAAACTTTAAAAACCTACAAAAAACCCAAAAAACCCAAAAAAACCCTAAATTCCTTTAAAACACCTAATAGACCCAAAACACCCAAAAAACACTGAAACACTAAAATTCCATAAAAACCAAAAAATCATCAACGATAATGAAAAACTTATGAAACCCCTAAAAGACCCTAAGAACTAGTGAACACAAAAAAACCTAAAAACCTAAAAACCCTAAAAAACGAAAAATAATAAAAACCTCATAAAACCCCTAAAACGCCTAAAACCCCTAAAAAATAGTAAACTACTGTAAAAATCATAAAAATTCTAAAAACCATAAAATACCCCCCCCAAAACCCTTAGGTAACCTTACAACCCTTAAAACCCACTTACAATCACAAGAAAACTGTAAAACCGTAAATACATAATAACACTAAAAATAATAAAAACCATAAAAATTAAAAAAAAAATTAAAAATCCTAAACCACTAAAACTCTTTAAAAACCACAAACAAGTGTAAAAACACTATAAATACTAAATACCCTTAGAACCCCTAAAAACCTTAATGACACTAAAAACCCTTAAAATCACTTAATGCCCCTAAAAACACTAAAAACCATTTAAACCCATAAAAATACCTAAGAATCCTAAAAACACAGAAAAACCACTATGAAATCAATGATATACAAAAAAATGAAGCTTTAAAAAAAACTCATAAAAATTCAAAAATATTGAATCCCCTAAAATAGAAAAAATTAAAAAAAATCCCTAACCCCCCCCCCCCCTAAAAACAATAAATACCCTAAAACGATCATAAAACCATAAAACTGAGAAAGCCCCTAAAACACCAAAAAACACAAATACCACTAAAAACCCAATGACCCTAACAACCTTAGATACCCTTAAAACCCTAAAAATTACAAAAAAAACCACATAATCCTTATAAACCCCTAAAATCCCTAAAATATTTCCAGAAACACAAAAAAACACCAAAAACCCCAAAAACCCTAAAAACATTAAAATACTCTATGAACTGAAACAAACATAATTACCCCTATAATAACATAAAAAACATTGTAGATCCTATAAAAATAATGAACTTCAGAGACCCTAAACACCATAAAACCCCCAAAACATCCAAAAATCCATAAGAACCCTACAAAACCCTAACGACCACTAAAAACAAAAAACATTTAAACCCACAGAATTGTAAAAAATTATATGTTTCCTAAAAATTTTAAACCCCCCAACAAAGATAACAACACTAAAACCTCTTATAACCCTAAAACCCCTTAAAACCCTAAAACTGTAAAAATAACCCCTAACCATAAAAGACCCTAAAACCACAAATGGATCCTAAAACCCTAAAAATACCTAAAATAACCTAAAAACCCTAAAGGACACTAAAACCCCAAAAACCCCTAAATGAACCTAAAACCACAAGACAACCTAAAACCCCTCAAAGACCAAAAACCCTAACAAAACTCAAGATTACACTAAAACACCCTAAATAAACCTCTATGACCCCGAGAACCCCATAAAACCCAAAGAACACTAAAAATATCCAGACACACTAAAATACCATAAAACCTTTAAAAGATCCTAAAACCATAACCACCTTAAACACCCTAAAAATCCTAAAAGAGGGGAAACACTAAAAAATTCAAAACCCTTAATGCCCTTGAAATACCTAAAAATCATAAAACCCTAAATACCCTATAAAATCTATTATCGACTCACTAAAAACATTATAAAAACTAGAAACCATAAAAACCCTAAGAACATGAATACCCATAAAACCAATAAAACCCTAAAAATCTGAAAAACCAAAAAACCTGATACACTAGGAAAAAACCATAATTAAACCAATAATAAAAATAAACTGTAAAATACCTATAAAAACCTTATAAACCCTATTGAAATCATCATACCACCTAAAAACCCAAAACCTCAAGGCCCTCCCCCAACCATAAAAACACAAAAAACCCCTAAAAACCCTAAAAACCAGAAAACCCTATAAAACCTTTAAAAACCATAAAAAATTTCGTAGCCACTAAAAACCATTAAAACCCCATAAAACCCTTAAAAACACTAAAAACCCATAAAATAAATAAAAATCCATAATAACCCAAAGTACACTAAAACCCAACAAACAAACCATTAAAATCCTAAAAAATTGTAAAACACTCAAAACCCAAAAACCCATTAAATTCAAAAAAGATCACAACCCCTAAAAATAGAAAAAATTAAAAAGAACACCCAAAACCCCTAAAAACAATAAATACCCTAAAACTATCATAATCCTTTATATCCCTAATAAATTTTTTCTTTTTTTAATTTTTTTTCCTTTTTGGTGGTATTTTGCGTTTGGGTGTAAAGGGTTTTTGGGTGTGGGTCGATTGACCCCTCCCTTCCCTTGTTTGCTGCGTCTTTTTTCATAATAAATTTTAAGGGGGTCGGGAGTAGCCTAGACTTACACCTCTTTTTCCCTAAAACCTCCTAAAACCCTAAAAATACTACAATCCATAAAACCCCCTCAAAACCCAAATACCCTAAAAACCATTAAGACCCCTTAAAACACTTAAAATAAAGAAAATCCCTAGAAACCCCTAAAATCATTCCAGCCCCTAAATAGTCTAAAAACACAGAAAAACCCAAAACAAACCCCTAAGACCCTAAAACATTAAAATACCCAATGAACTGTAAAGACCCTAATAACACTTAAAAGAATGTAAAAATCCATAACAGGCCCTAAAACACAATAAAGAACTTAAAAACCCCTAAGAACCCTAGAAAACCAAAAAACATCATAAAATCCATAAGAAATTCTACAAAACCCTAAAAAACCAAAAATAAATTAAAAACACTAAATCATAAAAAAAACTCTAAGGAGCCTAAAACCCCACAAAAATAGATAACAAAACTAAAACCCCTAAAAACCCTAAAAAACATCAAACGCCCTAAAAAAACCACCCCACCACCCAACCCTAAAGGACCCAAAAACCCAATAAAGAATCCCCAAAAACATTACAATACCTAAAGAAACCTAAAAAAACTAAAAGATCCTAAAAACCCTAAAATATATAAATATCCCTAAAACCACAAAACACCGTAAAACCCCCTAAAAACTCCTGAAGACAAAAAAACCCTTACAAATCCTGCAAGACCTTAAAACACTTCAAACACTCATACATAACCCTAAAAACCACCAAAACCCAAAAAACTCTTACAAAACTCTAAAACAACCTAAAACATTAAATGACCCTAAAACCCAAAATACCGAAAAACGAAAAAATCACTAAATGGCCCAAAAAATCCCAAAAAACATTTCAAAACACTAAAAATACTTAATAACCTTTAAACCCCTAAAAGCACCAAAAAATCATAAAATTCAAGAAAATATATACCCCCACCCCAACTATTAAAAAACCTCAAAAATAATAAAAACCATAAAAACCGAAAAAAACCTATGAAACCATAAAAAATTATAAACTATAAAAAATCCTCAAAACCATAAGAACTATAAAAAACATTAAAACCTTGGTAATCCTAACAATAATTATAAACCATAAACACCCTAAACCCCATTATAGTCCATAAATAAACCTCAAACCCCCCCAAAACACTAAAAAATCCAAAAAATCCATAAAACCCCAAAAACCCTAAAAACACTAAAAAATCCTATAAAATCCCTAAATCCACAAAAACCTCCAAAATATTTAAAACCACTAAAACCCTAAAAGGCACCTAATTACGATAAAAACTGCAAAAATATTTAACCCCCACCCATGGTAAACCCTAAAAACACCACAAACTCTAAAATCCCTTAAAATTCTTTAAAAACATAAAAAAACCTAAAAACCTAAATACCCTAAAAATCCATAAAAATGAAAAAAACACTAAAACTCTAAAAAGTCTTACAAATAGAAATAGGATGGATAATCAATAAGAATCCCCTAAAACCCAAAAAACCCACAAAGTAATAAATAAACACTAAAACCATAAAAAACATAAAATCCTAATGAAATACTAAAACCCCTAAAGGACCATAAAAAACCAGAAGATTCCTAAAAACAATTAATGATCCTAAATTCCCCTAAAACCCTTGAATGATCCCTCAATGAAAGTAAAATTATTAAAATCATAAAACTCTAAAAAAATGTAAAAACCATTTTAAACTGAATTAAATCATAGAGAACAAAAAGACCACAAAAACAATAAAATAATTAAAAACCCTAAAAACCAAAAAAGTCCCTAAAAACCCTGAAAACCCCTAAAAACAAAAAAAAATAAATCCCTTATGGACCCTAAAAACTGATTAAATTAATTAAAATTCATAAGATTCCATAAAACCCTAAAAAAATTGAAAAACATTAAAAAGTGAAAAAATATTAAAAACCCTAAGAACACAAAAATATATAAAACCCTAAAACCCTAAATACATTAAAAACATCCAAAAAACCCAAAAACACCTAAAACCTATAAAATAAATAAAATATTTTTAAACCCATAAAAAACCAAAAATCACAGAAAACAATTATAACCCTAAAAATAGTAAAAACAATAAATCCCATTAAAAACCCAAAAACCCAAAACCCATTAATAACCCTAAAACATAAAAAAACCCAAAAAACCCTAAACACCCAAAACTGCCTAAAACCACTAAAGTTCCATAAAAATTCATAAATTCCTAAAAACTATAAATCCCTAGGAAACAATAAAACCCCATAAAAACATAAAATCACTAAAATTTCCCCAAAAAATAAAATATTTAATAAATAAACAAAAAAACCCAAAAACACTAAAAACAACCAAAACACTAAAACCCCATAAAAACATTAAAAACTAAAAACCATAAAACCCTAAAAACCATTAAAATCTATAGAACCACTAAAAATCCAAAAAATCCACAAAACCCCTAAAAACTATAAAAACCAAAAAACTAAACCCCCAATAAACCCTAAATCACCCTAAAACCACTAAATACTCTAAAAACACCTAAAATCCCCTAAAATCCATAATCCAATTAAACTAAAAAATCCAAAAAAATGTTCATAAAACCCAAGAAAGACCCTAAAAGACATTATAAACACAAAATGCATATAAAAACCACAAAAGACACTAAAACACTATAAAAAATTAACGGATGCTTTAAAACCATTAAACCACCTAAAAACCTCAGAAGACACTAAAACACTATAAAAATAGTAAACATCCCTTTAAAACAATTAAAACACCTAGAAACCTAAAAACCACTAAAACCATAAAAACCATAAAAATATCTAAAATCATTTGAAATCCTAAGACCCCCCAAAACCCAAAAACTACATAAACCATAAAAACATTAAAAACCACTAAAATCCCCAAAACCTCATTGAAAACTCTAAAATTCAAAAAATATAAAGTAACCATACCCCCTCCCATAAGTGATAAAAATCCTAAAACCCCTAAAACCATAAAAAGCCTAAAACCACTCAAAAAACCCGAAAAACTCTTAAAACCGAAAAAATCCCATAAAATACCCAAAAAACTCTAAAACCCCTAAAAAGTCTTCAAACCCATTATAAAGACCTCAAAACTCTTAACATCCCAAAAAATGACTAAACCCCTTAAACCCCATAAAACCCACCAAAAAACCCTAAAACCCTACACATCCCAAAAACCCCTAAATGAACCCCAAAAATCCTTAAAAAACACTATAAACCTAAAACAACAATAAAACCCTTGAAACCCAATGTACTCTAAAACCATTAAAAAACCATAAAAACCATAAAACCACAAAACACCTAAAAATACAATAAAAATCTAAAACCATAATATCTTAAAATCCCTAAAAATAAAAAAAATCCTAAAACCGTTAAAACATAAAAAAACCCTGACCAAAATAAAAAATTAAAAACCTTGAAAAAACCCTAAAAAGACCATAAATAACACCTAAATTCTTTTAAACCCCCCAAACCCAAAAACACCCTAAAAACAAAAAAAACATTATTACACCTAAATATCCTAAAACCCTAAAAAAACCCCATGAAAACCCTAAATCACATAAAACCCTAAAACCCCTAGAAATTAAAAAACCATAAAAAACCTAAAAAATGATAAAACCAATTTAAAACTCCTTAGAACCCCTAAAAACCATAAAACCCTAAAACCCCTAAAAACATAAAAAACCCTAAAACTAAATAAACCATTAAAAACAGTAAAACCCAAAATGACCCATTTTTTTTTCAAAACCCAATAACCTTAAAATATCCTAAGATCCCCAACGAACCATAAAACAATTAAAGAATAAAATCTAAAAAAACCATAAGAATCCTTAAACACCATATGAAACCCTAAAAAACCATAAAAAATATCTAAAAACCAAAACCCCTACAAACCCTAAAAATTCATAATAAGTGATTAAAATTCCAAAAACCCCAAACACCATAAGAATCCTTAAACACCATATGAAACCCTAAAAACCATAAAACCCCTTGAATTCACTCAAACCACCAAAAATTCCCCCCAAACCCTATAGACCCTAAAAACTCTAAATGAATCCTAAAACCCTAAAAACCCCAAAACCTTTTAAAACCATAAAAACCAAAAAATATAAAACAAAAAAGCCATTTAAACACCCTAAAAACCATAAAAACAATAAAAAACCCCTAATTCCCCTTAAACCTAAATAATATTTACATCCCCTTGAAACCCATAAAACTCCTAAAAACCTAAGAAACTAAAAGGATTTAAAAACCCCAAACACACAAAAACACCTAAAACCCCTAAAACACCTAAAAACATAAAAATCCTAAAAACATTTAAAAAACCAAAACAACTAAAGCCCTAAAATAACCTAAAAACAGAAACCTAAAACCCATAAAAAACTAAAAAAACTAAAAAATTATAAAACCACGTAATAACCCAAAAAAACCCAAAAAAAACCCTAAAGGGGAATAAATACCTAAAAACCCTAAACCACTCTAAAAACCCTTAAAGACCCTAAAACCTTACAAAAACCTTAAATGATCCATAAACACCCTTAAAACCCTAAAAATACAAAAAAAACTAAAAAAAACTAAAAAACCCTAAAACACACTAAAGACACAATACACATTAAAATGAAAAAAACCCTAAAAAAACCCTAAAAATCCTAAAAATAAAAATCACATAAAAACTCTAAAATCCATAAAATAAACCGAAAAACCTATAAATCCTAAAGGCCCTAAAAAATCCAGAAAAAACCCCTCAAAACCATAAAACCCCCAAAACCCTAAAAGACTCCAAACCCAAATTCCTTAACAACACTAAAAATCCTAAAAACCATAAACCTTAAAAACCCGAAGAAATCCTTAAGAACATTAAAAATCTTAACAAAAATATAAAAATAACTAAACCACCTAACAACCCTGAATCCTTAAAAACCTCAAAACCCTTAAAAACAATAAATTCAATAAATTACTATAAAAAAATAAAAAAATTATTCATAAAAACCCCTCAAAACCATGAAAAACATTAAAAACTATAAAACCCCCTGAAAAAATCTAAAAAACTTAATTAAATTTTGAGGGGGTTGGGAATACCCTGTCCTCGCACCTCTTCTTCCCTAAAACAGCCCCAAAACCCCAAAATACTAAAAACCATTTTAAACCTAAAAACAGTATAAAATCCTAAAACCCATTAAATCCTAGACACCCTAAAAAATCTAAAATCTTGAAAAACCCAAAAAAAACATAATGAACTCCATAAAACCAAGACACCTAAAATGATCATAAAACCCCAAAGACCATAGAATCCTTGAAAACATTAAAAACAGTAAAATAAAAAAAACTCTAAAAAATATACAAACCATTAAACCCCCTAAAAACATAAACCCCATAAGACCCTCAAAATATCTAAAAATTAAAAAAATCCAAAAAGTCCCTAAAAACCATAAAACCCCCCAATCCTGAAAAACCATGAAAATACCCCAAACTGCAAAAATATATTAAAAACATAAACGCCATTAAAAATCCTAAAAACCCTTAAGAAATCGAAAAAACTTTTAAAGCCCCTGAGAATCCTTGAAAACCCTAAATATCTAAAACACTATTAAAACAAAAACATAATAAAAACCTTGAAAACCATAAAAAACAATAAACACCCAAGAAACCCAAAAACCCAAAAACCCCCAAAAACCCATAAAACCCATATAAACCCTAATGATCTTAGAAACCCCTAAAATCCTTAAAACACTAAAAAATCTAAAATCATAAAAACACTAAAAGAACCTTAAACCCTAAAAACCCTAATTACCCAAAAAACCCAAAAATGGCATTAAAAACCATAAAACCATAATCGAACATAAATAACCATTTAATCCCTTAATTGACTCTTAAACACCTTAGTCTCCCTAAAAATCCATAATATCCAAGAAAATTTTAAAATCCATAAAAACACTAAAAAATTGAAATAAATCCTTAAAACCCCAAAATACTGTAAAAACCACTAAAACTCCTTTAAAAATCTAAAAACCCTAAAAACCTAAATTCGCATAAAACACTAAAACCCCTAAAAATCCCTCAAGATCCCTAAAAACCTCAAAAACCACAAAAAATCTCTAAAAATGATAAGAACACTAAAGCACAAAAAACCCAAAACCCCTAAAATATATAAACAACCCTAAAACTATTAATACCCTAAAAAGACTAAATACCTTATAAAACCATATGAACCCTAAAAATTCCTAAAACCCTAAAGAAACACTAGAAAGATCGTTAAATCCCTAAATCATCTGAAAAACATAAAAATAATAAAAACCATAAATAAAATAAAAAATCATTAAAACCCCAAAAAATCATTAAAACCCTGGATAACCTTAATCCCGCCCAAATCATACTGACCCCAATTAGATCTAAAAATACAAAAAAAAAACCCCTAAAATATCCCTAAAATACCAGAAAACCTTTAAAAGCCTCAAAACTATTAAAAACCATAAAATCCATCAAAATATTTAAATATACCTAAATCCCCATAAAAACATAAAAACCTTAAATTCCTAAAAACTCCAAAAAACTCTTAATACTATACAAAAACCCTAAAATCCCATAAAATGAGTAAAAACCCAAAACCCTAAAAATTGTTAAACTCTTAAAACCCTAAAAACAAAAAAAACATATAATCCCATAAATACCCTAAAATCCTAAATCCCAAAAAACCTAAAAGATAAAAAATAACCCTATATAATTCTTAAAATACATTTAAAACCCCAAAACATAAAAAAAATCATAAAAACCATAAAAAATCTTAAATACCTTAAAAACACTATAAATCCTAAAAACCTATAAAAGGTCCTTAAAACAACTAAAAACATAAAAAACCCTAGTAACATTGATAAAAAAATTTAAAGCGCTAAATTCTCTGATACCCTAAAAAACATGAAAAATCCCTAAAACCATAAGAAAATCTAAAAAACCCCTAAAACACCAAGAAACATTAAACCAATAAAATTCCTAAAACCCCTAGAAACCCTAAAATCCCCATAAAACCTTATAAAACTTGAAAAGCTGAAAAAC
Organism: Viscum album; assembly: GCA_963277665.1. NCBI lineage: Eukaryota > Viridiplantae > Streptophyta > Magnoliopsida > Santalales > Viscaceae > Viscum > Viscum album. The sequence continues at coordinate 20,035,925 of OY728148.1, read as the reverse complement.
CCTAAAAACATTAAAATCCCTAAAACCCTTAAAATCGTAAATACTTTGAAACCCCCCAAAACTCAAAATACTCAAAACACCCTTAAAAACCCAAAAAACAATAAACCATTGAAAATGATAAAAACACCCAAAAAGACATTACAACGTTTAAAATCTAGAAAACTTTAAAACCCTAACATCCCCAAAGATCCTAAAAACTACCAAACCCTCGAAAGTCCCTAAATGACCCAATAAAAACCGTAAAACTCCTTAAATCCAATACACCAAAGAACCCAAAAAACAAATTAACAACAAATCCCAAAAATCCATAAAACCCATTAAATCCATTAAAATACTAAAAAACAAAAAACCCTAAGACAGATAAAACAATCCTAAAATTCTAAACATCCCTTTAAACCACTAAGATCATAAGAACGCCTAGAAAATACAGAAACCCCAAACCCCTAAAAATTTAATAAAATCCATAAAAACCCTAAATATTAAAAATCCTAAAAACCTCTTAGTTACCTGACAGATCTCAGAAAACACTAATAACCATATAACCCCTAAAACCCATAAAAGGTCCTAAAACAACTAATATTTAAAAACCACAAAGAGCATAGAAACCCTAAAAATCCTTAAATACACCAAAACCCTTAAAAACTACAAAAATATAAAAAACACTAAATAATAAAAAAAAACAAAAAAAACCCCTTAAATACACTAAATATCATAATATCACTAAAACCCCTCAAAACCCATAAAACCCTAAAACCCTAAAACTGAATTTAGAACCCCAAAACCATAAAAAAAACCTAAAACCCTAAAATTATAATAAACAAAAAAAACCCTAAAGGACTATAGAAATTCTAAAACCACTAAAATTCCATGAAACCCTTGTAAACCCTAAAAATACCTAAAACCCCTGAAAAAAACCCAAAAAACCCAAAAAACCAAAAAACTCTAAGAACACCTTAAAGTGTAAAAAAGATAATAAAATCATAAAAGACCCAAAAAAACCTAAAAAACGACCCCAATCCCCTAAAAGTTACTAAACCCCTAAAAACCCAAAAGGAACCAAAAACCACTAAAAACCCTAAAAAGTCACTAAAACCACTAAAAAAATTGAAACACAAAATGAAACACTAAGAATACCATAAAATCCTCTATAAATTTACAACCCTAATGGTCCATAAAACAATAAAAATCCTAAAGGACCCTAAAATCCCTAAAACTCCTCAGAGGGCTCTAGAAACCCCTAAAACCCATAAAACTCCCAAAAAACCTATAAACACTGATGGAACCTAAAAACACTAAAAAATACATAATGTATCCTAAAAACCTAAAAACCTAAAAGGAAACTAAAAACCTTACAAGCATCTAACAAAACCCCAAAATACACTAAAACCTCACTATAAAACTAAATTATCCTAAAACTCATGAAAACCCATAAAACCCCATAAAAACACTAAAAACCCCCAAATAATATAAAAATCCCTACAAGAGCCTAAAAACCTAAACCGCATAAAACACTAAAAACCCATAAATATAAACAAACCCATAAAAGAACCTAATAACACAAAAAAACATTAAAAGACCTTAGAAACTATAAAAAATCCCCTAAAATTCCTTAAAAACCTAAAATAACCTAAAATTTTAAACCATAATAACACTAAAACACCGAGTAAAACCCTAAAACCATCCAAAAACATTTTTTCCATTTTCTTTTAAACTGATTTAAGGCTTAGCGGTTACTGTACATTCAAAATTAGAATGACCACACCCCAGATTTCATAATACAAAACTCAATATTCAAACATCAAAATTGAAAATTGAAAATGGTTATCATCAAAACTGTGGATGAAAAATACCTTGTAAGTCTATTCATGTTAGACAAAATAATTAAAAATTCAAATGTCCTTCAAGACACAATGAACCTAGTGTCTTCACTATGAGGCAATGACAGTCTCAAGCCACATGCCTACTACATGTCAAATGCCATTCCCAAGCCAACACTGCTACACCATCACATCACCGGCCATCGTGATTAACCACCATCATCACTACCATCCTGTCTCCACCGACTTCATCAGCATCCTATCATCACACTAGTATCCAGAGATAACCGACCTCTTAAGTCCCTTGGCTCTTCCGTAAACACCAAAAAGAAACACCATAGACAATCATATCTACAAGAAGAAACATCTACTTGAAAACCCTGCTGCTCGCACAAAAAAATCCTAGAACCTCCTCTAATACCACATCACCCGACTAACCTAGAAAGGGGTAATAGATCTAGAATCCAGATCAGAGTGCGGGCGACAGAACCTCCACAATAAACCTGACTCTACATAGAACCATTGTTGTCAAGAAGATAATAAGCACACCAATGATGACCACCATCGCTGTCCCCACATCCCCCAACAATACCAAGACCCCACCATTTCATGAACCATATTCAAAAGGTCCATACCCAAATTATGAAAATATCAAACTGAAAACAAAACCAACCTAAGAATCAAACAAGCAATGATCTATCACCAAATTATGCTAGGAATAGAAAAATGATTCCTCAAGTTGCACCTCCAATACTACCCCCATCACTCCTCCATTCCAAACCCAAAACCCTTTTGGGATCCATCGCACTTGTCCGACCTAGGTGGGGGAAACAGACCTAGATGTCGGAGCAGCGAGAGAGTGAATAAGTCCTCCACAACAAGTCACGAATGAGCAAGTTCCATCCTCCCATCCCAAAAGCATCATCTTCTAGATTTCACTAGGTCTCATAGATCCCCATCCGAGATGGAAATACAAGAACGAGAAACCAAATCCTCTTTGAGAACTGAAACTAAGGGGGAAAGTTGGGGTGTCGCAGATTGAGATGAAGAGGAGAAGGGAGAAAAAGTGAATAGAGAGATGGATCAGAATAAAGAAGGATATCAAGAGGGTTATGAATGAAAAATCCAAGAAAAACCATAAAAATTCTAAACCCATAAAACTTCTATGATTATTAAAGACATTAAAAATTCAAAAAACACATTAAAATTATAAAATACATAAAAACATAAAACCCCTAAAAACACTAAAATACTTTAAAACCATAAAACTCTATAAAATCCCTCAAAACCCTAAAATTCAAAGAAAAATCAAGAAATCCCAAAAAATATAAAAAACCTAAAAACCACAAATAACCCTAGAGAAACTCTAATTCCCACAAAACTACCAAAAACCTAAAACCTCTAAGCACACTAAAAACCATTAAAACCACTATAAAAATCCTAAAACCCAAAAAATCCTTCACACCCAAAAAACTATAAAACCTCAAAATTTACTCCTAAACCCATAAAGACCATAAAATCCTAAATCCCCTAAAACCATAAACCCCTAAAAATCCAAAAAAACCCTAAAAACCCTAAATACACTAAAACCCCTAAAACCCATAAAACTAAAAAACCCCACTAGAACCCTAAAAGACCAATACCATATACCCTACATAGTATCACAAAAACCGTACACTCTATAAATTATACCCTAAACCCTACACCCAAAACACTATACCCTAAATCATAAAATATAAACTCTTCACCCATGACCCTATACCCCACACACAATACCCAACACGAGGCATTCTAAACCCAATACCATACACACTAAACATTAATCTACATACCCTACGCCCTAAACCCTATAACCTACACCCTAAATCCTATACCTCACACCATAAACCTCATACCCTACACCCTAAACCCTATAACTTAAGCCTAAACGATAATTCCCCGACCCTAGATGCCCAGAGTTGGTGCATTATTATGTATCACTGGCATGATCTCAAAAGATCAAGTCTTGAAAGACTGATTAGTTTTGTATCCTTGGATGTAATAGATACATTCATAAGGTTTACATTAAATCATAAAATGAAAAAATAAAACAAAATTGTTGCAAAAGAAAACACTGAGATCCCATAGACTATCCCTATCGGTCTTTCAAAATATACTTCTTCACATCCTGGGAAAAAATAAAACATATAAAGGGGTAAGATCATATGCTCAATAAGGATAACAATATAGCGGAAATTTTCATAAATAAGAAAAAACATTTAAAGAAATGTATAATACAAAAACAAAAGCCTATTAAACTTGAGATTCAACATAATATGGAAAAGTCAAAATCAAATAATTCCATTTAATTATTCACATGGATATTATACTGGTCGAATAATCACATGCAATATCAATAGCCACTTTCATAATAAAGGAATTCATAATTCCAGACTTTCATAACCACATATTCAAGGCCTTGGGACATGACTACAAATTCAATTTTTTCAAGGCCTTGTGTCAAGACACTAGTTTGTCTCTTGAGACCTACCGATTCAGGGAGGAGCTATAGCAGGCTCCACCATTCACTTACTAAGTCCAATACATTCCTCATATGAAAATGTTTAAACATAACATAAAAATTCATATTAAACCTAACATAAAAAATGAAAATACATTATCCATAAACGATGAAGTGTATAAAAATAACACATCCACAGAAAAACATATAACAAAACCATCAATACAATATAGATGTTTTGTATCATAAAAAATCAACTTAAAATAAGCTGAAAACCCATCAAAGGATGTTGACATAGATGAAACAACAACCTTTTTTTAAAATATCTCTTACTATTTTGAAATCATTTAAAAGTCATATAATTATAACAGAAAAAATTTATTTTGAAAATATTTTTATAAGATTTTAGGGGAAGCTTAGACATTTTTATAATGGCGGAAAATAGCTACACCTTCCGTATAAGTTAAAAAAACATTATTACCTTAAATTCATCGAAAAGGTCTAAAAGTACCTTCTTTGGAAAATGGTGTAAAGATTCCTTTAAAACATATAAGGTAAAATAAGGGTATAAATGACTTTAACCCATTGTCTAGAAAATATTAAAAATGTTTTGAAATACATTTTTATGAAACATGGATGTGTGTGATAAAGATGTCCTAGAAGATACGTACGTAAAAACAACCTCGGATAATAAAGAGATTTTGAAATTAACCCTTACCTTGTGCTTTTACTTGGTAGAGGGTAGGTTAACCTCCTATATAAAGGTGAAATAATTGTTATTAAATTATAAAAGAATCATATACATTTATATGATATCATATATGATCTTTTAACATTTATTTGTTAATAATATCTTAGTATTATCGTTGTTTCGGGTGTTAACTGATTCGTTTTCCATTATATGATTTGTTATTAATGTAATTATTGTTACGGATAGGATGTATCTTATTCATATTCAGAATTATATAAAGTCTTAAAAAGTTATTTTTTATCATCAAATGAAAATTATTCTTGAATGGATTATGAGGGGGAATGAATCTCATTGCGTTCATGGAGACGGTAATCAGTACGTACGTACGAGCGACAATATCATTCTTTTGATATTAAAATAATATATAATTGGATGTTATATCATATATAGAGAATCATTATCATTTTATATTTATTATTTAAATCAATTAAACTTCATTATTATATCCATTCAAATAATAATGTATTGAATAACAAATACACCACGACGTGGAGACGGCAAGCCGTACGTGCGGACGTATGGTGACATGTCATTCAAAGGATGGATAAAATAAGGAATATGGTTGTACCAAATTTATAATAAAATCATATTATATATAAGATACTGAATTTATTATTTTATAATGGAAACAACAAATAAAGAGGAAGTGGAAGAAGAAAGGAACATGAAAGAGGGGATGAAGTATTTACCTCTTCTCCAGGTTCTTCCTTTTGATTTGATTAAAAGGGCTCCTTAAGATGGATATCTGACTAAAGTAAGGCCCTTAAGATCATGGGAGGATATTTTAGAGGGTATTTGGGATAGGTTTGGTAGATCCAAATGGATTTGGAGGTGTGAATTTTAGAGAAGGGGAAGTACCCTTTTATAAGATGGGTGAGGGGCACTTTTGGAAAAGTTAGAAATATTATTTTATAATAAAATAATCTTCGGTTTATAATGGCTCAAAAATGAATTATTTAAAGGCTAAGGTGTGTATGGGTCGAACACCACTCAACTTATAGGTTTTAGATATATTTCGGTCACTATATTAACAATATCGCTTAGATTTAACTCTTAGTTAAATAGTTTGAAATTTACCATGTCTCTTTGTATTTTTATATTATGTGGTTAATAAACGTACCATAAACTTACAAGATAACCTCAAGTGGTTCATTAATAACATATATAATAATATTTAAGACCTTCGGACGAACCTTATATTTTTAGGAATATAATATCAATTAAGAATATAATATTTGTTTTAAAAACTCCTTTATGTCAATTTTGACAATATTTGGTATTTTGTTTTTTCTAAATTCATAACAAAATTATTACTTCGAATAAAATTCATTTAATCAACCCTAATATGTAATATTAACCTATAAAATTAGTTTAATTTATAAAAGGTCTCAAGTTACATTTATTAGTGTATTTATAATATCAACTATTTTAATATTTCCTTAATAAGTTAATTACTACATCATCATTGTGTCGTACATAAATTAAATTATTTAATGTATAAAAATTATAAATAAAATTCCATTATGTATGAAATTTTTTTACCTTTCAAATAAATATTTATAGTCAAATTTATCTTATGTATAACCATTTGCTAAAAAAATTTACTTATTAAACTTTGATTTTAACTCTTTTAACTCTTCTTTAAATAAAATAATAATAAATGTCCTAATCTTATACAAGTGGACCTAAAGGATCATATTTTATTCCTAATGTGTTTTTTTGTCGAATTACACTTATCCAATAGAATTAGGACATGAGTTAGGTTAATAATAATATCATGTTTACCTTTAATTACCCTATTTACTTTTAATCATGGTAAATAAAAGTCAAAAGTTAATATTCACCAATAATTATTTTTATCTTATTAAACCACATTTTACTTATTGATATCAACCATATCTCTCGGATTTTTGAAATTCAAGTCACAGAAGTGGTAGAATTAAGGTTTATGCCAATTTCTCAATACTCCTAGGAGGTGGCTAAAAGACTGTAAAACTTCAATAAATTTTTTATATATCTAAACTTATTATAAAATGAATCAAATGAATTACATTGAACATATATAGGAATTATGTATATATTTTTACATTAAATAAGTTTAAATGAAATAAATAATTATTTAAATGAAAAGTCGGCTTTAACCAATAACGTAGTGTTTTCCACTATTCATCAAAAATTGAATGTTTTTAGAAACATAGCAAAGATTTACCCGAAGGTAATTTTGATATTATGAATTCAAAAATGAAGTCTATTTTCCCAAATTCAAAACATAGAAATTTTATTTATTAATTTAAGATTAATTCCCATTGTCAAAACCAAAAGGCGTATTTTTAAGAAATAATAACTATCCAAAGACTGAGACTTGTTTAAGTCCAATTTCAATGTGAAATTACTTAAAATGACATGAATTGGATTAAATGGTAAAAATATAATCTATTTATACTTCCCAACCATTAAAATTTATAATTTAACACTATAAATTATTTTGATTTAAAAAATTGTTTTTAGTTAAAATTTAGTATTTTTCACTATTCACCCAAATATGAAAGTTATCATAAAAACACCAAAAATTTATTGAGATTAAATTCTTATGTCCCAATTCTAAAGAATTTTTTTTGTCTAAAATACGTTCACCATTAAAAGGCGGAAAATTTACATTTTTTTGAAAAAAACTTCTTTTGTCTAAAAAAAATTAATATGTTCTTACATTATTTCTAAGAAACTCATAATATGGATTCTAAAATTATAAGGATTATATAAAATTCAAAATACAGTTAATACTCTTCATAACTTCTTTTGAACAGCTAGTTTGGTATGTCGTGGTGCGCTATAACTCAGTGTTGCGTTTTGTGTAAGTTATTGGATTACTTTGAAGAAATAACGTACTATGAAATCTTGGGGTTTTACATTCTTCCCTCTTTGAATAAATTTCATCCCCTAAATTTTAATTGTTTTTCGAAAATAAATTGTTGAGAATATAAAATAACTTTTTGGGAAAACCCACATCAAAAATTGGTTTAATTAAATTTAGTCTTAATAAGAGTAAAATGGAAATGAATGGGTCACCACCAATTTATGATCTTGATTAGGAGAACATTGGTGGAAATTAGAGACACATAATTAAAGTAATAACTTAAATATGTATAGGGATAGATTGGGGTCATCAATCACAAACAAGTGTAAAATTGACGGCCACTAATCTATCAATATATCATGATTTAAAATACCATTATTTCAACAAAACATAAGGTATTGGGATAAAACATTTTTGGTTTTAAGATCCCTTACCTTAATTTTAAGAATTAATATACCCGTATAATAAGAGAGAAATAAAATTATATATATATATATATATACTTGACAAGTAGAGTATCATCCTTCAACTAATTTCTACCACAAACTCATCTTTTACTCTAAAATATTTCATGAAAAATATTATATTTATCCTAATTGTAAAGGGTTTCAGAAATAATGAATTTATAATTCACCTATCATAACCTTTAAAAAATTACTAGATTTTACAATCTAGGGACTTCACGTAGTCCAGTGGTAGGCGATAAATCCCAATCGCACAATGGTTGTCGGTTCGATTCCCTCAGCTTTTTCCGATGGGATAGATTGTCAAATGGTCTATGTGTTGTCCTTTTTATAAAAATACAAAAATAACCTTAAAAATAGTATCCCATTTAAAACATAATCTATTCCAACCTTTATACATATCCAATATACTTCTATCCAAACTGACAGTACAAAATTTATAAGGAAGTTAAACACAAAAGAAGATCCATTTTTTCATGTAATAACATGGGAACACCTTCATCATGTATTATTTTAAAACATGATAACACCCTAAATTAACATAAAACCTTATTGATTCCATTCTTTCTCCCTTATCCTTTATATAATACAGGATATAATCCTTATATCCAAAAATTTTGAATATTCTAACAATGATGAAATAAAAAAACCATTAATCAGTTCCAAGATAGTCAAGAATATCCATTATAATTTGTACAAATTAACCATCTCTTATTCAAAAATTACTACCTCAGTATTAGGACCATATTACGGTTTATCTTTCCTCCAACCATGTATTTTTCAAAAATTTAACTTATTTTTGAGTCACTTTTCATAAAACAAAATAATCTCAAATCCGAAATGAAATAGTACTGTAGTAAAATCCTTATTTATTTACATAATTCATATAACTAGTATATCATCGATACAACACTGAAATGACATGAAAACATAAGAACACTAGTCATTACTCTTCATCTATGGTAGTATCATAACTTGATTATTATCAAATAGCATCATTTGTGGTATACTTGGATGATTTGTACATTGATTCATGTAGTGTCCCAACGCCTTGAAGATGAAGCATTGTACATTTGAAACTTTTTTGTTACACTTGCAATCTCATACTTGGTGTCATTTTTCTCCACACTTATAACAAACTTCCTTTCTCTTTTTAGATCAGGTATATCGGGAACACAATGTCTCTTCCCAAATTTCAAAATTCCATCTTCATACACAAAGTCACTCAATCTCCCATCATTCACAGGTTCAATCTTCTTTTGAAACTCCTCGTCATCAACCTAAGAACTTTGTATCCTTTCTTGTAAAGATGGTTTGGAAACCATTTTGACAAGCATTAATGGTTCACCTTCCATGGTTATTCCCTTATCCATCTTTACTAGATCCATGAAAATAGGATCCCTTTCAACTCTCATCCTGTTGAAAACTCCTTGATTTTTTCTGCTCAAAGCATATGCCACATTATTTGCCTTCCTCGGGTGGTAGTGTATTGTGAAATCATAATCCTTGACTAGTTTAAGGCATCTCTTTTGCCTCAGACTCAGAAATTTTCTTTCCATATCTACTCGATGGTCATGAGGAAAGTATTTTTCTAATAAAATCTCTTTAAACTCCCTCAATTCCATATTTGATACTTCATCATCTTCCTTTATGTTTTAAATCAATGAACACCATTGATTAGCATCTCCAGTGAGGTGGTAAACTGCCATGACAACTTTTTCCCTTTCACTACTCCCCAAGGCATGAAATATTTTCTCTAAGGAATTTATCTATTGCTCAGCTACTAATGGATTTGTACTCCCATTGAATATTGGTGGTTGTTTCCTCATGAAGCGATCTAACTTTGATCCTCCACACTGTGGATCAGGGTGATCCATATGGGTAAGGTTATTATTCATAACCTGAGTGAGTTGTCCCAGTATGGTGATAAGCTGATCAGCACCAGTTGTATCACCAACTCCACTATAATTGTCTTGAGTAGGAGGTAAATTCCTACATGGAGTGTGTTCATTAATATAGTTTTCATTACTTATACTAGGCGCCATTTCTAAACTATGGCATAAACTAGATTAGTTTATGAATCAACATTCATAATTCCAATCTTGTAAAATAGTTAACATAAATTGAACAGTTTATGGATATAATCCATAATCATAAAAATGTTTTCTTTGAGGAAATATATACTCATAAATCCTTCCTAATGGTTTGTAAAGAAAATAAAAATTATCCTATGAATATCCCATGGGAGTGTCGTAACCAACAGTGCAGCAAGGCCCTTTGTCGTGCACCGGTTCCCGTTTGAGTCTATCTCAAAACAGTGTTTTCGGGTTTTACCCCAAATTTTATTTGTGCTAGATCCACCTCTACCTGCTCGTATCCAGATAGGGATGTATTTCTTGAAAAACTCACAAAATCTCTACAATACCAAAATTCTAGTATGTTCTTCTATACTAATCCTCAAATTCTATCTTAGGGCTATGTGATTTTATCAGAGTTCATCTAAATCTAGTTTCCAAGGTTTGTACTAAACATCCTCTGATACCAACTATAATTCCCCTATCCCAGAAGCCTAGAGTTGGTGCATTATTACGTATCATAGGCATGATCACAAAGGATCAAGTCTCGAAATACATATTAGTTTAGTCGCCTTGGAAGTACTAGATACATTCATTTGGTTTATATTACATCATAAAAATGGAAAACTACAAAAAAATTGTTTCCATAGGCAACACTAAGATCCCATAGACTATCTGTGCAGGTTAGTCATAATATACTTCTTCACATCCTGGAAAAAATAAAACATAGAAAGGGGTGAGTTCAGATGATCAATAAAGATAACAATATAGAGGAAACATTCATAAATAAACATAAACATTTAAGGCTGTGTATAAGACTAAAACAAAATCATTTTTAACTTTAAATTCAGTATAATATGGAAAAGATAACATCAAATAATTCCATTTACTTATTCACATTGATATTATACTAGTCGAATAATCACATGCAATATTAATAGCCACTTTCATAATGATGGAATGCATAATTCCAGACTTTCATAACCACATAGTCAAGTCCTTGTGCCAAGACTAAAAATAAAAATTTGTCAAGGAATTATTCCAAGACACTAGTTTGTCTCATGATACATACTGATGCATCGAGGTGCTATAGTGGGCTCCACCGATCACTTACTAAGTCTAAATTATTCCTAATATGAAAAGGTTTAAACATAACATAAACATTCGTATTAAAACTATTATACGAAATTTAAATACTTTATTCATAAACCATTAATGGTATAAAAATAACACATCCATAGTCAAACATATCTCAAAACCTTCAATACAATATGGATGTTTTGTATCATAATAAACCAACTTCAAATAAGAATAAAATCCATCAAAGGATGTTGACATAGATGAAATCAAAACCTTTTTTTGAGAAATATCTCTTACTATTTTGAAATCATTTAAATGTCATAAAATTATAAAAGAAAACATTTATTTTGAAAATATTCTTATACACTTGTAAGGGAAGTTTTGACATTGTTATAACTGCGGAAAATAACTGCACCCTCTGTATAAGTTAAAAAAACTTTCTTACCATAAATTTATCAAAAACCTCAAAAAGTACCTTGTTTGGAAAACGAGGAAACGATTACTTTAAAAATATATAAGGTCAAATAAAGGTATAAATGACTTTAAACCATTTTATAGTAAATAGAAAAAAAAATTAAATACATTTTTAAGAAACATTGATGTGGATGATAAAGATGTCCTAGTAGATACTTATGTAAAAACAACCTCGAATAATAAAGAGATTGTAAAATTAACCATTACCTTGTAATTTTCCTTGGTCAAGGGTAGGTTAGCCTCCTATATAATTGTGTAATAATTGTTATTAAATTATACAAGAATCATATACATTAATATGATATCATATATGATCTTTTAACATTGATTTGTAAATAATATCTTAGTATTATCGTCGTTTCAGGTGTTAATTGATTCATTTTCATTTATATGATTTGTTATGTAAGTAATGTTTGTTATGGATAGGATGTATCTTATTCATATTCATAATTATATTTAGTATTTAAATGTTATATTTAATCATCTAATGAAAATTAGTCTTGAATGGATTAAGATGGGGAATGAATCTCATCGCGTTCGTGGAGACGGTAATCCGTACGTACGTACGAGCGAAAATATCATTATTTTGATATTAAAATAATATATAATTGTAAGTTATATCATATATACAGAGTAATTATCATGTTATATTTATTATATAAATAAATTACACATCATTATTATACCCATCCAAATAATAATGTATTGAATAACAATTACACCACGACGTGGAGACGGTAAGCCATACCTACGTACGTATGGTGACATATCATTCAAAGGATGGATAGAATAATGAATATGGTTGTAAAAAATTTATAATAACATCAAGTTATATAGAATATACTAAAGTTATTATTTTATAATGGAAACAAAAAAGAAAGAGGAAGTGGAAAAACAAAGGAACTTGAAAGAGGTGATGGAATATTTACCTCTTCTTTGGGTTCTTCCTTTTGATTTGATCAAAAGGTATCCTTAGGTTGGATTTATGACTAAAGGAATGCTTCTAGGATGAATTTAGGATAGTTGAGAGGGTATTTTGGAAGGGTTAGGCTGAGCCAAAAGGATTTGGAGGTGTGAATTTGAGAGAAGGGGAAGTGCCCTTTTATAAGAGGGGTGAGGGGCACTTTAGGAAAATCTAGAAATATTATTTTATAATAGAATCATTTTCACTTTATACTGGCTCAAAAATTTAATATTTAAAGTATAAGTTGGTTATGGGTCAAAAACCACTCAACCAATAGGTTTTAGACAGGTTTGCGTCACTATATTAACATTACGTTTTATATTTTACTCTTAGTTAAATAGTTTGACATTTACCAAGTCTCTTTATATTTTTATATTATATGGTTAATAAACTTACTATAAACTTACAACAGAACCTCAAGTGGTTCGTTAATGAAATATAAAATATTATATAATATCTTTGTCCAAACCTTATATTTTTATGAATAGAATATCATTTAATAATATAATATTTGTTTTTAAAACTCTTTTATGTAAATTTTGACACTATTTGTTATTTTGTTTTCTCTAAATTCATAACATCATTATTACTTAGACAAAGTTAATTTAATAAACCCTAATAGGTCATATTAACCTATAAAATTATTTTAATTCATAAAAAGTCTCAAATTACATTTATTTGGGTATCTATAATATCAATTATTTTAATATTTCATTAATAAGGTAATTATTGCATCATCATTGTGTCATAAATAAATTAAATTATTTAATGTCTGAAAGTTATAAATAAAATACCATTATGTAAGAAATTTTTTATCCTTCTAATTAATATTTACAGTCTAATTTATTTTATGTATAACCCTATATTAAATATGTTTTAGTTATTAAACTTTGATTTTAACTTTTTTAACTCTTCTTTAAATTAAATAATAACAAATGTCATAATCTTATCCCAGTGGAACTAAAGGATCATATTTCATTCCTAATGTTTTTTTGTTGAATTAAACTTCTCCAATATAATTAAGACATGTGTCAGGGTAATAATAATATAATTTTTACATTTAATTACACTATTTACATTTAATCGTGGTAAATAAAAGTCATATGTTACTATTCACCAAAAATTATTTTTATCTTATTGAACCATATTTTACTTACTGATATCAACTAAATATCTTGGATTTTGGAAATTCAATTCACAGAAGTGATAAAATTATTTTTTATGCAAATTTGAAAATGCTCCTAGGAGATGTGTAAAAGACGGTAAAATTTCAATAAAAGTTTTATATATCTAAACTTATTATAAAATGACTCAAATGAATTAAATTTAACTTATATAGGTATTATGTATCTATTTTGACCTAAAATTAATTTAAATTAAATTAATAATTATTTAAATGAAAATTCGGTTTTAACCAAAAACGCAGTGTTTTTCACTATTCATCAAAAATTGAAAGTTTTCAGAAACATATTAAAATTTACCCTAAGATAATTTTGATATTTTGAATTCAAAAAATAAGTCTATTTTACAAAATTAAAAACATAGAGATTTTATTTATTAATTTAAAATTAATTCCACTTGTCAAAACCAAAAAGATTATTTTTAAGAAATAATAACTATCAAAAGATTGACACTTGTTTATGTCCAATTTCAAAGTGAAATTCCTCAAAATGACCAGAATTGGATTAAATTGTAAAAATATAATCTATATATACTTCAAAACCATTAAAATGTATAATTTGACACTATAAATTATTTTGATTGAAAAAGTTGTTTTCAGTTAAAATATAGTATTTTTCACTATTCACCCAAATATGAAAGTTATCATAAAAACACCAAACATTTATTAAAACTAAATTCTTATGTCCCGATTCTAAAGAAGAAGTTTATTTTGTCATGTTGAATATATAAAAGTTTCAAATATTGGATTTAAAAATGGTTTTCCATTAAAAGGGAGTAAAATTGCATTTTTTTGGAAAAATACTTTTTTTATCTGAAAAAATGAATTTGTTCCTACATTATATCTAAGAAACTCATAATATGGATTCTAAAATTATAAAGATTATATAATGATCAAAATTTAGTTAATAATATTCATAACCTCTTTTGAATGGTGAGTTTGATAAGTCGTGTTGTGCTAGAACATGATGTTGTGTGTGGTGCAAGTTATTGGATTAGTTTGAATAAATAATGTACTATGAAATCTTAGGGTCTTACATAAACCCTAATACCTACAATCTAAACCCTATGTGATACACCCAAAGCCCTAAAAAACCTTTACACTCCTAAAATTTCCTTAAAATCTTGAAACACTTAAAACACCTAAAAAATCATAAAGGTACTAAAAACCCTAAAACCCCCAGAACGGTTAAAACCCTAAAAAACTAAAAACAATAAAATCATAAAAAATCATAAAAAATATAAAAAAATAAAAACCCTAACAACACCAAAAACATTAACAACTCTAAAAACCCTAAATCCCTTAAAATCATAAATACCCTTATGTCCCCCAAAACCACTAAAACCATAAAAAAATCTAAAACCCTAAAAAATATAAAGGCCATAAAAACCCTAAATCCCTAAAAGACCTTAAAACCTAAAAAACAAAGGAAACCCCTAAAAAATTAACAACACTAGAAACCTAGAACCCCCAAAAAAACCCTAACACCCCCTAAAAGACCCTAAACAACTAAATTCCTCAAAATACCTAAAGACTCCAAAAAATCATAAATGACCATAAAAACTCTAACAACTCTAAAATAACCTAAAAACCTAAAAATCATATAAGTCCTTAAAGGACCAAAAACCATAAAAATTATAAATTACACTAAAAACCTAATTACCACAATGAGCATAAAATAACCTAAAACATTTAAACGATTCTACCCCCATCCCACATTATAAAGGACTATAAAAAACTTAAATGGCACTACAAGAACCTAAAAAAAACTTAAAAACTCGAATCGATTCCCAAAACACTAAAATACAGTAAACGACCCCAAAAACTCTACACACTCTAAAGGAACCAAAAAACCCTAAAAGGACCTAAAGACCCTAAAACCCTAAAGGATGTGATAAAAACATAAAATCCCTTAGATCCTTATATACTACTAAAAGACCAAAAAACCAATAGAAAACATTAAAAATCCTAAAACTCCACAACAGCCCCAAAAATACCATATAAAACCAAAAATACCGTAAATGACCCTAAAAAACCAAAATACCCTAAAAGACCCAAAAACCCATGGTAACCCTAAAAACTATTAAAGTACCTAAAATATCATACAACCCGTAGAAACTTTAAAAGACCCTAAATATCATGAAAACCCCCATAAATCGTAAAAACCCCTAAAAGGCCAAAAAACATGAAATACCCTAAAAACCTTAAAAACATAAAAATCATAAAAACTCTAAAAATCAAAATACCATAAAAACTGATAAATACATTAAAACCCCTAAAGAAACATAAAATACCTAAAACCCTTATAAAACTTGAAACCCCCAAAAGAACCTGAATAACAAAAAACAGAAGACCCCAAAAAACCCTAAAATCCCCAAAATTGTAAAAACCATAAAAAACCCAAAAAATATTAATAATCGTGAAGGGCCCTAAAAACCTAAAAATGCCTAAAGGAACCTAGAAACCCATGAAAAACCTAATGGACACCTCAAAAAATATAAAATACATAAATTACCCCAGAAAAAATAAAAATACCCAAAATGACACTGAAAAAACTAAAACCCCTAAAACCCTAAAAACCATCAAAGAACGAAAAAATCCTAAAACACCTAAATGACCCAAAAAATTTAAAACACTATAAGATCCTAAGAAACCATAAAAATACGATAAAAATAAAATACACATAAAAATTTTATAACCCTAAAGAACCTAATAACCATAAAATACTATAAAATACATTTAAAAATGTAAAAAACCCAAAAAAAATATAAAACCCCCAAACGACCCTAAAACGCCTGAAAAGCGTTAAAACCCCTAAAAACTCAAAAACTCACCCCAAAACATAAAAAAATAAAGACATAAAAACCCCCCAAAACCCTAAATTTCATAAAAATATTTAAAACCCCGAATAACTACAAAATAAAAAAAATCCAAAAAACAATAAAAACTATAAATATCCTAAAAAAATCCTCAAAAATATGAAAATACTCTAAAAATCCCTTAAAAATAGCAAACACAACAAAACACCCAAAAAAACTAAAATACTAAAGCCCCTAAAAACCTGAAAACCCCTAAAACCAAAAAAAATCATGAAACCCCAAAATAATCCAAAAAAACCCTAAAAGGCATAAAAATAATAAAACCCCCCAAAAAAACCCAAAAAACCAAAAACCAAAAACCAAAAAATCAATAAAAACATAAAATTCATTAAAACCCTGAAACCATAAAAATATACCAATCCATAAACCCCAAAATCCTGAAAAACATAAATTTCCTAAAACATGAAGGACATAAACACCCTAAAAACATAAAAAACTAAAAAAAATTCCTAAAACGGATAAAACCCTAAAGTACCCTAAAAACTCTAAAAACCATAAAGGATATAAAACCACTTAAAACCCTAATGGTCCCTAATAACCTCTAAAAGACCCTAAAGGTAATAATAACCCCAAAACCCCCAAAAAAACCCTTAAAGACCTAAAAGACCCTAAAATAACCCTAAATGAATGAAAAAACCATGAATGCTCCAAAAATCCAAAAAACCCTACAGAAAACACTAAAATACTCTAAAATTCCTTAAATTTTAAAAGTATCTAAAGAAAAAAAACATACTTAATAACCCTAAAACCCTAAAATAGTCTAAAAGAACCTAAAAATATAAAACCGTTGAAAATTATAAAACAACCTATAAACCCTAAAATAATGAAAAACATGAAAATTACTAAAAACCCTAATAATACTAATAACCCAAAAAGCCTTGAGATCCAAAAAACCATAATATCGTGAAAATCCCTACAAATCCTCAAAAAATTCTAAAACCCTTGAAAACATCCCCCCTAAAACTCTAAAAGCACTAAAAACCCCCAAATCCCAAAAAACCCAAAAAATAAAAATTTAACTTACATCCCTAAAAAACAAAAAAAAAACCCCCAAAAACATTAATGGTACAAAAAACACTAAAAACACAAAAAACCAAAAAAGCCTAAAAATCATTAAAATCCAAAAAACATAACACCTTAAAACCAAAATAATCCTAAAACACTACAACCACCTGACAAATAAAAAATATTCCTAAAAACCATAAAACTCCCAAAAATCACTAAAATTTTAAAAAACTCTCAAAACACCTAAAACCCCTATCAATCTCAAGAAAAACATAAAAACCACAAGAAAAAACAAAAAACAATAAAACCCGTAAAACAAAAAACCATTAAAACCCAAAAAATACCCTAAATATTCTAAAAACCCTAAAAATCCCTAAAAACTAAAAAACTAAAAACCATCAAAATGATATGAAACACTAACAAATCCAAATATCTCTTAAAATATCCAAAAATGCCTAAAACCCAAAAATACCCTAAAAACACTAAAAACCCAAAAGAAACTAAACTACATGAAACCCTAAAAGAAACAAAAAAATCATTAAACAACCTAAAAAGTTAAAAAAAACCAAAAACCATAAAAACCATAATATTTTTATAATCCCTAATGGAACTGAAAAAACTTATAAAATACCTTAAAACTAAAAACCCATTAAACCGCTAAAATCCCTAATAATACAAAAAAAACTATAAAACCCCTAAAAAACATAAAACCCCCAAAACCATAGAAATTATTGAAACCCTTAAAAACCCTTAATCCCCCCCCCAAACCCATAAAAACTCTAGAATCCCTAAAACCAAAAAAAAACTCTATAAATCCTAAAACCCAAAAAATGTCCAAAAAACCACCTAAACCCCCTAAATTCTCTAAAATACAAAAAACCATAAAAACTATAAAAACATTGAAATTTTAAGAAGAACCATAAAACACATAAAATTCTTAAAATCCCAAAAAACCTATAAAAGACCCTAAAAGCATATAAAACAATAAAAAACATTTAAAATGATAAAACACCCTTAAAACACTAAAAAACCTAATAGTCACTAAAAGCCCTCTAAAAACTAAAATAACCATAAAAACGTAAAACCGTAAAAACATAAAAAACAATGGAAACCCTAAAAAAATTAAAAATCATAAATATACATAAAACCATTAAAAAAATCCAAAAATATCAAAAAACCATAAAACCCAAAAAACCTAGAAGACTTAAAACAATAAAAACACTAAACCGAATAAAAACCCCTAAGAAACCCAAAAACTTGAAAATATGAAAAAACAACAGAACCTATAACAACCATAACTAACCTAGAAAAAACATTAACTAATATAAAATTCATAACACCCTAAAAACCTAATAAAATCCCTAAGGAAACCCTTTAAAATAAAAAAACCATAAAAGACCCTAAATCCTAAAAAAAACCCTAAAATCCGTAAAACATAAAGAAACCCTTAAAAACCCTAAATCTTTAAAATGAAAAAAAACAAATAACCATAAAACCCTAAAAATACAAAAACACTGTAAAATACACAATATGACCCTAAAAATACCTAAAAATACTAAAAACCATTAAAACCATAAAACCCTAAAAAACTAAAAACCCTTTATATCCATAAAGCCCTAAAAACCAAAAAATGACTGAAAACCCCAAAAAAACCAAGAACCCTAAAACCCCTAGAAAAATATAAAAAAACCCTAAAACCATAAAACAATCTAAAATACCCTAAAACCCTAAAAGAACCATAAAACCCATAAAAATCATAATCACTATAAAAATCGTGAGAATTTTAAAAACACAAAAACCCAAAAGCACCTAAACCCCTAAAAACTCTAAACCCCATAAAACCCCCTAAAATCTCCTGAAACCCCTATAAATCCTCAAAACCCCTAAAAAACATCAAACCACTAAAATATATAAAAACACATAAAAGTATTAAAAAACCCTAAACTTCTAAAAACCCAAAACAAACCTAAAACCCCTAAAAACACTGAAAAAACCTAAAAACCTAAAATCTAAAAAAGAACCTAAAAACATTTAATTTTTTTAAGAAATGTAATAAAACTATTATAAACTATAATAATCTCTAAGAACACACAAAAAATCCTAAGAAACCCTAAAAAATATAAAAATATTAAAAAATTAAATCACATAAAAACCCTAAAATCCCATTACAAACACTAAAAACCATGAAAACCAAAAAACCCCAAAAAAACCCATAAACCCCTAAAACCCCTAAGAATCATAATTACAAAAAAACCCCTAAAATCCCCTAAAATCCAAAAAACCTCCAAAGCCCCCAAAAAATCTAAAAACCATAAAAATCATAAAAGACACTAAGATAATAAAAGATCATAAATCACCCTATAAAAACCATAATTGACCATAAAACCCTTAAACATCATATAAACATTAAAAACCCCAAAAACCCTAAACACCCCAAAAACCCAAAAAAACTCAAAAAAACAAGTTATAACCCAAAAAACCAAAATAACCATACCCCCATGAAAAAAACCCTAAAAACCCAAAACCCATAAAACCCAAAAAAACCCAAAAAAGACATAAAACTCTAAAAAAACTGAAAACCATATAAACCCTAAAAATAATTAGAAATAGAAAAACCCTAAAACCCCTAAAAAATCCATGATAAACCTTGAAAAAACCTAAAAACCCATAAAATCCTTTAAAACACCTAAAATACATAAGGCATACCTAGAAACTCTAATAACCATTAAAAATGGAAATCCATAAAACACAGAAAATCCCTAAAAATACTTCCAGCAATAAGGACCCAAAAAACATTAAAACCCTCAAACCCTCTTAAAAATCTTAAAACCCCTAAAAATTTAAAAACCCCTAAAAACCCTTAAAAACTCAAAACACTAAAATATTTAAAAAAACCTTTAAATAATTAAATAAATCTAAAAACACTAAAAACCCAAAAAAACATAAATGATCCCTAATAACAATAAAAACCATAAAAACCCCAAAACCACAAAGAAACCCCAAAACCCCCAAAAACCCTCAAAAACATTAAAGAATAAGCCTCATATAAAAACCTAAAACCATAAATACTGTAAAACCCATAAAACCCTAATAAAACCATAAAAATACCCTAATGGACCCTAAAGCACTAATGTCCCATAAAAAACCTAAATACACCTAAAACGATAAAAACTTAAAAACCCTAAAGACCCCATAAAACCCCATTAAAACCCTATTAAGCCCTCTGTTTCAAACTGAATATGTGTGTTGATAAGGAATAAAATGGTATGAGGGAGACTATGCAGTATATCCTTTCTATCTTATGAAGGAGGTTCCAAAGTAAAGCGGTCCAGGTGGGTGATTACAGGGGGTTATGTGTTTGTGAAATTGATCCACATTGGGGATGAAATATTTATATGGTCTCTAATGGGTTTATTCATAGAGATATAAACACCCAACGACTCCCTTATCCAGGATTCATGGACCTTCTTTCCCAAGTCATGTTCTTGTTGGATGATTTGGACTAAGACACTTATGGATTCACATTGACCGAGAGGATGGGAAGTCAGGAAAATCACACCCTTTTGGGGTGAATTATTATATATTATGGGAATAACTTACTGATTTCATCTATGTTCATATGTTTGTGAATAATTATTTCATTACCATGAATGTGTTTGTGGATTACTCTTATGTCACTAGATCAACCATAGATATGTGTGGGTCTGGAATCTCATGTACATATCTGAGGTTCTTCCTTAATGTTACCACATTATTAGAAAGACCGAGAATTCCCTAGTTGTTCACTATGACAATGCCGATTTTATTCTATCTGGGATGGAACTCTGAAGTTTATCGTTATCCTCAGGGATGAGAATCATTTTAATGTTTGGATCGAATTAGAAAGATGGGATTACTATGTATTCTTATGAGAGGAATACAAACCCGCATATTTTTGTGTCACTTTACTAGATGTATCGCCTTTTAAGGTCATGTGATAAGAACCCAACCATGTAGTTTATCATTATGTGTTTAGGACATAAGTGAACATTCATGAATATGAGGGTGCTGATCTTGAAACTGGGGAGGTTTCCTATGTATCCCAGGTAATTGGTAATCAATTTATACATAGTTCTAAACTCTGTAGATTATTCATGTAGGATTCCCATTAAAGGGGTAATTATTTGGGGCTTACATCCAATGTGAATGTTCATTTTATCATAGTCCTTAGACAGGCATCCTACGTATCCTAGTTAGAGTAGGAATAATATTTCTCACAGTTCAACTACTAGGTGGATTATTTATAAACCCTAATTACTACTAATCTCTTATCCCATGTGAGTCATACTCAGTGTGAGAAACAAGTGGATGTAGTAGATCCATAATATTACACACTTTCCACTCTCTACTAGTATAAAAGGAGGAGTAAGATGGAGGGAGAGACCAGGGATATGACACTTCCCTGAAGAGGGTCTAGGGGATTACCTCAGATGGAGTTCCCTAAGATATTTTTTGGGAAAGGAGATGGTTATTCCTCGTCAAAGGGGAAATCAAGTGTGATTTTCCATTATTTATCACTAGACCTCATCGAAGGGAAAATCTAGTGATTACCCTTAATCTCTAGAATGGGGAGGTAGATGTGAGCATCCCAAGGCCCGAACCTAAATTACCATGGGAATGTAAACATAGGGACATTACAGGGGTCTTACTTATTACATGGATTACCCACACGACTCTTCTTACCATGGTTATGTAAACATAGAAGTGTGTTCTAATACACCTTCCAGTTTTATCATATTGATCTGATGGATTTGGAAGAGGCTTTGTCCTTGTGATGTTGAAATTTTTTGTGGAGGGGATATAGATAATGTGATGGAAACATAATGAAATTATTAAAACCATAGGGTGTAATTACCAATCATACCCTATTCCCCATACCTTTTCTTTATGCGATACTGGGTTTCCACTACATAGCATGTTTTTAGGCTGGTGAAGGGGCCATCTGGGTACTGTGATGTTTTAAGGACCAAGATTCGGTCCACGTAGAGTTTTGAACAATGGAACCATGTTCTATCAGCATAGAATTTTTCTACATGGCACTTAGTTTTCTTTATGTCGCAGTTTTCAATATGGTTAAGGGTTCCACCTACATAGCATATTTCTATGCGGGATGTTGGATTGAAGAAGGGGCATTGGTTCTGTGCTTCATGGGAAATTCATCCATGAAGGAAGGTGGGATCACAGTCTTCCAATTAGTATTATTTTTTCTTCCATTAATGTTATGTAGATATTTATACCTACAAGGAATCACTGAAAGACTCTTTCCTTTTTGGTGTTATCTTCTTTTGTTCCATTGATTGCTAAAGTACACTAAAAATCCTTGCCCTCTTCCATTTCCCCCTAGGGTCCTTTTATAGAGAGGTGGAAAAGTTAGACTAGGGGAAATAACACCTATTGAAGTATCACAAGGAAGAATCATGGCCTGTGGATGACTCAGTTAATGGAGTAAAGGGTCATTGTCTGTGGTAGAAAAAATTACCACCCTGATCCCATGAAAAACTTCATTACATTCATCAAAAGCTGCCAGCTTCACGTCACCCATAAACCATTTGAGTTAGTAGGGTATCGTATGTTGGGGATATTTATCTACCTCATTCCAACAAATGATTTGTTTTTTGGGGGATAGGTACTGATGTCACCATCCCATAAACAGTTTAGTTTAAAAATTCTTCACAAATCCACTGATCGTCATACAGAGTAGTGTTCTGTTAATGAGCTATGCTTCACCTTTCCCACAGACTATTTTAGTCTGCATTAAATGTCATACATGGGGTTAATTTCTCCACTACCATCCTAAAATTTATATTGTTCATAGATATGGAACCACTGTGAGGCTCTGGTGAACTATTTATATTGTAGTTTTCCTCGTGATGCGGATCGCTATTTAGAACGACGATCTGCGAGGGATGTTTCCTTTCATTGTCTTTCATTCTTCCTTTTTGGTTTTCTTCTTTAAATATTTTACCTTCAATTATTCCTTTGTATTTACTCATTCCTTTTCCAAATTCATGGAAGTATTTCATTTCCCATTGCATTGTTTTCAGGACTCAAAAAATTCTCCCATCAGAATGGGGTCTGATCAGCATGAAGAAGAGGTTATTCCAATATAGAAAGCATTCTTGACATGAACTAGTTTATAATATAAGTTTGTACCCATATGAGGACCATACATATATATAAGGGACTAGTTCATTTTTCCTTTTATCATGTTTCTCAGTGAATTATTCACTCCCATGATTCTCTCGACCACTTCATTTCCACAAACTGTCTCCTTCATGGATGCCCTTTACCTAAAAAATGAACCTTTAATTTTCAAACCCAATATCATATTTATGAAAATAATGAGTTTAGGATTCCACATATACTATGTTTTTATGGAATTCTCTTATTATACAAACTATTGGTTCGCTGGCCAACCCTTCGAGGGCTAGTGCCTCACGAGCTTCCACAAATAGCCAGTTCACAGACATTAATTCCCACAAACCATTCAGACATGGGGCCATCAATAGAAAACCGAAATTTTAGAACTTTTTTTTGAACTAACATTTTTCATGGCCTTTTTCCTTAGGAATGAAATTTATTTGGTTCCTGCTTCAACAATTTCCACTAAGAGAAGGGAAATTATGGCTGAGAACATTTCCAATGGTCACTATCCTCCATTATCCCACAAGAGAGAATTATTAAAGGCCTTCATCTTCCATAGATCAACACATACCATTTTCTAGTTACCATCCACTTTATAACTTTAGTCATCATGAAAAAAATCCATTTGATGTTGGTTGATCGAAACATCCCTATCATTCACCTGGAAATGTTCGTGGGATGATATCGATTACACATCTCTGCTATATGGGAAATAAAACATGACTCTGGTTGAATGGACATGTTTATCCTGAATAGATCTCTATGCATGTGGGGTAATTATAATGGGTTAATCATATCATTGGAATTGGTTTCCCGTGACTAACCTTCCATTTTCAACCATTTTCAGAATGATATTAGTGGAGGGTGGAGCTCCAAATGGGATATACGGTCCATAGTGTGATTTTATGATGAGTGGGACTAGGATTTCTGGGTTCATCTGAACTGATTGGAATCCCCTGAGCCACTAGAATCAATCAACTTATACCAAGTAGTGTGGGTCTCCCAATTTTCAATTTATTTGTCATGTTAGTTACTACCTATGCTACTCTACCTCTAGTGTTAAAGAACCAACACCTTTCACTTGTACCATAGTGAAGTGGGGATTAGTTTTTCATATATCTATCAGATAGGGGGAATTCCCATCCTTGATAATATGTAGGATGAATTTTTACCTGTGGCCAACACTCAGAGGGATGTTGAATAAGTCTCTCTGTTGGTGAGGGAAATATTGATCATAGAGGAGAGAATACTAGGTCTTCCTCTTCACATGTGCTCACTTATTTCATTTTCAGGTCATACATGGATATTATTGAATGTGAATAGGCCAATGCCGAGAGTTCACCGCATCCGAACCCATCTTAAACAGTTGTCACGACACATTCTGGGCTCTTACAATGCTACCCTCAAGGCAGGTCGGTACACAACCTAGGGTTATGAGGTCTAGATAGACGTATCACTTGATCCAAGATTAGTGGGATTCTTTTCCATGTTATTAAGTGGATGGATCTTCCTTTCCTATAGTGTTTGAAATGGTGTCAAAGCATATTCCATAACGATTAAAGCCACTTTGGAAGAGGGAAAACCCATAAACCTAGCCAACCCTTCCCTCACCCGTATCTACGAATTGTTGGAGAATATATAGGGAGAAGGCCCCACATCGTCTTAGTAGGAAATTTCAATTTTATATGGCTGGATAGAAAAGTCTTTTTTATACTATGAGTATTATAATACTACGAAGGTTCCTCATTCTAACATCCACCCAGTTCTAATTAGAATTTTCGTGGTCAATCCCAAAACCCTAGAATTTGACAGCATGATTGAATTGTTGATTAATTTTTTTCACTTTTTATTTTTACTCTACTTTGTGCCTCATATAGAAATTGTAAATGATGTGAGTGGTTATTTAGAATAATGTAATTATGTTCTTGTGATCCGGGATGGAATTTTTATCTCTCGCATTGATATAGTAACCATATATGAAGAATACACTCTTTATAGTTTTTCCAATAAATTAGGATTCTTTAAAAAAGTCACATTATTCCCAACCACCTTGGTCAAGAGGGTATCTCATCCAGTAATCCTTTCCTAAATATGGTTGATGATGATGTGGTAGGACTCTGACATGAAATTACTCATTCCTCCCATAACTGCCTCCACTTAATTATCATTGGAGTGTGCCCAAATTTGGGTGGCTTTATATCTTGATGGGGTATTATCAAGGCTGATTCAAAAGATTACAGGGCCATTGACTGCATCCAGTCATATCCCAAATATATATATATTGTGTTGCCTTCCCTAATTACTACTATAATAAGGCATTATATTCATTGTTGCATGAATTCAGTAGGGAATTCTCCCACACAACATATCCCTATGCAGAGTGACTCAGAATCCATACATATGGAGGGCATGGTCTACAGTCCAATTGAATTTTATCTGAATGGGACATCACCAAAAATCCAAAAATTGAATCCATCCTTGTGCATTTGGATCTAGAGATCAAACCTTATTCCAAGAATGAGTGTTATCCTACTTCAGTAACTCAGCATAGATTGGATCCATCTACTATGATGGTTCATCCTGATTAAATACCCATCGTGGTGGAGTGGAAAACCCAAAGTCCTAACATCAACATGAAACACCGAGTAGTATAGATATGGGCATGGATTCAAGTATTTACCCTTTCCATAAAAGTTATCATGGTGGAATTTACTGATGAGGAGAAAACCTTTTGAGTATTTTTATCGATTTGGGTTCTAGTGGATTCGATTAATGAAACCTTCACTTTCTCGTATACCATATTTTTATGGCTTTTGAGGATCTTATTGCTTATGAATGAAGCCTTGTTCAGTTCAATTCCTCACATCCTCAAATGAAGACCATCGAGGATATTACTGATGAATTTTACCATATAATGATTGAGGACGAAAATGATGATGACCAAGTGATTTGCCAAATAGAAGTATTGCTGGATTGTAAGGTTGGTGTGGCCAAGCTAAAGGTGCAACTGGAATCACCAAGTTTCAATTTTGATGCCATTAAATTGAAGGGTTTATATATCATGGTCGTTATGAATTGAGTGCATCTACTGGTTAAAGATGAAACAGAATAAGGGAATAATAATTTAAAACAAGCCCTCAATGGCCCTTGTTTGGTGACTATAAATCTACTAGAAAGAGTTAGTAATGCTTAATTTTAATCTACTTAGTTAGCATATGATATCATTGATTTTACATTAGGGAGAGACTCTAGATTGTCGATGTCTCCCATTTCCATTTATTTTGACTAGAAACCTTCTTGTTATGTGTTCTTATCTATTATTTTTCCTTGCAATGTCGATCAATTATAATTGACAATTTCTTCCAAAATAACCTCAACCAGATATTGATTTGAATATCAATCTAGGATAAATATACAACCACGATCTAATATTTTCCTAATCCAAGGTATGATGCGAGTATAGTTCTATTTTTGATAGAGAAACATGGAAAATCCTACAAAAATTTCTTCTTTTTCTCTACATAGGCCCCATTTTGAGGGATTTCTACCTATCAATATTTTCATCTATTTTGATTTTTTTCAAGATAGTTTTCCTAAACTGTAAAAAGTATAGGTTTAGCGAGATGATACTCAACTTTTTTCATGGGTTCCTTTTGTGGGTTTTCATCCTAGTGAGTTTCATCACTTTTTCATGGGATTTTTAATGTCTTGAAAACCATACTATCATTAATTTCTTTGTAGGTCAAATAGCATTGATCGAGATTGATTTTTTAGGTTGAACAATTTTGACGGTGATTTTCTGGGAAAGGGCCCAAATATAGGATTCATTGGCCCAAAATTTCCCAATAACATTAAGACATAAATGAGGGTTTTTTCTTTACCATGAATTTTTGGTTTATGGATATAGGATATGATATGGGTCATGGAAGCCATGGGTTGTACGGAAGTATGAAACACCTTTCCTAAGGACAATTTTTTCTTCGGTTGATGGGACATTTCTATGAGAATCTTATACATAGTTATCAGGGAATTTTGCACATAGTCAAACAAATTTTTCCTCAGAACATTGGTAGTCCATTTCCAATGGAAAATAACTTTAATGAGTATTTGAATTAATTTTTTCATTGAAGACCACAATGAGCGGTCTATTGAGGGAATGATTTTTGAAAGTAGTAAGGGGATTTTCATTTTCTCTGAATGGAAATTCCACTCCTACACAGATTTTAATAGTGTAAAGTAAGGATAAAGTGTGGTGGAGTTTAACATCGTATAACTAGGAAATTTGAGACTTATGATTTAATTTCATTTTACATTAAAAATGAAGGTGTTAAATGGATTGTCCTTTCCATTATAGTCTGAATTGAAATATTCCATCATGTTCAGGCATAAAAGAGAATATAGGATGTAAACTAAAATCCTTGGGTTTCTGAAACCAAAAGTTATGTGAGACATAAAACTTATAAGGGAGTACAGAGGAAGAAAAATCCTCTCCTAAGGATGATTCTTTGCATTGGTTTAAAAGCATTTTTTGTGGGAAACTTATTCAGATCCATTGAGTCATTGTGTGCATAGTCAAATAAAGGCGTCCTTATAACACTAACCTTCCATATCTAATTACCATTGATGGTTATGGGTATTAAGACATTATTAGACATAGGGTATGGTTTGTGAAGGCAGGGGGTGACCGAACATTAAGGGGGTATTTTAGACTAAAATTTACTGAGAATGGGTGGGAACATTATTCACATATTTTTGTGAGGAGGTTTCTTATGCAGTTCTAACCCTTGAAAAAGAAATGAACAGGGAATTTTTTCATGGATGGACTTGAGATATGATATTCAGGTGGCACTACATATCATATGATGATCAGAATAAATCTAGATGTAGTTATTTTAAATTTTAATGTTTATCCATATTTAGATGTTGTTTCCACATATGAATGGGGAATTTATGTACGACATACAAGCTCATCAATGAGGTGGGATTCATACCAAACTTTCCAATGTGTATTTATCTCACACACATGAACATGGGGTGAAATATATTCCTTGATATTTATGGAACCAAGAGTGAACATTGGGTATCAAGCATCATGTAGTTTTAAGGTCATGAGATTATGACATTAAAATAGAATCCCCATGTAATTGAAGGATATCCGGACTAGGATATCCTAACATGTTCAAGACTTGGGTAGAACAGAAAGTTTAAACCATGGTTATGAGGGATCTTAGATTAGGAGAAATGGTATGGGGCTTGGAAGTCATTGGGAATTCAGAGGTAGTAACACGCTATCCTAATGATGAATTTCCCTTTGCTTGATATTTTATTTTGGTTGAAAACTTATGCAGAGATTCCGTGACATTATTTGAATAGTCAAAAAAAGGTATGCCAAGAATTTTGACCCTCTATCTCTGATGGACATGGATGATTATGGGGATCTGAGATCTCTCAAATCATAGATTTTTATGGATGGGAATGATTTTTATATACATATTTAGAAATATTCATGCCATTATTACCCACATAATTGAAGATTTCAAAAAAATATCTAACTGATACGTAGGGTGGGGAATTCTGATTTCTTTATTGGATATACAATAGGTTTTGAGGATCTGGGTGTCCTAAAATTAAACTCTCTGCACATGTTTAGTCTGTATGTAGGGTGGGGTAATTTTAGCTATATTTTTTCCTTTGGTGATGGTTGGGCCTAAGATCCATCATCCAAGCATCACTATATATTCTACACACACTAGACTACATCCAGACGTAGTTCTTAGGGTACCTCATAGTTTAATGTCATGTGGTCTTGACTTTAGGTGTCCCAATGTGGAGGGGTGAACTCTAGCATGCCTTTTATGGTCATGTCACCAGGACCAACTATTTTGGATTGATTTTCCATGGATTTGTGGTAATCCCCTTCTAAGGTCCTTAATCCAACATTATTTGTGCATAGTGTGAGAAACAAGAAGACAAATAAATTCAATCCACCACCTAGGGATGGCATGATTAGGAAAAATGGTATTTAATGTTGGAGGGATGCTGTGAATATTTAACATCATATAATAAAAATGTTTTATCATGTTTTTTAACATCATGTTATTAGGAAAACTACCGTACAGTTTAATGTCATGTGTAGAGGATATAGATTCCATGTAGTTTATTGTCCTATGGCGAGGAAGTGGATAAATCAATGTGAAAGAAGGAACATGTTATTCTTCTTAAAATGGTCTCACAAATAAGAAATTTGTGTAATCCAGTTTCTTCAACATAGCTTTAATGCAGATAAGGGAACATGTTTAGGTGTTCCATGACCAAATCTAGGTCATAGGATCTCGGTGTCACTACAAATCCCATGGGATGATAGGAATCAAATCACACCCATCTATTCATTAAAAGAATCCAACATAGGCTAGTCTCATACAAAGTGGGTGGATGTTTCACTTTATAGGGTGAATTGGACCGAGACATATAGTCTGGGTGTCACTATGTATCCTATGTAGACAGGAATCAAGTTGTATGTTGTTCTATGACACGGCATGGTAGGTTACCAGTGCTAGAAGTGGTATCCTCTTATGTTAGAAGACTATTATTCCATGCAGTTTAATTTCATACACTGATGATGCTAGAAAATTAGTTTAACATCATGTTTCGAGGATGTATTTTCATAATGATCATGAGTAAGTTTGGGATAATTGGGCTGGGATATCTTGGTGTGCCCCAAATGTGAGGGTAAGAAGAAAAAATAAACCATGATCTCTGAGACCCTCAGATCACAATGAATGACATGTGTATTGGAATTTGTTGGGCATGTGGAGGTAAGAAAAGCCTCTCCTGAGGACAAATTTTCCTTTTGATGATAAGCCTTTTGTTGGAAACTTATGCAGAGCAATCGGGAAATTATGTTCATAGTAAAACAATGGTTTCCCTATGATACTAACTTCCTTTTTTGATGGTCATGGTGGTTTGGCGGTTATGCCCAAGGATATATAATCTAATCATCACTTCATGTCACATAAGAACATGAATCAAGCCACATATTGTTTGAAAATAATTCTCCTTATACTGGTATGAACAGTTTATAGGTAGGGGAATTCTTTTGAAGGGTGGCTGGGCTAGGATGTAGAATATAGGTGTCATCTTATATCCTATGAGGGAAAAAATCAAGCCACACATTTTTGTAAATGTATTCTTCTTGCAAAGGCCTAGTCCACATGTTGGGTGAGGGGGAATTTTTTAACCATTATTTTTCGGTAGTAGGTATATGATGTATGTTCACCCTTTTTCATGCAGGGAAACACCATACCCCCATTCTTAATCTCATGTGATCTATGATTTGTGTGATAAAAAAGGAATATAATGGAATTATCTCTCATTATAGAGGTAATTGAAGGTACAACATAGGAATTTTTTATCTTGTGGTTGTTAAACCAAGATATAGGATTTAGAAATCTCTACGTATCCCATCTATGGAGGGAAATCGATCCATACATATTTCTATGCAGAGAATTCCCCGAGTAGGTCTAGCTCGTAAACAAAGAGGTGGAATTTTTTATTAGGGTGGTGTTGGATAGGCCTGGGACATAGAGTATATGAATCACTATATATCTTGTGCATATAAGAATCAAGACACATGTAGTATTGCAGAAATAGGGTTCCCATGTGCATTTGACTCTCACATAATAACTGGGGAATTTTATCTTTATCCTGCACATATTTACCTCATGTGTGATAGATCATGGATTGGAGCACAATGATCCAATACAGTTTAGCATCATATGGTTAGGATGACAGATACCATGCAGTATAACATTATGTGTTAAGGACGATATATCTTGTGGTTTGATGTCATGTAATTAGGATGTTTTTTCCACACACATTAACGTCATGTGATCATGATGAATTATCATGTAGTTTTTTGTCCTGTGATTAGGACTATTACCATTGGCTTCATGAAATATTTCTTGAAAAACATTTCATTGGTGGGAGTTTTTGTGAGCTATGCATCCATTGAAATTAAGGCATGTGTTCAATTGGAGTAGACCATGTGTATGATATATGGTCCTTCCCATTATGACTCTAATTTTGGTGGTTTTTTCCCATGTATCATCGAGGATCTGAGGACCAACACCATTTCTTTTTCAAGGAAGGACCAGAGGTGAACCTTTTTTTTTAAAGGCTCATGCAATCCAATTTTGTTAAACATTAAAAGGGTTAAAAGTGTGAAATATTTTCTCACCCATGCAATATAACTCATTATGCTAAATTTTGGATTTCTCATCTATGGATAGTTGAACATGGATAGAAACACAAATGATGGTAGTTAATCTTTGATGGGTAGAACCCCCTCTATCTTGTAAATAAATGAGTATAGGGTTGCATGAGTGGCAGTGCATGTCATGGTCTAGTAAGCCCATAGATCGGGGAGGATCTAGTTCGATAATGATTTATTGTCCTTGTATATTGTCTTTTGGAGTATGTGGGATAGGGTCTTTTTGGAGGCCTCTATCAGTCTATTTTCCACTACATGGTTAGTTGGATGAATGTTTTTCCTTGATACCAAACTCTAGATATAATGTTTCCAACTCAAAAAGCCAGAAATTTGTTCCATTTTTCATTAGTATTGTATGAGGGACACTAAATATAGTGATGATATTTTATTTCACAAAGTTTACAATATTTCATGTCTCAACCACTTTGAGGGGAAGAAATTTGGCCCATTTGGAATAGAATTCGGTCACTGTGATGATATAATTGGTTTTTTTGGCTGTGGAAGGAGGGTATGGTCCCATGATGTCTATTACACAAATGGAAAATGGATAGAAGTACTTGGATGTGTTAATAAAATTGTGGATTGAGATAAAAAATTAGAATGAGCCTAATATGAATGAAACTATTTGGTTAATTTAGTGTAATCTTGCATCACAGTGGGCCAATAGTGTCCAAGTCATAGAATTTGATGACAGAACATAGATCCTAACTGGTGTTCCCCACAAGATCTAACATACACTTCATTCATAATGGTAGTGGTCACTTTTCCATAAATGAATCAGAGAAGAATCCCCTTAAGGCCTCACTTATTAAGGTCCTTTTGTTGATTTGTGAAATCATACATAGAAAATTTAATCACTCATCTTCAGATTGTTTCTCATCTAGCACTTTCTAGGGGTAGTTCTCCCTTTTGAAGGTAATCTATAATGGGAGTCATTCAATCGTTGGTTGGAAGATATATCTTAGGGACAAGACTGATCTCATCAATTTATTCTATGTTGGACTGAATGAATAGTAAGATCATCCAACGGTGGGAAATGATGATGACCATTTCTTCTGAGTAAAGATCATCTAGGTTTGTGGCTCATTTTCCAACACATCGGTCCATGCATTTTGTGACATAGGGGACATTAGTTAATGTCAGATTTGATAGGTATTCTCCCATTATCTCTTGAATGTGGTCCATAAAAGGGATTATCTCGTCTTTTTTGATATCATATTAACCATTTAATTTATTAATGAGTGGTTCTGAGTCACCTTTTATGTTCAAGTGTTAGGCTTGTACTTGAAGTTCCATCTCCAATCCTGTAATGAGGGCCTAGAAATCTAGTTCGTTGTTTGATCACCCCTATGAAACTCAAAAGGAATTGGGAAGGACTTCATTTTCCGAAGATTTGAGAAGGTCTCTCAGCCCCAATTTATTGAACATGAGGTCTTCCGTCCTTTTTCCCATCGGTCTTATGGATGCTCTACCAAAATAAATCTTCCATTTTGGGATTCCTATTGAACAGATAACACTTATTCATTTGGTATTTCAGATTCTAATGGGGCCATCTCTGTCAAAGGTTGATTTACCATAAAATCTTTTAACACCTGTCTATTGAAGGATTTATGAAGTATAAACCGTATAACAAACTACGATAGGATGACTGCCCACCATGATAGGAATTCAGTCACCATTTGATAAATGAGAATATACTTGAGTGGTTTCATACATGAGACCAAATGGACCATGTGGTGCTGCTAATAGTTTCAAGGCTTCAAGACTAGAAGTATTATGTCTGGTTATCTCTTCTCTATATTCAAATAATGAGTCTCAACATCGATCATGGTTCTGTTGAGATAATAGAGACTATTCTCACTATTGACATCATTATTTTCTGTGAGTATGGTGCATAAGGATCACTCGAAGACAATAACATACAAAATTAGTGGTCTTCCTTCAACGGGAAACAATAGAACTGGAGTAATCAAGATATATTTCTTTAGGATGTCAAATTATTCTTGAAAATCATTATTCATTTGATATTCTACCCCCTATTTCATCAACCTAGTGAAGGGAATACATTTTCCAACAAGGATAGTTGTGAAATTCTGAATGTTGGCTAGATATTGTTGAATTCCTCTCAAATCTATGAGGTTTCTAATATGTTACATGCCAAGTATATCCTTCATCTTATCAAGGTCAAATTATATTCCATCGTGGCTTACGACGAAGATGAGTAATTTACCTAAGGTAACACCAAAAGACCATTTTAAAGGTTTCATTTTCAGACTATGATATCATGGTTTATTGAATATAGTTTCAATGTCATAAAAGTAGTCTAAGAATTTTCATGATTTAACCACTAAATAATTAACATAGAATTTTATGAATCTTCCCAACAAAGTATTGAAGATGCGATGGATGGCAAGTTGATATGTGGCACTAGCATTATTAAGACTGAAGCGCACTACCTTGTAGAAAAATACTCATTTGGTGACCCTGAAGGTGGTTCCCTCTTAATCTTATATGTCCATATAGATTTCATTGTATCCATAATATCCTTCCATGAAGGATAGATCCTAATATCCAATAGTTCCATCGATTAGTAATTCTGTATTCGGGACAGGGAGGTCATCTTTCAGACTATTCCGATTGAGATCCTTGACTTCAATGAAAATTATGATATGCCAATTATTTTTATGGGAACAATATAATCCAAACATATTGGGTATTTTAACTCCTTAATTATGTTTTATTTTATGAGATTTTCGAATTCATCCTCAGGTTTGGGAGCATGTGTTGGGTTCATTCTTATGGCTGGTTTCTTTTAGCCATGATGATTTTCTACCATGCCTATGTGGTGAGTAGCCACTTCAGGATCGAGTGTTGGAATTTATCTCTTGTTTAAGGTG
Source organism: Viscum album (assembly GCA_963277665.1). Lineage (NCBI taxonomy): Eukaryota > Viridiplantae > Streptophyta > Magnoliopsida > Santalales > Viscaceae > Viscum > Viscum album. The sequence goes on along the minus strand of OY728148.1, from coordinate 20,000,533 downwards.
AAAAAATCCTGATTCTACCTTATAAAAGAGGTTTATAAATCTTTATCTTCAAAATATATGGCCACACAGATTAAAGTTTGTAGTGAGTCTTCTTCAGTACCCAGTTTTATTTCTATGAGTTTATCAATTGTGGTAGATAAATCCGCATCAAATTCTACAGGGGTGTCCATAAGGTATAATTAATAGTAATATTAAACACATTCCTTGTAATATTCTATTTATTTTGGAGAAACAATTCTTAATATTATCTCTCTAGAGTTGAGAGAAGAGTTATGATTTTTGGCATTTAGAGGTTGAAGCGACTTCTTATGATTTTCTGACAGTGGTGAATCTTATGGAGAGTATAGAGTGATGTAATGAAAAATATGTTCTTTATATTATTTATTATTGGATGATTTAGAGATCATATGTATCCCTGCATATGGATTGAGGGAATTTCCATTTGGGAATTCTTCATTTTTGTCGGGCCAGTGGAACTTCTAACATAGCGAGGCTTGGCGGTGACGACTGAGTTCATGAGAACTATAAAAAATGAATTTACATTTGGACTCATTAACTCCACATGATTTATTTAAAATATTTATTATTCACTGAGATGCTTGAAATTATTATCAGGGGGCATTTCCAAACCATTTGGAGTGGTGATTCAATCAATCCCATCGACTAAGGATTGATCTCCATCACACTCCTAGGATTCTACATAAATATAATGTGACTTGAAATATTCTAATGGGGCCATATTAGGGCGAAATTTTCCACTATATCCATTGGGGAAATATTTTACACATGGATTTTATGATTAAGTAATCATTGTGTGCTGATGAAACTAGGGCCTTCCTAGAAAGGTGTTGAAGGTCGTGTGTTTTCAGATCACCAGAAATTATGTGTTGTCCAGGAGGTCATTAAATCGAGTTTTGATCTTGATTTTTCCTAGTGGATTATACTAAATTTTATCATATATCAATAGTTTTGTAGTGTATAGAGTCATTCTATCATCATTTTAGCTCAACTGACAAAGTGTTCGTAGTGGAATGAGATTAACACTAGAGCCATTATCGATGAGGACTTTTAGGATATCGAAATCATTTATCTTTCCATAAACAGATAAGAGTTTTATGTGTCCTTGAATAATGGTCTATTCGTCTTGATTTATGAAGGAGATAATTAGATGGAATTATTATGGATCAATCTCTATCTGATAGACTTCAACAGTAGTTACTTTGGATTCAACTCCTAGAGGATTGAAAAATATTCTATAAGCACTTCTCTAAGATCATTTAACAAATTTAGGGAATCTAGGAATGAAAATATGGATGGTACTAAAGCTAATTGTTTCATAATATCATAATTATGATCTAAGGCCAGTGCATCCCAACTTTAGGATACTCTTTTTCAAGCACTATAGGGGATTGAGCAATTGATGAAGATGAACTGGTTTCCAGGACAGGAGTTGGTGGTGAATTTTACTTTTTATATTTGGTTGGGTAGGTCTGCCAAAATGAAATGGGATTTTAGACATTTTTTCTTACTCTAACTAATATTCTAGTATGATCGGTCCAGAGTGTATTCTGTTAGGGGAATCTTAATTTTCTAATTACTATGGGGTTTACTAAAGGGATCTTCTGTGAGTTTCTAAAAGATTGATAGTTTGAGTGAGAGTGCATCCTAGAACTGGGTTTCTTCTCTGACTACATCTTCCTAGGTATCTTTGGATTATATGACCTCTTCTTCCATCTCCCCAATTTGATGTGGAGAACTGAGTTTCATATCAATAACCATTATCAAAGAAGTGATCCACTATGTGAATGAAATTAATGGAGCTAAAGATCAGTTCCTTATTTGATGATGACTCTACCTGATCAATTTATTATATTGGTTTCATTTGGTGGGATAGTTCCTCTCTCTTCAAATTTTATGGCATAAAATATTAGAGTTTCAAATTCAACATTGGACTTTGTTTATGACCATCTTCTTGCACTCAGTCCAAAAGCTTCTTAGAGGATTGTGGGGACAAGGATATCAGATGCATTTCATCAGAAGATTTTAGAGGAATAGTCAGTTTCTTCAACTAGGCATGAAGAATTCCGGGGGTTTGGTTGACTATTTTCCAAGTCATCCAACTATCTAACTTCTGTTACCTTTTTTTAAAAACATTTTCCCACTCCCCACCTTCATCCGGGTTAGTGGTGGAAACATATGACACTTGTGCTAGCGGTGGTCCTAATTTGACTTTCCCAAAATCTATCATTCTTTGTTGAAGGTCCTTGAAGAAGAAAAACTCCTAAATTGTGTGTCCCAGTATCTGGTCTAAGTGAAAATAATCTATCATGTTCTCAATACCTCCTTCATCAGAACTCTTTATCTCTGGTAGCTTGAGAAAGTTGCAATTAATGGAGGATAAAAAGTATCCATGGACATGGTCATATCATAATGAGTAATATTTATTCATTTATTCCATAAATTGATTTTGAATGGGTCCCATTTACTCATCTTGATGAGGCGGAGGCTACTATTGACATCTAGAAGTCCAAGATAGATCCAGTGTGGGCCTTAGAGCTGGTGAGGAGGAGGGGGTGGTGTAAGCATAACAGAAGCTTCGACATCCCTTCCCATTCTTTTTCTTTGGGCTGATGGGGCTGCTTGTGACTTGATATTAGTCCTTTGTAAGGAATACTCTATCCATTGAGCAATGGTAGAAAAATAATAAAATCCAGTCATACATTTTACCAGAATGAGTAGATTTTACATATCACCATGGAGTTTATTGATTCACATAACATGCATCTCACCATGGGTCATCGTCCGGTTTAATGATTAGGCCATACCTTTCAATCTGGAAATGAAATTTGAGACTTTTACATTCTCCCACTATTTTTAGTTCATAAGGTTACTATTTCCCCCAAAATGTGTGTTCTGATTAGGAATCACTATTTCTGGATGGTTTCTATTGGATTTATTTATGGAATAAAAAACATCTAATGGTTCTGTATCCAAAGGGTCCTTCATTCCAAAGGCAGGTGTTTGTTAGGTTTATGGACCTACGATACTTAATAACTCCCACCAGTCTAGAGGATGGGAGGTTGGGCTCATCATACCCTTTTGGGGGGAATTATTTCCTACTCTAGGACTCTCTTATAGATTTAATATATGTTCATTAATCCTTATTAATTTACCATATATAATTTAGGTTTCCTTTGAGATTCACAATCAATTATTTAACATGTATGAAATTCAAAATCATCCATATGTATTCGAGGATATTCATTAATGGAGATATCTATATGTATTCAATGTTCTCCATCAATGGTATCCTCTCACATACAACATAGATATTATTTATCCATTGTCACAATGATTCTGGTTTTTAATCCACTTAGTGGGGAACTCTAGAAATTATGGTAATCTAGGTAGTAAAAAAGATGTTTTGATATTGGGATCATAACCATCAATGGGATACCTACATATCCCCATAAAAGGAATCAGAACCCCTATAGTTCAGTTGAAATTAATGGGGCACATCATACATTTTAAGGTCATGTGATAAGGACATAACCATAAAATTTAATGTCATGTGGGAACAAAATCATAGATGGAATATGCCTAGTCAAATCCTAGTCTAGGACTTAAGCCTAAGAAGCCAAAGGAATTTGGAAATTATATATGTTTCTAAGTTGGATTAGATGAAACTAGGATTGTAGCACAGAAATAATAGGGTTGAGTTGGATTGTTGAGTTTGAACCTCCAGGAGGCTTCCTACGCATCCCAATTGGATGGGGATCAAATCCCACATAGTTCGGTAAGTCTCATAGAGGAATACAACCCTTTTAGGGATATAGGTTAGGGATTACTTCTAAATTGGATTCCTTTGTAACAAGTTCCATGAGATATTTCCTAACTCAGGGAGATTTAGAGGGGCTTAATTCGGGGTTTACTTCCCAGGAAGTTCCTAGATTAAGGGAGTTAGGGTTGGACTCTTGATGAGGATGTCTAATGAGCTCGAGCCCTTGGAGAATGCTTCCTACAAATCCCAATTATGGTGGGAATCAGAGTTATTGTATTAAAATTGGTGAGGTGTATTTTGTATATTTTTTACAAATCAAAAATCTCTATGCCCACATGAGTCACACTGTGTGTGAGAAACAAGAGGATGTGAAAGATTCAAAAAACCACGCACTTTCTCCTTCATTGATGGAAGTGGTCGGGCCTACAACAAAAGAATCCAAGGTGATAATGGATGAGGATGCAAAGAAATGAACCTTTCAATGTGAAATTAATGTGAATTTCGTTGGGTATGGCCTAAAATTATGGGTGATTACTCCATGAGGGATCCCTAAAATTGATCCTAGTAGAGGAGGGGGAATTTTTGTTTTAAAAAAAATAAAGAAGGTGTGAACTGTACCTTCCCTATAGAGGAACTGAGGCTCTGTGTCTTAGAGACAAGGGATGAACATGGGCCAAACCCTAATCCTCCCAAATGGGAACTCCTAAACACTATTACTGTGATAATATCCTTCGTGACTATGGAGATACATATCCACAAGAATTGCAAGAATCCTATTTTCTTAATAGGAAAAGTATGGGAAACCTATAACTGTAGAGAAACAAATCCAAATAGGATACACACCAGTGTGCCTTTCCCTAAGGTTTTGTAAATCAGGGGGTATTGGTGGAGGCTTCAACATGATCCCTTTCAGATTACGGAGCCAATAAAGAAGAATCTCTACCATGAATGGCTTTGAATAAGGCTTCATGAAAAGATCGAAGAGGCTGAAAAGGTGAGGTGAACCAAAGAGGGCCACTAAAGTCTCTGGCATGTAGGTATTGGGAACACAAGTACATTTGGGTTACTTGATGTCACCCTATGTTATGAACAACCTAGAGGATAAGACTTGAGTGAAACATGGTTCAATCCTTCAAGGGTCTTTATAATTATTCCCAGATGTGGGGTTCTCAAGTTGATGTATAACGAATAGAGGGAAAAAAGTGTTCTTGATTTAGGGAGGTTGGTCACTTTGGTCAAACAAGTGTTATGTATTTTAAACACTAAATGGACTTAAGTTATATGATCCTATTTTAATCCCTTTCTCTTAGGTGTTAAACAACTACATGGGATATTTCATAGGAATTGGGAAAAGCACTTGGGAAACCAGAGCTACAATAGGGATTCAAGGAAATTTTTCTATACAAATGAAGACCCCAAGGGTATATTTATAGGCCAAAACAAGACCTTGGGTGAATTTATTTTGGTCACACAAGTGGATTTCACGCCAGTTTGGGGTGCCCAAGTACCTTGTGTGCTTATAATTATTTGGCTCAACTTGGGAAATTTCAAATTGGACCCTTTGTAAATTCTGAAATCCTCCATGTATTTTCTCTACTTTTTTATATGGTAGTTCACTTTTTCACTTTTTCATTCATGAAATAGAACAATGTTTCAACAAAGTCCCCCCTCCCACAAGATTGGTTTTAAATTAAAAGAGTGTCTTATTCCAATGTAAAATGATGATGAAAATTCCAATAAGTTGGTCTTGATCTACCACTCAAGGTATAACTGCGCAAGGTATAATCGTGAAAGGTAATGGTGCAAAATGTAGTGGTGCATAAGTTTAACGTAGATAGGTAGACTTAGACATATATATATATAGGCCCTTCAATTTTAAAAAAAATTACAAAGGCTCAATCTATTTGCACACAAGTTTCATTATTCAGACACTATTTTTGAAAAAATTGGTCACAATTCTTCTGTATGTGTGTTTTTTTAGTTGCACACTGAATTTGGGGTGATACCATTACATTCCATAGTTTTACATGTGCGCCGAACGTGGGGCGACACCCTTGCACACCGCAGGGTCACTTGCATGCCGAATGTGTGGAGAAACCCTTATGTGTTGTAGTTTCACTTTCACTCCTTAATTCCTTTGTCAATTTTTATTAATTATTTTCTAAAAATTTATAAAATGAAATCACCTAAAAATGAATTTTGATATATTTTCTTAGTTCAATGGCTCCTAAAAGAATATCTCCCAAGAGAATTTTAACTTCTGATCAATTAGCCAGAAATATAATTGATGATATGATGAAGATCATCGAGCATGATTACTTTGATGTTTGTGACACTAATCTCCATAATTTGGAAAATTATCTGAATAAGTATCACCATGTTTTTCCATAGTGTAAATATCTTCCACTTTATAGTTATGTTCATATGTAGGATGCCAACATACCAGATCCAAAGTATTATGTTCCAGTTTCTTGGTTTTAAGACCCTACAAAATTCTCATATACTAATGTTTAAGTTGTGGGAAAATATATAAATGATGAGACAGAATACAAGTATCATTTTCTACATTATATCACATGTCATCTAGATTCTAAATCACATACGCCTGAGCTACAACCATATTGATATTCATCCATTTTTTAAGATTCTCAAAAAGATCAATCAAAGGGATGGAAGAGAAGTTGGTACTTTCACTCAGGAGGGGGTGTTAAATCAACATTTATGTGGGCATAATGGGTTCTCAAAACATGTGTGGAATTTATGTATGATGTGAACGATGATGGAATTTATGAAGCCGTATGGGTTGGGAAAACCTTTGTATATAGAAATGATGATTTTTTTTCCACAACAATTGAGTAGATGGCGTCCAGAGAAAAATTCATTCCATTTTAAACATGTATAAGTAGGAATTATTTGTGGGGATTTCTATAATATTTCAATTTCTCCGATCCTTGGTGATATGTACGATGAATTTATTTATCCAAATATGACATGGAATGATGTACAAAAGACACCAGCCTAGGAACATGTTCATTTTGAAAGTATTTTAAAAAATCAAGAATGAAGACATGAAAAATTCCCACATAAGTAGGTATATTCCCTCAGAGTAATGGATGGAAATATTCTTAGTGAAGAAAAAGGAGAAAGGTCTCACCCGCATGCATCTAACTAGTTGTTCTAAGGCAGAAAAGTGGGGTGTTCCCGAAAATATCTGGACAACATTAGGCAAGGGAGTGTTTGAAGGGCGGGTGGTGGGTATGAAGTTTACTCCAAAATTTATTTAAAGACACATATTTAGGGTTTCATGGATATGTGGTTCATTTTATATTTTTTGCATTTTCGATATTTGAAGGGTGGCGGAAGGCCTGTAACTTTTTTTGTAGCGGCCAAGCTGGTATAGAGGAAGATGGTGGGGTTGGATACCCCTATTTTGTAAAATATCCATAAGAGATTGTTTCATATTCATGGAGGGATGTAGTATTTAAGAATATTAGGACTATTCTAGGTTTTATGAATATGAATTTCCACTAATTTCAGAACCTATATTGTGCATAGTGAGATCCAGGTCCTCGGAAGTTTATTCTGACCACTTGTTTATGCTTTCTCTGGTATTTCACCTTTGTCCTTGACACCTTATGACATTAAGGTAAGGTTGACTATGGTCAAGGAGGTCTATATTTTTTCCTTTGGGAATCCACATATAGGGATATTGTTTGATAACAGGATGACCATCTTAGATTTAAGGGCATATATGTTTTCTTGTAGAGAGGGTGGATTGGTCACCAGGATTGATGGGGAAATCATATGCAAGGCCTGTGATCCTTAAAGATTAACACATAATTTTTTATGATTTAAATCTATTAATTTATCTACTCCAGTTCAAATCATATTAGAGAAACATCTGATGGTGTCTTGATAACTATTGTTGTTGATGACTATAGAGAAGACCAGGGTAGTATTTAATTTACCTATCGCTAATGCAACAGGTCGATTGACTATTTAGTATGCTGAGATTTTGGTTTCATCATACCATTAATGGGTGATAAATAATTTTTTACCTTGGTTTGAAGTAAAGAGATGAATTATGAAGGAACCATCTCATTTGGAAGGTGCTTCTTCATTATCATAGGTTGATTCATCCGAGTCAGAGGACAAGGATGTCAAAGCTCCAAGTTTACCAAAGCCACCTTGTGCAATATGTAATCCACCTACTAGATTCTAGAGGTATAACCCATTATCACCATGTAAAGATTCATTGAGATGGTCTAGTATTCATCGTTCGTATTAGTAGTGGGTCTCATTTTCTTTTCCACTATCTCTGACAGAAGGAATTGGGAGGCCTATCAGATCTTGGACCATGGGGTCATCTTCACAATCGGATGTAATGTACTATGAATATGTACAACTATAGGTTGATCAAACATGTAAAATCATCTATTTTGATGCTAAAACCAAATCTATAAATTTTTGTGAGGGGTTTCATATTCAAAGAATAGGATATCCATGAGCTTCATCATAAACCCAATTTGGGAATAATCCTAATGAAGTAAGGATTCTTATTTGGGAGTTAGAAATGATCATATATGAAACAAATGAATTAATTCCCCCCACAAAACAAGTGATTTATATGATATATTGGGTGTGCCACTAAAGTTATTGACCCCTTATTTGAAGAAGAATGGTGTGATTTTTTTGATTTTGAAGATGTAGGTTTTATTTTTCTCAAATTTGTTTCTACTTTGCTATTTTAATTTAGTCAAATCATTATTTCTCAGGGGAAATACCATCTTAAATTGTAATTACCTAAGGTAAAGTTGACTAAAGATACATCACCACAGTATAGACCTAGTTGTACTACATTTGGATATATTGAATCACCCCATGAATCAGAAGAGATATCCCTAGACCGACATGCAATGGAGGATGAAATGGTAGGAGGATTGCAGTCTCCAATACCAGTTTTTTGAAATGATGATGCAAGTCCAGCCAAAAATAAAACATAGAATATGATATAGTGATGAAATAAAACAATGGTTAAACGCTTTCTTAAAAGTGTTAGGTATTCCTGAAATCCTTAATTTCATCCTAATCAATATAAAGTGTTTAAACTTCTTGGGATTGCGGGAACTTCTTCTATTTCTCCCCTTAGGGAAATTACTGATGAGCCTTGGGGAACCATGGAGGGAAGTTCTGGTCAAGTGAAAATTTCTTCCGATTAAGAGACTCCTTTGACTAAAGGGTTATTTAGGCCAGAGGAAACAACTGTTCCAATCACTGCTTCTATTACTTATACTATAAGAGAGGATATCTCGATTAAATCATAGGTTCTTCATGTGAAACTATGTGTATTAACAATTTAATTTCATTTCTATAATATTTCTATCTCATTACATGCACCATATAATACTGTGATGACTGATGCTAACCCTACAACTATTATTAGGGAGGTTGTTCAGGGTCCAAAAGTTTTTGGAAGAGATTAATGAACTAACCACATTGAATATTCTCCTAGGAAAGACTAATATGGGACTTGGTATGTAATTAGAAGCTATAATACATCTTGACATGCCTTTTTAGGAGACATTGGAACAAGTTAATGTGATCAATGGTTTAGAAGAGTGTGAATTTACTTATATAGAACCATGTGGTCTTGAATTTTTAATGTATATTCTATCAAAATTACCATGCATAATTTTATAACCATAATTGGTTGAAATGGGTAGATCCATATATAGAAACTATTGCATGGATGATGTTGGGATGAAGCATTGACATCACTATCAATCCCACTTTTGTGGAGGTGTTGTCTCAGGTAAACCATGAAAATGAAAATATTCCTAAGGTTCATATGGATAATTCTAAGTAGGCTCAAGAAGGAATCCCACACCAAGAAATGTCAACCAAAACTAATAAGGTTGGAAATGTGGGGGAGGAGTCTTCACAAGCTACCGATCAGTTATTAGGCAGGGGTTATCAACATTTTTATTATTACCTCTATCACCATTCCATTGAAGTTAATCGTTATTTAAATTCATCATGTAGGATTTTCAACTTCAATGGACTGGTCCAAAGGGGGAATTTATTCATAAGCTCAACCAGCATCAAGACGTAAAGAAGCCACTATTAGGGAAGTAATAGAACATGGAACTTCTTTAAGCACATCGATCCTGAAATATGACCCCCCTTATGATAGCGATTTTGAATTAGATTTGGAGATGAATTAGGATATTTTTCTTGCACGTCAAAAGTAATTGTAATATATATGGAAGATAACATATGAGGTGTCCCTTGAGGAACCAGCTTCACAAATTCCACAGCATTCATCTCTGTTCACTACATTGGGATTTGGTGGCTTGGAATAATGTGAAATCTATACTATAGAGAAGGAAACCATCCTTAAAATGGATCAATAGTAGAAACTTTAACACGATATGATAAAATATAAATTTTTTGTCAATACTGATGAATTCCTTGTAGTATTTTCTCATGATGAGGCTAATCATACTACAAAGATGATAGGACTTAGTAGTCAAGTTAAAGAGAAGGCTATTCAAATTTCGTGAATCCAACAATAGATGGATATAATTATATGGTAGCTAGAAAAACATCATGTTTTCATAGAAGAAGCAAAGAAAAATGGTAAAAAACTATTGTGGATTCCAACGAAGCACTTTTTCAAGCTTAGGAGAGTGAGACTACTCTGATAACTGAACAAAATTGGCAGTTTATGGAGATTAAGAGGCTATCAAACAAATGAAAATATATATTGATGGATGTTTAGGATTTATAATGGATAAACCCCATTTTTTAGATGTTATTTTGGGACTTTTATTTCTTATAAATTAATATAACTCTGTTTTATATTCATTTACATCTTCATCCCTGCATATTTTTCCTAAGCTAAATATTAAAGAGACTTAGCAGGTAAGATTTGAATTTTTATTAGATTCCCCTTTTCAGGTTTTCAACCTAATAGGATCTGTTCCTTTTAATTTTATTGCTCAATATTTTCTATACCATAAAGAGTGTAAGTTTAATGAGATAATACTTGACTGTTTTCCATATTTCCCTTTGTGTGTTTTCAAACTGGTGAGTACTATAAGTCTTTTTGTTGGTAGTTTATAGTTATTCATGTTCGACTAATAAGTATAATGTTTATGGTCAAGTAGCTTTATCAATGAATTTTGAGATCATAACCTAAACATGGCTTGATATTTGGAAAATGTAACAAAATTATTTTTATATTTATTAGGGGAATCTTGAGTCATGATGATTTTTTATGGTCACCAAATCTAGAACATGAAGTACAGAAATAGAAGAGGTCTCTTCTAAGAACAAAGTTACTGCAATTTGACAAAACCATTATGGGGGTTATATTATGCAGGTCCATCTAGGGAATATTTTCCATAGACAAATAGTGGCATCCCAATGCTGAAAAGCCTGTTACGTAGGCGAATATTAATCAAGGACACCTAAGGGAATATATTGCACTTTCAGATAAAGGAGATCTCATAAATTTGTTATTTTATTTCTAAAAATCAGTGAATGTTTATGGAGATTCGGATTTTCCTAAGAAAATGTTTATTTTATGTAGGAATGTAACTAAACATAGAGGGGATATATCTAGTCGTTATTTTCAAAGAATTGGAGGAATATGCTCTCTAAAAATATTTTACCCAAATGTAGGAAATTTGGTGCCTATAGTTTTAGGTCATATAACAAGGACCATAATATCATGGAAATGATGGATGATAAATGTTCAAATGATCAAGGTTATTTCAATATGATTTGAACACGTGGAGGGGAAAAATGTGTAAACTATGTTCTTGGATGATTTTGGGTTGATATAAATTATATGGGAAAATATACTATGGGATACTGATTTAATATATTGGTTATTGTATATCATCCTCTTGTTTTGAATTGGATAGAAAAGGCTTCTACCAAGACTTAAGTTACCTCTATTTTAAAAACCCGTTATGGGGGTTGTATTAAGTAGGACCAGCAAGGGAGTATGATTCAAAAACAAAAATTGGAATCTTTTGGATGATAGGCCTATTATGTAGGAAAATTTTATGTAAGGCTACCAAGGGGCACGTACTTCATAGTTAGGAAAAAGAGTCATCATGTATCAAAAACTATGCCACCAGATACCATTGAAGGATTATGAAGAACTGAAAGTATTCAATATTAAGAGTGTGAAATTTGAAATAGGTTATGTTCAATTCATAGTAGAAATGTTTTAATAAATATTGGACATGATCTTAGATTCACTTACATAGATCTGACTCATATGTATAATGGGAATATATTTTTTTACCATAGTGGGATCTCTATAGATTGGACCCAAAATAATGGTCTCCTACATGAATTTTTAATTGTATGCAGGAGATGATTAATTTTATTTTATCCCATAATTGGAACTGAGATCTAAGTCCTAGTTTTAACTACTCATATCAATAAGATGAGAATCAATCAATACATAGTTCTTTGTGTACCATTCAGTTTAAACTCATGTGAAAAGGAAATTAGGGGCTTTGATATAAATTGAATTTGAATATCATCATATATTCATAACTCATACATGGGAAAGAAGATTATTTTTTATAACATCCTGTAGCTGGGCCCAGGAATAAAAATCTGGATGTCACTACGTATCTCATTTAATGAGAATCATGCCACACATAGTTCTTGTAGGTCCATGCGGTTTATCATCATGTGGTGGGGATGTGAAGTGATTATGATGTGAAAAATAATATTGTTGTTGGACCAGAGAATAAGTTTCACTACATATCTTGCTGAAGTATGAATCAAGCCACAAGTTGTTCTTAAATAAATATTTCCTAACTCTAATCGAACTCACGTATCTCAAATAATGAGAATCAAAAAACATGTAGTTAATTTAAGGATATCATGAAGGTTATTGTCAAGTGATGAGGACATGTAACACAAATTAGGAATTGAAATGCCTTATTTATGCAGATAAGTTCATTAACCAATTCCTAAGATCACATGATTTCTGCACGTTATTAGAAACAATGAGTGGTAAAAGGTATCTTCTGTAATACAAAGGTATACTAATTTAAGGATATGGGTATGATAATTTTATGTTGGCTAATCTAGGTTATAGGACCTGAGCATCACTATGTAACACATTGAATAAATAATTAATCTGCAAGTAGTTCTTGAGATTGTTCCCCATATCAATCAAGTTTTGACATGGGGAAGAGGTCTTTTTTATAATTTTTAGGTTGATGGTTGGGGAAAAATAGGAAATTCTAGGAATCAATTTGTGTCTCATTAAAATGAGAATCAACTTTAATGTATTGTAATAAGTCTCTATGAAAATTTGATTTGTGCATAGGTAAAATTCAGAAGGGTTTCATTCATGAAATTGCATCTAGGAACAAGATTGGATATTTTGGTCTCACTACATATCTCATATGGATGAGAATAAATCCACACAAAGTTCTTATAACATTCCCTATGTAGGTTTGATTCATACACATTGGGAATAAATAGTCTTTTTCTAATTTTTTTATCATGGCTGGGCCCAAGGATGAAGATCTAGGCATCTCTACATATCCCATTGAAATGAAAACCAAGCTAAAAATTGTTCTTGAAAATATTGTTCCCCACCCAAATTGAGTTTTATGTGAAACATGGGGGGATTTTAATATATTTTGGAGTAATGGTTAAATGTAACACACAAGATGGTATGAAGATCAAACCACGTATTCTAGAAGAGTACACTGTATTGATTTGGTTCTTATACAAGAGTAAAATAGAAAATAACTTTTTATGGTTAATATATAGGCCTAATATTGGATATCTAGGCATCACTATGTATCCCATTAGAACGAGAATCAGGCCACACATAGCTCTTGAAAATAGTATTCCTTGTTCATATCTTACTCATAAACAGTAGGAATGGAAGAATTCTCATTTTTTAGCTCAACCTAAGATTGGAGATATGGGTGTAACTACGTATCTCATTAGAGTGAGAATGAAGCCATATATAATTCTAGTAAAGGGGTATCTATGAGGATCTGATTCAATAATAGAAAGAAATAGGATAAATGTGCCACTAAAGAGTATAAATATTGTGAGCAATGATTGTGCATGGAAGCTACTCATTTTTAAAGAACCACAAGGAACTCTAATTTATTGTATCTTGGGGGATTTCATAATGTAAAATTAAGTAGAGTTTAATCGTATAGTTTAATGTCATGTGGTGAGGAAAAGTGATGTCGTGTAGTTTAATGTCATGTGAAAAGGACAAAGATTCTAAAATTTTTAAAATAATGCAACACAGATGCTTATTGTTGTTATGTAGTTTAATGTCTTGAAACTATCACATTACTCTATGTGAGTACACAAAGCACTTCTTCAAGAATCATTCACTGGTTGGAGTTGTAATAAGTTCTCAATCCATTGAGACTATCGAATAAGCTCTTGTAGATGCTGAAAAGAGCTCTGGGGATAAGGAAGGTTTGAGCGTGACAAAGAGAACCCATATTTGGAACTGGTGATCCATTCTGGGGGTCCCAGAGGGGCGGCGTGAAAAAAAATGGCAAGCTGCATGAAAAAAATATGTCATGTGTGAAAAACTCCGGGATTCACGAGTGTTTTACTTGTGGATGCGTAACTCTTTTGTGCCACCGCTCCGCATGGTGGATCTCTACGCTGCCAACATTGGGGGCGTAATATTTCATAAAGAATTTCTTTCCACGCGGACCCATGATCCTGAGCACCTATAAATAGAAGGCCATCCCTTCGACTTCAGCCCAAAAGAATCTGAACTGTCTCTCCTGCATGAAATTCCTCCCTCATGTGCGCAAAGAAGATGGCTCTCAGGTACTAAATATTTCGTGCTAGGTCGCCCGGGGGTCCACCTTTGTGTGAGACCCCTCAGGCTTGATCTTCTTCATAAGTCCCCTCGAGCCCCTTCCCCGCATGCAATTCCTTCTGATTGTGTATAATTAGGTCTTCGGCACGTCGACCCGCTCTTTTTCGCGCCCAACACTCAATTGGGTGTCGGCCCAGAATTTTTCACACATGGCACTCCATTGCGCAATGGCCTATACTTTTTCGCGCGCACAATTCCTTTTGTGCACTCACCCGACCCCTTTTTCACGCAATAGTCCATTTTTCGTGCAAGCATCCCACTTTGTGCGACTGTGATTTCCCTCCTCCGGGCATCATTTTCAAGCACCTCCCGCGCCCACAACACCTTCTCCATATACTCATTTCCCGTGAAACCTCCTAGGTTCACACGAAGTAACTTCAAAGCCCCCTAGACGATAACTCCCATTGCATTGCTTCGCCTTATGCTTCTTCACATAGGCACGCTAATGGTTATTACTTTCTTTAATAGCTACGCTAACGTGGACCCCATGATGGTTCACTCCATGACACCCCCACACCATGACTTTTCTTGTCCGCTATCTGCACTAAGGAGAAGAGGGTGCCTGTTATGTAAGTCCTAAAGGTGAAAATCTAACCCACCTCATCCGAGCTGTAGGACGTTAAACTGCCAAGCACTATCATCTTCATCACATGACGTTAAACTGTGAACTTTCCCCATGCCTCTCACTTGGGGTACCCCTACCTTGGACATTCTCCACGCCCACTGATCTCCATAGGGGATGATATCCTCATTATGGGAGTGGAGTTTTTCGGTGGGGAAAGGGAAACCATCTCAATGTAATCCCCTAGCTTTCTTGTAGGAGGCAGCATCCCTGCACCTCCGTTATTCTTCGGTCTCAAGGCCAGTGAAGGGCATGATGGGGAATGATGACTCTCCTTTCTTTGGACCCAAATCCCCCTCTTGGTGCACTTTGTCGCCATTGGGCCTCCATCCTAGAGTAAGTCTCGACTTCTCGGGCTACTAACCAAGAATAATCCCCTATTTCCTCTTCTGGCTGCTAATCACATGTAATCCCAACTTCACTTCACACAGACGCACCTTTCATGAAGTGATCGTCAGGTCTCTACTATCTCTTGTATCTCACACCGAGCATGACTGATGTGGCCATAGAGTGAGCACTGACCATGAAATTTTCCATGGGAATCCTAGATTGTAAGCCCTACACCATCCCGAACTATGTGAACTTTGATCCTTTCCAAGGCAAGGTACGTAGGAAGCCTCCACGAGGTTCAATCCCACCACCTTGTCATTCTGACCTCTTTCACGTCGGTTCACCAACACCTTGGGTTGCCTCAGAGCTTAAGCCCCAAATGCCACCTATCTAAACTACGTGGTCCTGGATCCTTTCTAAGGCAAGGTATGTAGGAAGCCTCCCTGAGGTTCAAGCCCAACACCCAGTTTTTCCGACACCCCTTCGCGTCAGTTCAATTGTCCCTTTACCCTATTGAACTATGTGGTCTTTGATCCCTGCTATAGTATGGTACGTAGGAAGCCTCCATGAGGTTCAATCCCACCACCCATTGGACCCCAGGTCCACTTTCACGTTGGTTTGTTGGCACCATCTGAACTATGTGGTCTTTGATCCTTTCCAAGGCAGGGTACGTAGGAAGCCTCCATGTGTTTCATGCCCAACAACCATTATACTCTAGGTCCACTTCCATGTCGGTTCTCCGACACCACCTGAACTACGAAGTCTTTGTTCCTTGCCAAGGCATGGTACGTAGGAAGCCTCCATGAGGTTTAATCCAACCACTCTGGTCGCATCGACCTCCTTCACATCGGTTCAACCCCATCCCGCATGACGTTAAACTATGAACTTCATTTAGCGAGAAGCCATTGTCACTTCTTTCAGCGGTAGGATGTTGTCATTCTATCCAACGGTAAGCCGTTGTGTCCTCAATCAGCTGAACTTTGTTGAAATCACATCTAGGAGAAATCCATTGAATCTTATCTAGTGGTAATCCTTTGAGAACCCCAATCAGCGGTAATCCACCATCATACAAACTACGTGGACTTTGATTTTCTGGCACGGGGATATGTAGGAAGTCTCTTTGAGGCTCAAGCCCAAAACCGTCATCATCCTCATGACGGTTCCATCCCATTCACCATCCAATTCACATAACATTAAATCATTCATCCTGATTCTTACCCAGGCCGCCACATCCCGGTGGGATCATGCCACCCCATTTCCCATTCCATTTAATATCATTTGGGAAGCCACCCATGTGTCAGCCCCATTATCTGCGTGCCCTCTAGGGGGTTCCTCCATCTGATCCAATCTAGTCAGTGTTCTGATCAGTCCAATCCATCTCTGTTGGATGTTAAACTTGTGGCAGAACCTGTGTTAAACATAAGAAGGTGAGGAAAACTTCATATACATTCCCATGGCATATGATTCCCCACATTCGATGTGGGATGCCTCAATCTTCGGCTACCTCTAGAAGCCCAATAATAAGGGAAAGAAGATAGACACACCAATTCCCCAATGTTCAGACACACCAGTGATGCCCAACATGACTAATCCCCTATAAGAAGCTTGCTGCCCCGACTGGAACCCTTGGAATGTCCTGACTGAAGCAGTGTAATTAACTGGTGTCCATGAAGATATGGCACCTGGAAGAGTTCCATGAACAATGTCTGAAGTCTATAATGGAGACCCGGACAACGTGATGAGTTATGAGGAGGAATCCATGAAAGGAAGAACAGACAACCCATCATCCTGTTTCGATCACGGAGAATACGTCTTTGAAGAAGGGGCAGATTCCACCCACCTTTGGAAAGCAGGAGTGCGGGGAAACAAAAACTGCGCCCCTCATCCCAAAATGAGATGGATGCGTGCACCCCATTGAAAGTGTCAGAAATAGAAATGGTGAACCCAACGTGAAATTATTCTCCACAAAATTGAGATTAGTATTGCTCGGGGAATCAATGGATTGAAGTGTCACTAGATCCAGTTATTCGGCACCGGGTCCCACCAAGAAAATAGCGGGCCTGGCGTGAAACTCACCAGAAGTTGGGGAAGTAGAACGATGGGCATCTCGTTTTTTGACATTGTCAGTGTGGATCCCTCTTACCAATCACGGGAGATGGGATGGCGTTAGGGCATTGGTCGTCAGTTCCTTTTTCTTACATCACTGATGAGTTAATCTCCCTACTTCTTACGAATCAAGATACTGACTCTGGGACGACATCACCACCTGCCCATCTACATAGGTGTAGGGGCATCGCTAGCATAGCCGCTCCGCATGGCTTCACCTCTTCCACAACAACCTCTGCATCTACGACCGTGGGGCGCCCACACCCCATCTCCCCATAGGAAGTTATCCAATGAAGGGTATTTAATGACCACGTGCATCGTTTCAAGGATGGTATAATACCATCCTAGGATATGGCCCACCATGACCTGGAGGAATCTGTGCCTCACCATTAACACCACCCTCAAGAACCATGCAGGGAGCCATTTCTCCCCACCCCGACGTACAACCTCTTAGAGAGCCTATCCCCAGAGCACCTTGATGACTCCCTTCCTTACGTTGATGAGGTAGGTAATGTCCAGACCATCCCAGTCAGAGTCCCAATCTAAGGGCTCCAAGAAAGGGATCCCACCCAGCCGCGTCAGCATAGCCACCCGGTCATTCCAGAAGAGTAGAAAGTAAGCTATGTGCCTGCACCACCAGCCCCGGTTCATCTGACCCAACGCCAGCGTCGAGCGCAAGATGAGGATGCTCGCCAAGGAGCGTCAACGTTGGCAGCTGTTGTGGCTCAATCCACCACCGAAACATATCATTAGGTCCTTTCACACATTGAACAGGGGCACTTATATGCCCGACCGAGATCGAGGCCCCAACGGCCCCATGGGAAGGCTGGGTCGACTCTCTCAGTCACCGACACAAGCAATGGTCGCCTCGAGCTAACCCGCAGTGATGCCACCCCGTGCGGAGGTCCTCCCAATACCACTACCACAGAGAGCGTGGGCCTTCCCCATTTCAAGGCTCGGCATAGAGGTCTTCACCCTACCACCCACAATCCGAATGATGGTCTACCCCGCGGCAGTGATACTCGGTACATAAGCCTCTCTCGTGCCCATTACACTGGGTTTGGGGACATTCTTCATGCCACCGACCGTTGATGTAGGTACATTTCCCATCTGGTCTCTCTCCAATGTGGGGATCCTCCCTACATCCTCTTAGTAGCTGGTGAAGGTCCTCCTCGCCTCAGCAACCAGAGGGGTGAGGGCCAGCCTCGCTCCACCCGCATCAAACATGGAGGTCCTACCCATGTTCAGCAAGAATGGTGTTAGGACCCTCCTAGTACTGAAGTCGCCAAGGAAAGATAGTATGGAGGTACTCCCCATGATAGTGCCAGTCCCGGAGAAGCTTTTTCCTACTCTAGTGCCATCCATGGAGGTCATCCCTATGTCCCCTTAGACATTTGTCCCAGTTCTCCTCGCACCTCGGTTTTCTCGAGTGGAAACCCTCTCTGCTCCAGCACCAGTGCAGCCGAAGGACCCTGTGTCAGAAATCATCCCTACCCTGAGGAGCCACCCAGGGGAAGGAAGGTGGTTCACCGCCGCCACAAGAAGAATCCTGGGAAGGCCCGGATGGAGATCAATTCGTTTTGCTTCTCAGACTCTGAAGCCGAGTACGACACAGCTCGGGAACCCTCCCCTCACTCATCCAAGTCAAGGGCCAGGGTAGGTACAAGGCGCATCAACCTAGTACTCCCTAAAAACGAGTTCCTCATGATTCCTACCTCCTGCCATAGGTATATCCAGGAAGATGAAAATATGGTGACCCCGTAGGTTGTGGTCATGTAGTCACCACTATCATCACCAGAAGCTGTATATACCTCTAAAAGTGTTCACAAAGAGCTATTCTGGGGGCCAATGGCAGGCGAGAAGCATCACAACCTATCACCAGTAGACCTAGCCCATAATCTTGAAACGACGGACATCATCCCCTCTTACCACTACATAGAAGCCAGGTCGCTACACTCTACGGAAGATGGTATGAGATTCGGCGGCCAGTCAGCCCATTCTCCATATTCTCCACCGGTCGACCTACCATTCCAGCAGCCTGCCTCAGTAACGTTTCCAGTTCCTCATCCACCCCCAGTCGACTAGTGGGAAAATCAATGGCCAAAACCTGTATCCAAGATGAGAAGCTTCTGAAACATCCTCATAGAGGATCACTTTCTTGAGAAGTTCTGGCCTGTGATAGCGCAGAATTTCTGTATACGGGAATCTGTCACCCTAGAAGAAGTTGTGTGTTTCTGGTATACCCTCTAGGTGAAACATTTCAATATTCTTCATCATATCATGCTTTATCCAAGGATCCAAATGAATTTCTAAGAAATCAACGAGCAATTTCATTTGGTTGATCTGATCGCGCTCCCTATGGCCCAACGCCCCGAGTCACTAGGTCGTCGTGAGGCTCTCCAGCAGCAATGCATTCAGAGTATCAAGGTACTCCGCAAAATTATCAAGGAGGATACCGCCCATGTGCAAATATGTGGCTGGGTGTAGTATGTTTCCCTCCTCTTCAGTCCTATTCGGTGGTAGGCCAACATTCTAGGCGATATTGAGGACATGCCCCCAGGAAGGGTCACGGTCAATATGGTCAACCTAGTGGACGAGGAAGACGAGTTGGAGCTTCTCGATGGAGACTTACCACCTGAGGGTATGCCACCACTATTGGACCCATCAGGAAGTGTTATACACCAGTAGAGGAACATACTAGGACTCCCTGCTCCCACCGAGGTGTCAGTACTCAGCCGGAATTCTAGTAAGGTCAAAGAGTACTTCGGAGTAGTCAAGCACTCCGGCCCATCCACTTCAGTGCAGAAGACGGAGGAGGCCCCAAGTAGGAAACATTGAGCCAAAAACATGCTGAGAATAAGAAGTTGGTCAAAAAACTCTTGGATAAATGCACTGCAGAGCGATGACCCGACTACGAAAATCCTAGGCCAGTACAGCAGGGGAAGAAACAACTTCCCCTCGGTGAGCTGCCTCTAGGCAACTCTGATCATGTCGCTCCTGTAGACAGGGCTGAAGCCGGAGCTCATGGTAAGAGGGCGCGGTATGTCTCACCAAACCCTCTTGAATGGCTTGGAAATACAAGGAATCTAGCCTAGGTTCCCCCAGCAACCTTGCAAGTTGTTCCACCAGTCGCTCCACAAGCCACTGAGCCGGTCAACCACGTTGAAGAACCCGACAACGCGCTTGTAGTTAGGGATCCCCGTCAAGACAGGGATCCCCACCCAGATGATCCTATGGAGGCTCTCATAGCCCACCTTGAGAAATTGGAAATGAGGTAGGTGGCAATCCCCCTAGATGGTAAGTAATATCCAGCATGGGTGGATGATATGCCGGCACCTCCAGGTTTCAGGAATCCCACCTTCTCCCCCTTTAACGGGACGAGGGACCCGACGAACCACCTGGCCCACTTCAACTAAAGGTGTGGGACCATGTTAGGCACTCCAGCATAGTAGGAGGCTGCCAAGCTCCGCTATTTTGTTCAGACGTTGGAGGGGACTACATTTTTCTGGTACAACCAGCTCCCTGTCAGATCCGTAACCAGTTAGGAGGACCTTCACAGGAAATTTCTCTACTATTTCATCTCTACCACCCGGAAAACCAGCATCAAAGTCCTCTTAAAGTTAAATAAAAGGATTTATGAGTGATTCATAGTCATTATCTCCCGGTGGAAGGGGCACACATACTCCCTTGACATGCCACTAACTCATGAGAAATTACGAACAATTTTTGTGGGAAATGTCAGGACGGAATTGGTTCCTTGTCTTATCACCTAGAACTACCCTAGAGGATTCTGAGACTTCTTCAATAATACCTAGATCCTAGAGGAATCCTTGAAACAGGCCATCCCGGCACGTCTGTTCCCCCCTGTAATTCCAGTAAGGAGGGATGTCAGAGACGATCCCACCATAGTGGCCGAAATAGAATCCCCTAGGAAACTAGAGTTACAACCAATGGAACTAACCTTGTAGCCTCGTAGAGGCCCTCCACCTTAGATGCAGCCTCCGGCTCAGCAGCGTCCACCTCAGAATCGGCAAGCACCTCTGCAAAATGCACCGTCACCGCCCAGGCGGTAAAATCAGGGTCTTCCACCTCGACAGGCCCCTCCAGCTCCTTGTTAGGGCTAGGCTCCAAGGGCCCCATTTCTGGATAGAAGAAACTGGACCTACTGGTTCAGTGATAATCACGTCCCCAGTTACATACATAGCACCTTAGAATAGGGGATTGTACGCTTCCATGAGTGCATAAGGCCGAAAGAGGTGAATCTCCCTGATCACCCCAACTACTGACCCTATCATCGGATTCTGGGGAACACCCCCCAAGAATTGTTATGTGTTCAAAGACTGTATTCAAGACCAGGTTGATAAAAACATAGTCAGGCTGGGTCCGGCCCCCGCACAAGTGGCAGGTGTCTTTGTAAGGCCAGAAAGTAGTAGCGACAGCGAAAGTGAGTGGCAGTAGGTTTATAACTACGAGTCCCAAATTTATGATGACTGGATTTCCCGAAAAATAGTCGCATGTGCCCATGGCATCATTCGAGCACACCTGAATCAGTTGGAGCCTTCAGAATATGTAGTCACCACTTCTGCATCATCATCTCAGCAGACCTATTCCCAGAAGAGAAAGCATCAACAGTGTAAGGGGAAGCAATGTGCCCCACCAATTCCATCATCATCCCACACTCTCGACAACTTTATGCCCCCAAAGATGGGAATTCCACCTAGAATCTGCCCGATAGTGGATAACTCTTCAAGTGATAGTCAGAGGTACACTTTGGTTAATACCGTGGAGTTGGTAAACCCATATATGACTCCTGATCACTGGGAGTTCCAGGTGAACCTCCCCAACATCCCCAGCTGACACCAATGTTGGGGAAGCTGTGACCATATGGGTCGGCGAGGAAAATCAGTTCTCACCTCTAACTAGGTTTTGCATGCCACTGAGACCAGAAAACAGGCCCAGCACAGAGCTCAGCATGCACATTCTCTTCATCCGGTGTCATTAGGACCGCCTCCACCACCATTTGTGTTGATGGATCATTTAGAGCTACCATGACCATGTCGCAACCAACTTCGTTTGGCTACAGGACGATCTCAGTCATCCGGTCCTCATCCGACAACTACTCTCTGGGCTTCAACTAGTGAACAACGGGACATACCCACCACTAACCAGCCGACAGGGCCCGCCATGCCTCCAATCACAAAGCAGCCTCCTGTAAGTATATGTTTTCACCTGGCATGGAATTATAATTTACTCATACACCTTGTTGGAATACCAGCAAGTATTTCCATCCTTAAATCCTTTCTCTTATCGTCAGGTCTGTGTGAGGCCCTCACGGAGGCTTTAAGAAGCCCCCTGCAGTTTGAGACGGAGGTAGCAGTTGCAGAAGCCTTTTATGCTGAAGCAGTCGAGGATGCTAAATGTCAGGCCATCATTTCGTTATCTTGAGAGGATTAAAGATCTCCCATATAGGGTCACATCCACACGTTGTACATCACTGTACAATTTAATGGCATGGAGGATCGCCTCTGTCTCATTGACACCGGCTCCGGGATCATCCTTATCCCGACGCGGACATTACGGAAGTTGGGGTTATCTGAAGATGACCTGACTCCCTCTGATTTAGGGATACATGGATATGATAGGAAGAGAAGACCCCTGTCAGCAAGATCCATTTGAAGACCCAGTTTAGTGGCATAGTTTCTAGTACTAAGTTTATGGTTGTCTCATAGGACACCACTTACAATGCATTGTTGGGAAAACCATGTCTACACCTGCATACGGCGGTCCCCTCATCGTATCACCAATGCCTCAACTACTCCCTTAATGGTCGAGTAGGCATACTCTAAGGTGATGCTTCTCCTTTTGCCTCTTCTGAAGCCCGCTACCTGGATACTAACTATTACAAGAGAAAGGATAAAAAGATTCAAGCAATTGGGTTCGAACCCGTCACGACCACAACAGACCCCTGGGTAGGTCTGGATGACGCCTACGTCTTCCCGATAAATCGATTAGAGTCCATGACCCTCGATATGGGGAAATTCTTTGTTGACTCCGAAACAAGAGGAAAGCATATTCCCTAGTCCATGTGACGGTTGAAAATCGCCTCATACTCCTACACAAACCATGCTCAGGTGATCCCGGAGCCTCCTACTCTCGTACGATATCAGGATATCCACCCCATGGAAATGACAGTACATCATACGTGTCTGTTTTTCCAGGATGGGATTAACCAGCTCAAGCCAACGTTCCACTATTTATTTGATATCATCAAGCGTGGACCTTAGGGATGAAGACCATATGGGATCGGATCGACTGATTTCATCACTATGGCCTCAGTGGAATGTGAATCTCTTGATATGTTGTCTACTACGGTCTAGGTTGGTACTAGCCTCCTGTTAGTATTTACTGACCCATATGAATCTTCTCCCACTAGGAATCCCTCCTCTTCTAGCAATGAAGAGGATTTGGAGGACGATCCCCCTGCCTTTGAAGAAGGAATCGCCACTATGGTCGATGATCTCGTATAAGTGAACCTTGGTAGCAAGGAAGATCTGAGACCCACATTGATCAGTGTCCCCATGTCCCTCGACAATCAGCAACGGTACATGGATTTCAAAAAACAAAACCATGATTTATTCTCCTCGAGCAATGGTGAGATGCTAGGACTGGATCCTCAGGTAGCCGTCCACTGCCTCGGTCTCCCGAAAAATCATCGCAGGTTCAAGCATCCTCCCAGAAAGATGCACCCTTCTCACGGTGCCATGGTCGAGGCCGAAGTTGACAAGCATATTAGATCCAAATTCATCAAGGAGTTCTAGAACCCCAAGTATCTATCCAATATTGTTCTAGTTGGTAAGAAGAAAAGACAAATCAGATTCTGCATCGACTTCCGAGATCTCAACCACTACTATCTGAATGATGATTTCCCTTTTCTAGTGACATAATTGTTGATCGACACTAAGGCCAGGTTCCAAGACCTCTCCTTTATGGATAGGTACTCTGGATATAATTAGATCCGGATGTCCCCCAAGGATAAAGATTCAACAGCTTTCAGGGCACCACAAGGTACGTTTTTTACCAGGTTATTCCTTTGAGTCTGAATAATGTAGGTGCCACCTATCAGCAGGACATGCACTGCATATTCAAGCCAATACTCAAGACATTGGTGGAATGCTATGTGTACGATCTGGTGGTCAAATATCTCCAGTTCCAGGACCATCTCAAGGACCTTGAGAAAGTTTTCATCTTTCTATGTTCCCACCACCTAAAGTTGAACCTACTGAAATGTGCCTTCTGGTTCACCTCTGGGATGTTCTTTTGCATTGTTGTTAGGTACCAGGTCATTGAGATCAACCCAGAGAAGATCAAGGTAATCAACTAGATGCCTCCCCATGAGCAATATTTGGGAGCATTGAGGTTTCCAAGGCCACTTAGCCAACATATTCCATTTCATCATGAATCTGGTCCAAAAGTGTAATCCCATTTCTCAGCTAATGAAAAAAGGCTCTGCCTACGAGTGGGATGAATATTGTCAGACTGCTTTCGAGGAACTCAAGAAGTATCTAATCCAGCCTCCGGTCTTGATGACACTCATCCCTAGAAAGCCACTGATATTTTATGTGACTGCCCTGGAATGATCTCTCGGCACCCTTCTTACCCAGAAGAACAATGAGGGAATGGAAAATAGCCTCTACTACCACAGCCGCATGATCCTATATACAAAGAAAAGATACTATCTCATCAAAAAGAGTATCCTTACACTCGTATTCACTGTGCGGAAGTTGCGACATTACCTACAACATCACGAGGTATAGATAGTCTCTCGGGTAGACTTGCTGAAGTACATCCTGAACCGCCCCATGTTGTCTGGTCGACTAGAACTATGGGTAGTAATCCTCCAGTAGTTTGACGTCAGGATCATGCCTCAGAAGGCTATCAAGGGACAAGAATTGGTATCTTTTCTTTCTTACCATCCAACCCCAGCTGACTAGTCTCTGGACCTAGATTTTCTCGACGAGGCAATCCTCTCAGTAGATCATGTCATCCCATGTTGGAAGATGCACTTCGATGATGCCACCTGAAGCCCCACCGGTAAGAGACTCAATGATTCCAGACTCAACAGAGTGGGCCTTGGTATTGTCTTCATTACCTCAGCACAAGCCATTCTGCCGTATTCATTCTTGTTGTCGGAAGTCTACACCAACAATGAGGCAAAGTATCATGCTCTTGTCACTGGCCTTGAGATATTCCTCGAGATCGATGTGCCCAATTTTCATGTGAAAGGGGATTCCGAACTAGTCATCAAGCAAGTCAACAGTGGCTATGCCGTCAGAAAGCTAGAGCTCGTACCATTGTTGGAGGGAACCCTCCAGCTAATGGCCCAGTTTCCATCTCGGCCGGAGGTTACTCATGTCACTCGATCTCAGAACGGTCGAGCCGATGCTCTAGAAGGTCTTCCTGCATCACTTGCAGAACCCAAGCAGGATGATCAGATTATACACGTGGTACATCAAAGATTCATTGATCCTATCACATCAGATGATGACGATTGCATGCGTGTAAGCCATCTTACCGTCGGAGCCTCCATGTCAGGACCCCCAAGTTCCTCAGATGCAGTGGTTGTTGTGACCCCTGACTGGAGAACCCCTTTTGTTGAGTATCTTCAAAATGGTTGCCTCCTGGATGATCGGGTTGAGCGTGAGTGAATCTGACGTCACGCACTACAGTTTACCCTCCAGAGTGGTCCCAGTCTTTAGTTGACCCTCTACAAGCGCGGTTTCGATGGAATTCTTCTCCATTGCATCCAAGGAGTTGAGATTTCATAGGTCATGCACATTGTTCATGACAGTTCATGCAGTTCCCACCAGGATGGGCCAAATCTATCTCTCTAAATCCGGAGACTGGGTTACTTCTGGCCCTGCATGATCCACGATTATATCAAGTTCTCCAAGAGATGTCACGTGTGCCAAATCCATGCTAACTTCATGTATAGTCTGCTATAACATCTTCACTCCACTAAGTACTCCTATCCATTTGTAGTGTGGGGACAGGATGTCATGGGGCCATATCCACCAGTGGCGACTCGCCAGTGTAGGTTCATCCTGACCGCCACAAATTTCTTTTCCAAGTGGGCAGAGGCAGTTCTGCTCAAGCAGGTCAAGTCTCCTTCTATCATTTAATTCATAAGATCAAATATCATCTTCCAATTTGGGGTCCCTCATTCCATCCTCAATGATAAGGACACTAACTTCTGTGCAGCTGAGTTGAAGAAATTGCACGCCAAGTACTACATTCGTTCGAACGATACCTTCTACTACCATGAGTTTTCTAATGGGAAGATCGAGGTGTTCAACAAAACCCTCCCTAACATTTTTCAGAAAATGGTTGGCTAGAACAAGAGGAGTTGACCGGACAAGATCCCCAATGCCCTCTAGGTATATCAAAGAATGACTCGTAATTCCACCTAGGTGACCCCATATTCTCTGGTGTACAGAGCTAAGGTCATCCTGCCATTCGAGATCCAGCTGCCCTCATTAAGCACAGCGGTATATGACCATCAGGCTCCAGATAAGGTAGCCGAAATTCATCTGGAAGAATTAGAAGCACTCGACAAGAATATGATCTGTGCTCTGCAAAATCTAGAAATGAATCAGAATAAGATAGATAGATCCTTAAACAAGAAGGTTCGAATCCTCTCTTTTCTGCAAGGAGACCAGGTATTGGCCCTCCGGGTGCCCATGATCCCCGGAAGGAAACCACCCAAGTTGGAGCCCATGTGGGAAGGACCTTACATAGTTCACAGGGTTTACCCCAATGGGGCATACTCTTTGATGACCATGGATGGAGAGCGTATAACTCCTCCCACCAATGAAATGTTCCTCAAGCAATACTTTGATTGAGACTACTAGTCCTGCACAACCATAAACTGGATGGTCCCACTTGACCTTAAACTGCATGCTGGTTCTACACAACCTTAAACTGGATGGTCCCGCATGACCTTAAACTACATGCAGGTCATGCACGAACTTAAACTGGATGGTCTCGTATGACCTCAAACTGCATGCTGGTCCAGCATGACCATAAACATGATGGTCCCACATGACCTTAAATTGCATGCTACTTCACCACGACCTTAAACTGGATGGCCCCGGATAACCTTAAACTGCATAATGGTCCTGCATGACCTTAAACTGGATGGTCCCGCCTGACCGTAAACTGCATGCTAGTCCTGCACGACCCTAAACTGGATGGTCCCGCATGACCCTAAACTGCATGCTAGTCCTACATGACCTTAAACTGCATGATGGTCCAGCATGACATTAAATTGTCCCATCCTACATCACTTTAAACTGTTCATCATCCCGCAAGATGTTAAACTTCACCCTTATAACTATGTATGAATTGATTCCCATCTGCATGGGATACGTAGGAACACACATGAGTTTCATTTTGAGCTCAAACCCTAAATTATTCTCTTTGACTATTTCCCCTGGGTATAGTTCTCTCGGGTGATATTTGCATGATATGGTATAGGCTTCCATATACCCAGTCATACTGGGAATATAACGGTCGCCCCATGTGCCTGCTCCCTATTCATCTATCCTCCCACATCCTTACCGCATGACGTTAAACAGCATGGATTTCAAGAACAATATATGGCTTGATTCCCATCCTTATGGGATATGTAGGAATGCCCAGACATTTCGTCTGTTGGCCCAGCCCAAACGCCAAATCTTCCCCTCGGGTAAAGACTTATGGTAGGGTGCAGATGTTTTCCCCAATTCAAATCAAGATAAACTCAATCTGACCATACGTCTTGTTCCCTAGAAACATTCGCCTCTCTCATAGATGGGTACAACTATGCTTCACCCACTCCTTTGATTGGGACTCCATCATCTTTCACATCCAGAAGGGCCCCTGAATGGTATGGATGCTAGGATTAAGGGCTCTCTTACCACTTCAGGCCAACGACCTCATGGATGTTGAGCAACAAGCCAATACAAGTCATGCCTTGCAAATAAATTCAGCGGTCGATGATCATTTGTTGTTCCCATTTCAGCTCACTATAGGGATGCTAGGTTTTGAACATGGTCAATAGATATCTTGTGTTGTTAGAGCCACCCCAAGATGTCCCAAACATTGAGTGTAGTGGTTTATTGTACCACGTTGTATCTCCAAGATAATAACTCCATTCGACAAAAGCCAGCTTTTCCCCCATATGACGGGGAGAGCCGAGACCGGTTCCTTGTTTCCCACACCGAGAACTACTCACATGGGATTAGGAGATATGATGAGGCGGTAACCATACAAGAGGATGTATGGCCTTCCCATCTGAGGGCCAACCTCAGGCCCCTTGGCCTA
This sequence comes from Viscum album, assembly GCA_963277665.1. NCBI lineage: Eukaryota > Viridiplantae > Streptophyta > Magnoliopsida > Santalales > Viscaceae > Viscum > Viscum album. The sequence goes on along the minus strand of OY728148.1, from coordinate 19,971,424 downwards.
TTTGGGGCCCCCAGACTAGGCTCTCTCTTATGGGAGTGTATGATGTGGTATTGGGTTATGTTCTCATTCACGCTGGGTTACTCGTTGTGTCATACACATCCCTAGATGAGATAGTTTATCCCCTATTCATCCTCACTGTAAGACGTTAAACTACAGACTAGTTGGGCCTTCCTGTCTGAGGCCTAGCCTCAGGCCCCTTGGCCTTCTCGGGACCCCGACCCAAGTTCCTATTTAGTGTTGTATAGTGTGGTTTGGGATTCTGTCTTCATTCATGTTGGGTTACTCACTGTTCCGTACACCCCCTTATTAGGGTATCTTACCCCCCATGTGCCTTCAAGAACTAAGTTTACCTTGATTCCCATCCTCTTGGGATACGTAGGACCTCCTGAATGACTAGACTTTGGGTCCAACTCCATCTCTCTGAGGTCTCCCTTTCACCTCGGGCCCTTGGCCTACCTTTTCCCAGGAATGGGAGTATATGGTGTGGTATGGGACTATGTCCTCATTCATGTCAGGCGTATAATGACCACGCCATGTACCTCTCCCTCCCGGGAGTTCTCTATCACTGTATTCTATAATCATCCATTCAAATCAGTTACTCTCAAGTTGATAACCCTCTTCGACCCTCTTTAATGAGTCACAAATGTGCCTAAGGGTACTCTGGTTTAGTACCTGGAATGTCGGACTCTACTTGTACATGATTTCACCCATTTCTCAGGCTTCGTGTTCCCCTTCATTAGGGATTCCATCACCTTTCACACCCGAAGGGACCCTCGAGTGGCATTGATGCTAGGACTAAGGGCTCTCGTACCATTACGGGCCAACGTCCTCGACGGTCGTGGACAAAAAATCGATATAGATCCTACATTTTGAATATGGTCAGTGGTCGAAGCTCATTTGATTATCCCCATTTCAGGCTAACATGATATGAATGTTGTGTTTTGAAAATGGTCAACAGTCATCCTCTATCATCACGCCAACCCCTTTAAGCCCAAAATGTCGGTTACATGATTCACATCCTTCTCCACCTCATTATGCCCATATAGAACATCGAAACTCTTCGTACTATTCCTTAGTGTGCATCCGCACATTAGGAGGAAAAAAATCCAAGATAAGGCGATCATTTGGGGCTTCACCGGTTCCCCCTTTGAATGTATTTCACGTATTGTGAATACTTTATCCTCCCTTGTTTCCTACACCGAGTTCAACTCATATAGGCTTAGGAATTGGGTTAAGGTCCACCTTTAATTGGGATAGTCATGCTTCTCCATGGTCTAAGTTCTAAGACTTAAACTAAGATATTTTCATATTTACCCTTTGTGAGAACTACGCATAGCTTGATTTCCATCCTTATGGGATACTTAGGAACACCCAGACCTCTCGTTTTCAGGTCCAGCTCAATTGGGAGCTATTTTCTTCTTCCCCTTACCCTCTTACCTCTATTTAGGCCCCTTTTCCTGAGGTTCATTTCTCGTAATTCCGTATGGTGTTGTATGGTACTATGTCCTCATTCACGTCTGGTATGCTTTATCGCACCACACACATTCCCCAATTAGCCTCATCTCTACTAATTTTTTCCAAATGATGTTAAAATGCACGCCTGGTCCCATTACATGACCCTAAACGGTGACATTATCATCCTGGCCGCACGACGAAAAATGGCATTGCATTGTGAAGCCCTCACTCAATGGGACACCATGTTTGGTATCGGTCACACGCCATACCATTTTTCAATGCCTGCATACGGCTTGATTCTTGTGGTGATGCTAGGACATTCTATCCTAGTCCTGTCACTTCACAAAAAAAACCATTCCCCCTAAAGAAAAAACAATATACATCAAATACCACTTCTTTTTGTGCGGGGGCCACACCCGCACGCCCCTTTTATCCCTAGCACTGGTACCTTACTGTGATGCCTCTTAGAACTATGTGCAGCTTGATCCCCATCCTCACGGGGTATGTAGGAACATCTGTGCACCTTGACTCGGGCCCAACATAACTCTCATTTCCAGTTTCTTGACCTAAAACCTTCCCGGGGAACACGTGGTGGTCGGAACCCCAGGTTCCCATTCACATAGTGTTTTATAAATACCCCACCATGTGTGTCCCATGTTTCCTACCATCCATGGTATAATCTCTAAGACCATAAACTAATATCTCATTAATAACTACATATGGCTTGATTCCCACCCTCATGGGATATGTAGAGACACCCAAGCATTTCATCTTGGGTCCAACCCCAGGAATAATAAATCTTATTCCTCTTCATTTTGGCCCCCTGGCCTGAACCCATGTGGTGAACCATGTAACTACAAGTTTTCCCTGAACAAGTTCGGGATAACCCACGATGACATTTGGAAGAGATGGCTCCCTCTCTAGAGAGGTCACATCTAAAAGTAGGAATGATCCATGATCAAACTGATGTGCCCCTCTAATGTTCTTCCACCATGGTGGCATAATTTCAAGAGTGTTAGATTCTGTTCGAACGAACCATAACTCCACATTCTATGCTTTGCGTGACCCTTATTCAGACCCTTGTCCCCTTTCATGTCTTAGGGAACATCTTAATAGTATAGATGCTTGGCCCATGGCCCGCTTATTTTCTTGTTCCAATGTTCTGAAAGACTAACAGATGACATTTTTTTTCAGTCCCCATGTTTCGTACATGGTCAGCGATCGACCCTCATTTGCTGTCCCAATTCTAGGATACCACAATAAGGATATTATGTTTAGAATGCGGTCAATAGTTATTATTTATTGTCACACCTCCCCCACACTGTTCCAAATCCTGGGTATCGTGATTCACACCTTCCATTACCCTATTCAGATTTATTCCAGCGCCCCTGGCATTACTCCGTTCATGCAGAAGATCACATTGGGAGAATGGTAATTTGGCTGTTTTGAGAGCTTCATCATCCAGTTAGGTCTCTCCCATTTCATACCAGAAATCCAGGATGATTATTCAAAACCCATATGCCTGAAGTTTGGTTGACGCTCCAATGATCAAGTGGAGTAATAGTATGAACATCTAATGTTTCTCACATCAGTGCGATCCGCGTGAGCATAGGAATGGATTGCTATGTATTTCATGATCGCAGTTGAATGAATTAAACCAAACGAACAAGTAAATAAATTCATCCATACATGATGTTCAAAATAAGAAGCAGTAAGGAGAAATGAGTTATTGAGCTCACCCAAAATAGGGTCCTTAAGGGTCAGGTTCTTGGATGGATCGTTCCAGAACCTATACCCTTTTGCTGGTGGCCTCCAGGACTACCTCCCGCCCCCCTGAGGGCTCTCCCTTCATCAGCAGACGCAGAGCGTAGTCCACTGACTTTAGCCTGTGTTTGTGCCAATTCAATTTGAAGTGAAGATATTTAGTGACCCGCCTCCACTAGTTGCTCACTGGCATCTGCCAGATGGGCCCTCAACTACCCCACAAGCTCAGAACAATTTGCAATGAATATGTACTTTGCTTTCACCTATTAATCAAGGCGTCGGGCCTCTTGTTCTTCCTCTATGAATGCTTGGATACTTACTGACTCCTCCTGAAACCAGGCAACAACGGAGTGGCGGCTGCTCTCACGCAGCTTCTCGGCCATGTAGTCACGGACCGTCGAATGAAGCCACTGAGCATCCACCCCTCCTGCACAGAGAAAGCGCATCCAGGTTTGGAGTGATCCCATCCTTTTTAGCCATTCTGTATGGGGATGACCAAGAACGAGCTTGATTCACATCCACCCTTTGTGCCACATCATCCAGCTCTCCTAGGCCACCTCTGAGTCTGAATCTTCAATCTCCTTGGGGTCTGGAGGCCGATAGTCAGGGAAGGAAGCCAATAGACCATCAGCAAGGTCTTATTTGGGTTCCCCTCCCAAGGGGTTGGGCTCTTCAATGCTCGTTTGACCGTCCCCTCTCACCTCAATCTTGGTAGCTCCCTCAGTGAATTCTGGCCCTACCCCGACATGAGTACTGCTGATTTCCACCACTCTCTACTCACCGAGTGTTCGGGTCAGATCATTTTGAGAAGTGTTCCTCGAATGGGACGACACATTTCTTGTAGAATTAATCGCAGACGATCCAGGTTCGGTAGCCCGATGAGCTTCCAAAGCTGTGATTACTGCACAAACAATGAATACCCTTGTCAACTAAGCTCTCCACAGTAATTAAACGACATTGAATTAATGGTCTTATAGGAGCCCAAATCATCATCCTTCGGTGTTCTAGCTGCCACATGAGTTTCCATTGTATGGGATCCCTCAACACTTGTCAACTCAATAATGGGCATCAGCTGCCCACCTTGTTCTACAGGTTCCTCCTCCCCTTCAAATGGAGACCCTTGGTCGGCGCCCATATGATCTTGAATGGGATAAGGAGATATTTTTGAGAGTTACAAAAAATGATGAGAGGAAAGGATAGATAAGGGTTGAGACATACCTCAAGTATCATTGTTATATCTATATCATAGTCGATGATTTAACCACTCTCCTGGAGACTCCCTTGGTCGGAATATCCTTGACGTCCTCCACCTTCTGGACCCTCTTCTCCTTCACCCCTCCTTCACCTTATCCTTCTTCATCATCTTCCATCTCAGCGCCTTCCGGCTCATCATTGCTATCATCATCCTCTGACAACATCTTCTTTGAATCATGCTCTTGGTTGTGCATTACATTCACCAAGAAGGGTGGTTCAGCAGGCAGACCCTGTTGACGTGCATATACATCCATGGCCGTCAGATATGCATGCCGGTGATGAAATTTCACCCTGTCAACAACCCGAATGAGTCTGACCTCTGGAAGCTGGATTCCATCTTGCATTATATTTTTCCAAAGAGCTTAGGTACCCATCGACTATCGCAGGGTCATCCAGGCTGACCACAGAGATGGGAAGATCAAATCACTATAAGTTTGAAGAAAATATTTTATCTACTTCCCTAGGAGTTCCCTGGGTGATCCATGAGCCTCTCTCCCCATAGGTAACGAGGGCCTTGCCTCGCCATGTGACATCCCCTCTACTGAAGTCCGGGCCTGTGCGGTCCCAGTTGCCCGATGCGCTTCTGACCTTTCCCCTCCATCAGTACCCTGCCTAATGTCTCGCCACCCAGGTTCTACACTGGCTACTTTGAGATTATGAACTAACTTCCGAAAAATCCCCTTAGGGTCCGCTATGGCCTAGTGCTTGGAATATTCATTTGAGAGGCCAACATCAACTTCGGTGGGAGGAAAGGTGATAATGTCACCGGAGCCCTCAGCTATGAACAGCAGCCACATTTGGAGAAGAACACAATGGTGCCTCTATTCTCGAACAACTATGTAAACATTCTTAGGCATCCTCTAAAGGCATTAAAACTACCTTTAAATCCTAGATGACGCGTTGGGATTGAAAAAGATCTTCACGTCAATCCGGGCCACAAGAACCCCACCTCTGATGCTCTGGAAGTACTCACTTTGCTCCAGTGAGCCTTTCCCATTATCATTCATCAGGCATGTTGGGGTGGGGAACACGCTTAAAGTGAAGTTGGCATGATTTCTTATCCTTATCCTTACTCCCTCCTCATTAAGATTCAATGTCATGACCCCAACAATTTTTATCAAGGAAGGTCGCATGCCATTACTTGGAGGACGAATGACGTTTCAGAAGGTGTACCCGCCACAATGGGCCGCGACCCAAACATAAAAGATCAGAAAGGGGACACAAATCCTCCGCATTGACCCTCCACTTGAGATACACTGCAAAATGGCATACAGATGGGCCAACATGGGGACTCCCAGATTAAATCATTGATTGGTGACCATAATTCTAGCAATCACCAGGGTCACTGGACGGACTCCCATCCTTGCGTCCCTCACCAGTAAGAGCCACACACTCAGGAAGGTGGCAATAAATTTGGTGTATCGAACGTTTGGATCCTAGATCCTGTTTATGCTAAATCCCCATGACTGATAGTCCCCTGAATTGAAGATCTTCCAGTACGATCTGCTCTTGCTTCTCCATGCCGCGGTCGGACACCGCCTCCCTCACCTGGGCATCTAGACTTCTGGATCTTTTTCTAGGAACAAGCTGAACCATTTCCTGTAAGCAGTGTCCTTCTTGAAATCCTTGACCCCAAGCCTCTCCTTGGACAGCTCTAGTAGGTTCCATGTTAGCATGGGAGTCCATGATCCATCACCCCAAGTGTTCCTTGTCGGGAGGAATTTATCATACTGATGCCCATCCAGAGGGATACCATAGATGCAATGGCTGTCCCACAAGATGATTCCTACATCCCCATGATGAAGGTGGAAGGTATTTGTGTCAGGAGACCAATGAGTAAATAGATATGTTCTGAGCTCAAGCTGGATATAGAAATGAAATTGCGACGTCCACACCGCCTCGATCAAACCGATGTGCCGCATTTCGACCCCAAACTGGTCTCATATCTGGTGAACCCAATACACCCATGACCTTTCACTGGTGAAGTTTCCTCCATACCATAGATCCCAATCCTACATTTAGCCTTTGGTCTCGCCATTAACACTCAGATGGAAGGTGCTTGCATAAAGGGAAGGAGAACTCTTTGCGAAAGGGTCACTCCCTGAGATGGTCCTGGTCCTGGGATTCATGACGTAAACATCTAGGTGTCTTGTTTCTCTAGCATGATTTCCATTTTATGTGATGTTATATCAGGGTAGGCCATCCTTGTGGGTCACCCATGACAGCAGTGTGTCAACCTCAAAACTTTTCACAAGTACCTCCTCCAAGATTCTGAAGTCCCAGATCGACAGACTGTAAGATAGTGCATATAAATTCTACACTGGGTTAAACATGTTTAAGAGAGTATGGTTGTCAGATACTATCCTTCGGGAGCCATAAACCTCAGGTTTGGTGACCATATCAGCCCTTCAAGTAGTAGATGCGGATTCCCTCTCACCGTCAGCCCGATTGGCGGCCATCTCCTGCTAGAAATATTTTAAGAAGTCAGCAAAAAAAGCAAGATTTGGCATGAAAAAGTAAGAGCCAGTGTGAAAATATCAGTGTTCGGCATGAAAAATCAGGACTGGCAGGAAAAATCCCTGGTTGGCATGAAAAAGACGATTGATCGCCGAGAATGACGCGCAACCGAACCATTTTTCATGTACGCAAAAGAATTGTTTTTTCACACATGAGAGCTCTGGGCTTATTGCACGAGAAAATCTGTATGGAATGGGGGACCCGTGAGGCCTTTTATAGGTGTGAGGAGCAGTTTCCACATGTGCGTGAAATGAGGATTACACGCTCCAGACTATTTTTTCATGCCACTCCGATTTTAAGCCCATGGCGGCCCCAGGGAGTCCTGTATTTCAGCATTTCCCTTGGAATTTGACCTCTACGGCCCCTCGTCGATCTGATTCCAAGGTGAGGCATTTGTAGATGCCAAAAAGAGCTCTAGGGCAGAGGAAGGTTTGAGTGTGACAAAATGAAGCCATATTTTGAATTGGTGATCCATTTTGGGGGTCCTGGAGGGGCAGCGTGAAAAAAATAGTGAGTCGTGCGAAAAAAAATATGTCCCACATGAAAAACTATGGGATTCAAAGGAGTTTTTCGCATGAGCGCATAACTCTTTCTCGCCACCGCACCGCATGGTGGATCTCTGCGCTGCCGACATTGGGGCGTGCAATATTTCACGCCGAAGTGTTTTTCATGCGGACCCGTGATCCTGAGCACCTATAAATAGAAGGACACCCCTTCGGCTTCAGCCCAAAAGAATCTGAACCGTTATTCCCACTTGAAATTCCTCCCTCATGCATGAAAAGAATATGGATCTTAGGTACTAAATTTTTCACGCTAGGTCGCTTTGGGGTCCGCCTTTGCGCGAGACCCCTCGAGCCTGATCTTCCTTCTAAGTCCCCTCAAGCCCCTTCCATGCGCACAATTCCATCTAATTGCATGAAATTAGGTCTTCGTCACACAATTCCTTTTGTGCTCAGCCCCGCTATTTTTTGCACCCATCACTCAATGTCATGCCAACCTAGACTTTTTTGTGCGCACAATTCCTTTTTTCACCGACCCTGTCCCTTTTTCGCACAATAGTCTCTTTTGCGCGCAAGCCTCCCACCTTGTGTGAATATGATGTCCCTCCTACAGAAATCATTTTCAGGCACCACCCATTCCCAAAACACCTTCTCCATATACTCATTTCTCATGAAACCTCCTAGGTTCGCATGAAGTAACTTCAAATTCCCATGGATGATTCCTCCCATTGCATTGTTTTTCCTTATGCTTCTTTTCATAGGCACGCTAATGGATATTGATTCTTTGCATAGCCACGCTAACGTGGACCCCCTGATGGTTCACTCTAGGACACCCCCTCTCCATGGCTTTTCATATCCCCTCTCTACACCAAGGATTGGAGGGTAGCAGTTATGTAAGTCCTAGGGGTGCGGAGCTAACCCACCTCGTCCAAGCTATAGGATGTTAAATAGCCAAGCACCATCATCCTCAACACATGACGTTAAACTGTGACGTCTCCCCATGCCTCGCACGCGGGGTACCCCCATCTTGGACATTCTCCGCACCCACTGATCTCTATAGGGGATGATATCCTCCTTATGGGAGTGGCGTTTGTCCACGGGGAAAGGGAAACCATCTCGGTGTAAGCCCCTAGATTTCTTGTAATAGGAAGCATCCCTGCTCTTCCTTTCTTCCTTGGTCACAGGGCCAGCAAAGGGCATGATGGGGAATGGTGCTTCTCCTTTCTTCAGTACCAAATCCCTCTCCCACTATGCATTTTCGCCATTGGGCCTCCATCCTGGAGTAAGTCCCGACTTCTCGGGCTACTAACCACGCATAAGCCCTTGTTTCCTCTTCGGGATGCTAACCACACATAGACCCCACTTCAATTCCCACAGACACACCTTTTGTGACGTGATCATTAGGTCTCTACTATCTCTTGTTTCTCACAACGAGCATGACTCACGTGGGCTTAGAGTGAGCACCGATCATGAAATTTTCCCTGGGCAACCTAGAGTGTAAGCCCTACACCATCCTAAACTACGTGGGCTCTGATCCTTGCCAAGGAAAGGTATGTAGGAAGCCTCCATGAAGTTCAAGACCACCACCCGATCGTTCCGACCTCTTTCACATCGGTTCACCAACACCTTGGGCCACCTCAGAGCGTAAGCCCCAAATGCCACCAATCTAAACTATGTGGTCTTTGATCCTTGCCAAGGCAAGGTACGTAGAAATCCTCCCTAAGGTTCAAGCCCAACACCCAGTTGTTCCAACACCCCTTCACATGAGATCAATATCCACTTTACCCTCCTGAACTACATGGTCTTTGATCCCTACTAAAGTAGGGTACGTAGGAAGCCTCCGTGATGTTCAAGCCCACCACCCATTGGACCCCAGGTCCACTTTCACATTAGTTTGCCGACACCATCTGAACTATGTGGTCTTTGATCCTTGCCAAGGTAGGGTACATAGGAAGCCTCCACAAGGTTGAATCCCAACAACCATTAGACCCTAGGTGCACTTTCACGTCGGTTCGAAGACACCACATGAACTACGAAGTCTTTTATCCTTGCCAAGGCAAGGTACGTTGGAAGCCTCCATGAGCTTCAAGCCCACCACTCCGGTCACTCTGACTTCCTTCACATTTGTTCACCCCCGTCCCGCATGATGTTAAACTATGAAAATCATTTTGTAGTAAGTCGTTGTCACTTTATTCATTAGTAAGCTATTTTCATTCCATCCAGCGGTAACCTGTTGTGACCTCAATCAGCGGAAAGAAATTGAAATCCCATCTAGCGGTAAGCCGTTGACACCTTATCTAGCGGTAATCCATTGAGAACCCCAATCCGTAGTAATACACTATCATACGAACTAAGTGGACTTTGATTCCCTTCCACGAGGATACGTAGGAAGTCTATTCGAGGCTCAATTCCAAAACCATCGTCATCCTCATGATGGTTCCATCCCATTGACCCCAATTCACAGAACCTTCCATAATCCATCCTGATTCTTACTCAAGCCACCAAATCCCAGTGGGATCATGCCACCCCATTCCCCATTCCATTTAATAGCATTCATGAAGCCACCCATGTGTTGGCCCCAATATCGGCGTTCCCTCTAGGGGGTTACTCAATATGATCCACTCTAGTCAGTGTTATGATGAGTCTGATCTGTCTCCGCTAAACGTTAAACTTGCAACATACCCTGTGTTAAACACCAGAAGATGAGGAAAACCTCATAAACATTCCCTTGGAATATAATTCCCCACGTTCTATGTGGGATTCCTCAGTCTTTTGTGCCCTCGAGAAGACCTATAATAAGGGACAGAAGACAGACACATCCATTCCCCAGCATTCAGACACGCCATTGATTCCCAACATGACTACTCCCCTAACCTAAGGTTGATACGCCGGCCATACCTCTTTGAATGTCCTAAAAAAAGCAGTGTAATTAACTGGTGTCCATGAAGATATGGTGCCACGAAGAATTTCAAGAACAACGTCTTATATATATAAGGGAGACTAGTACTAGGTGATGAGTTCCGATGAGGAATCCACAGAAAGAAAAACCCACATCCCATCATCATGTTTCAATCAAGGAGCAGACATCTCTGAATAAGCGGTGGATTCCGCCCACCATTTGAAAGCAGGAATACGGGGCAAAAAAACCATGCACCTCATCCATGAACGAGACGGACGCATGCGCCCCAGTGAAAGCGTCAGAAAAAGTTCTATTAGAGTATACCTTATGTATGAAATAATGTCCTTCCCGCTTTGGATCATGATTTGGAGGCTTCTCTCTTAGTATCATTAGATTCCTAAGGACTAATACCAATTCTCGTTGATGAAATGGGTGGAGGAAGACTTTATTGTTAAAAGATCTCTCTATTATGTTCTAATAGACTTACAAAAGATGAAAATAATTCAATTTATTTTCATCCAATAATTCCATCTCATCAAATAACTTTTGAGACTATTTATCTATAGATAACTGATCACCAATGGAAACTCAGAGTGAAGGATATTGAATTTCAATAGGTAGTACTACTCCTGTCCCATACACCAACGAATATGAGGTTGATCGTGTTGCAATATGAGTAGTAGTACGATAATCCCACAAGGCATTCAGGATCTTATCAGGCCAAGACTTTTTATCTCTATCCACCATTTTTTGGAGTATATTCGATATGGTATTTTTGAAATCCTATATCTGTACATTGGTCATTACATGGTAGTGAGATTAATGGTTGGATTTGATATTGTGCTCCTGATATAGCTTCTTCAATTGAGCAGAACATAAATTTGGGTTTCTTTCCATTAATATTGTACGAGGGACACCAAATATAGTAATGATATTAGCTTTAAAAAAGATAAAAATGCTTTTGGCCTTGAATTCCATGAGTGGTATTTCTTCATCCCATTTGGAGAAGAAACCAATAGTAGTAAGAATATACTTGAACTTCTTAGACATTCCTGGATGATATGGTCCTACTACATCCATTCCCTATATAGAAAATGGATAGGAGTATTTAGATTTATGTAGAAACTCTGGAGATTGATTAATGATGTTGGAATTCATCTGGTAGGGATGACACTTATTAGTGAAATTTTCACAATCTTGTATCAACAAATTCCAAAAGTATCCAAGGCTTCATATTTGATTAGAAAGTCATCACCTAGACTGGTGAGCACCATAGGCTCCTACATGTACATATTTCATGACAGCTACGATTTAGTCCCCACAAATGCATCTAAGAATAAATCCATTGACTCCTCATCTATAAAGTATCATTTGATGATCTAGGTCATCATAAAGATTGAGATTAACTGCTCATTTTCATATCTATTATCTTTTAATTCAGTTCGGTAGAAGTACCCCAGTTTGGATATATTCCATGATGGGTGTTATCCATCCCATGGTATGACCATATGAAATAGAAATGGGACTGAATTCATTGATTTACTCTATAAGGATTTGAACTATAGGTGAAACCACTCGACGATGAGCAATACTAATGTTTGTTTCTTCCTGATTTGCATCTACCAAGGTTGTGGATACATTTTCCAATGCGTCATCTTGGGTATTTTGTGACCACGAGATGTAAGACAATGTTGGATATGAGGGGAATTCATTAATTAAAACTATAACCTAATCACACATGGGAATTAGTTTTATTTTTTTAATGGTGTATTACCCATTGATTTGATTGATTACTAATTCTGAATCACCTTTCACCTCCAGTTAATCCCCTGGTACTTGGAGTTATAATTTCATGACTACAATGAAAGCTTGATATTTTACTTCATTTTTGGTACCAACTTCTAATAATAGAAAGGAATATGGAAAAACTACCTTTTCTGGGGAGATAAGAACAATTACCAATCAAGCATTGTTATTTTTTGGGCTTTCCATTCTTCTCCATATTGGACTTATAAAAGCACCATCACAGTACATTTCCCACATTCAGGGACTTTATTGAATATAGAAGATTTATTCATCAAGAAATTCAATATTCAATGATTTATCTTCCATAAATGTTTGACCAACTAGAAAATCAATTAATTCTTTTTCATTTTCTTCTTTCTGTGGAAAAACTATATATAAAACTATTACATAATAACTTCCCACCATGGAAGACATCCTATAAGCATAAGACGACTTAGGATAAATTTGAGCTTGTTATTGCATGATACCAAGGGGACCTCAAGATGCTGTAAATAGTGTCTCAATTTCATAACTACAAATATTAATTCTATTCAACTTTTCTCAATATCTAAATATTGAGTCTTTGCATCGAGCATGGTTCGAATATGATAGTAAAGGTTATTTTTATTCCCAATATCATTATTTTGTGCAAGGAAGGCACCCTTTTATCACCCTAAGGATGTCACATAAAGAATGAGAATATTTTCTTTAATAAGTGGAATCAATACCGATGGTCTCCAGAGATATTTCTTGATGATATAAAATTATTCTTGGAAGTTATTAGTCCACTGATATGTTACCCCTTACTTCATCAATTTGGTTATGCAAAATCACTTTCTGACCAAATTGGATATGAAGATCTAAATTTAGGACAAGTTTCTTCAAAGTTATATCAATTCTTTAAAGTTTTGCAGATTTGACATACTATGTATATTATTATACTTCTTAGGTTTGATTTTTATGTTGTGATTGCACACAAAAAAACTGGTAATTTTCCCCAAGGTTACATCAAATGCACATTTATGGGGGTTCATCTTCAAATTATGTTGCTGAAGCTTGATGATGATAGTCTCCAGATCATCCAATTTCTTAGGACATTGTCTGGACATAACCAATATATCATACAGATAGAATTCAATGAATTTAACCTAGAATAGTTTGAAAATATTATTCATTTCCTGTTGATATGTCACACCAACATTATTCAATCTAAAGGGAATTACCCAATAGAAAAATATGCCTTGATGGGATATAAAAGCTTTATATTCCTCATATTTTGGATCCATTCAGATTTGGTTATACCTAGAGTATTCATACATGAAATAGAGATCTTCATAACCATCTATTGCATCAATCAAAAGATATGTGATTGTATTCAAAAATTTACCTTTGGGACAATGCCGGTTAAGATCTCTGAAATCAGTGAAAACTAAAATTTCCCATTATTATTTTTTATTGGGACAATTTTGGTAATCCATTTGGGATATTTCATCTCCCTAATAATGTAATATTTGATAATATTTTTGAATTTAGGATCAATTTTTTAGGCATGAGTTTGGTGCATTCTTCTCGCCGCCTCCTTAAATCTCTGATGCCCTGCTAGAAAATCCAAATTATGAGTGCCCACATCAGGGTCATGTCCTAGAATTTAAATATAGTTCCAAGAAAATACATCTCTGTGTTTCTAAATAAATAATATATAAACCTTTTTCTCTTATGAAGTCATGGATGCACTAATTAGACTCGGGTGTGGATCTTCCTATGTACCCAAATTTATTTCCCTGATCTCATCCAAAATGGTGGAGACTCCTTCCTCGAATGATGGAGGGGCGTCCCTGAGATATTCCTCTTTTTACTCTTCATCATGTTTCTCTTATAATATTTCTATTTGAAGGGTAGGTGATGAAGTAACAATCCCAGAGCAAGGGGAGGAATTAATATCCAGACATCCTAAAGAAGAAGAAACCATTTGTCACCCAAATGACAATGAAGGGTCTTCTAGGAGCATTGAAGTGAAAATGATGGGTTGGGAATCAAAATCCTTGTCTTTTTTCCATTTTCCTGATTACCTATTCCAACTTGGATGATAAAGAAGATAATTTTTGAACTTCAAGGGATGTAATGAAGACATCTCTACTTAAGCTTCCACCACTATTTGGTAAATCAATAATTTCTCATTTGATGTCAGGATGAATTTCCACAACCAACATTATGAATGTCACTAGATAAGAGCTTGGATTTGGGTCTACCAATTAAATTTGATTGATATGTTTCATGTAATCTACACTGAGATGCTTGAATGGGTTGGCTAGCATCTTTTTTAGACTATTTAGAGTATTTATTCTTCTTATATCATTTTCCATGGACCTTGTTTCCTTTGTGAGATAGAACTCTGCCTCAATATATTGAGATTCAAAAGTTTTGAATGGGACCTTATTACTGTGTAATTTCACAATTTGACCACGGAAGAAATACTTGATTCATTGGTGGTATGATGAAGGAATGGTTGCATGTCGATGTAACCAAGGCCTTCCCAACAGAATGTTGAAAGCTATTTCGGACAACCATGAAATGTGAATTAGATAAAATATCCCCAAACTGAGTTCTAAGTGTGATCTCTCTTATTGGTTCTTGTTCATTATTTTCATAACCCTACAATATTAAAGTGGAGGGAGATAAGTTTGATTCAGTGAGACCTAATAGGTGAAGTTTACAGATGAGAATGAGGTTGACTCCTGAACCCTTTTCAATGAAGGCTCATAAAATGTCTTTATTGTTAACCTTTCTGAATAAATACAAGGTCCTGATGTGTCCATGTAAAACATCATCCTCATTTTGGTCTGTGAAAGATATAATTACATGTAATTATGTGGGATTATTATCTATATGGTAGTCCTCATCCACAAAAACCTTGGTTTCAAACTCTTTAGTACTTGAAAAAGATTCAATAAGTACATCCCAAAGATATTTTGAATGATTCAGAGCATCCGGGATTCATAACTTGGCCGATACTTATGCTAGATTTTTTAAAACCACATAATTTTGGTCCAAAGGTCTCTGTTTTATATCCTGGAGATGTGGGTTTCTAGGTGCCATGGAAGTTTATTCTCCTTGTGTATCTGGACATTGTGTCGAGTCATAAGATGGAGATACTTTCGATCTTGGTGGATTAGTCTAGTTAGGTCTTATAACCTTCTAAGAAAGAGTAAGTATAGCCTCTAATCGGCCTTACACGATAACCATGCTAGGTATGAACCTGTCATGTGTGGTAGAATTCCCTTATTCTTACTGAGCTCACTGAAGGTCTCTCCCACGAGTTTTTGCTGTATAAAACGTTCAAGTAGTGGTATAATTAATATAGTAGATTCTATAATATCCACATTCATTGTTTTATACACAACCATGAACAATTCTTCCCCTAGTTCCATAATCAAGTACAGGAAATTCAAGTTCATAGTATGAACCATAAATTTAATTGGGGTCCATTAAGAGGATAACATTAATAGATCCGAAGATCAAATCCTCATCTGATGAAGATTATACCCAAAAGGATGGTTCCTGTAGTTTTGTTTGGTGAGGCAGTGCACATTATTTTGAGAAAGTTGGCACGAAATGTTACAATTTCAATGATAAATTTGGTTTGAACACAAGATAATATTCTTCTAACTATTATTTACCTTTATAATCATAATTTTTCTTTGAGTAATAGACTTATGAGGACTGATCTTTTGATGAAGTTTTCTTGGTTACAACATAATTTTCAAGAGGCATAGTCGGTTGTTTCAACTGGGTTCATAGAATGGCATGAGTTCAATTGATTGTTTTCCTAAACATCCATTCATCAAACTTCTGTACATTTTTTATTTTGACTTTCATACATTCACCTTCTTCCTCTGGATTGGTAATGGTAACACATAGTACCTAGGCTGATGAAATTTTTAGTTTCACTTGTCTAAATTCCACTATATGTTTTAGGAGATCTTTGAAAACAAATCATTCTATAATGAGGTTTCCAAACATTTTATGGAAGTTAAAATAGTTTGGGATGTCGTCATCTCCTTCTTTGTTTGGTTTTTTGGGCCTTGGCAGCTGGACTATGTTTTTTAATATTCCTAAAATTATGTAACTAAGAACCTATTCATTATGAATAGAATAGATTCTATTCTTTAACTCATTAAACTATCTTCACCCCTAATAGATTTGATCATATTCATGTGGTATCCATTGTTACTACCACTTAGGAGGAGGATATCTACGATTTGATGAGTGCTTTGAAGTAGAAGTAGGTATTGGTGCTGGACTGATTATAAAAATGGAAGCCATCTCTTTTCTATTCTCCATCAAAGAGATGATATTATTACATGAGACTTAGCTTTGGTTTCTGTGATGGAATTATCCACTTGTTGGGATATTGAATAAAGGTCTCAAAACCCTCTGTTTCCTCTGGAAATGGGAATGACCTCATTGATTTTAGGTTCACAAATTCTAAGAGGTTTCTAACGGGTTTTTTCATAGAACTATAAACATCCAATTATTCCATATCCATTTGGAACTACTTTCCAAATGTACGTGCTCATTAGTTGTGAACCAATGAGGCTTAAGAATTTTAATTGGTCGAGAGGATGGGTAGTCGTACTCATCACACCTTTTTTAGGGGAATTATTTTCTACTTCGGGACTCTCTTTATAGATTTAAGTTATGTTCGTGAATCCTTATTAAATTACCAGTTATGAAAATGATCCTTCCTTTAGATCTGACAATCAATGATTTATATGTATGAAATTTAAATAATCTTTTATATGTATTTGAGGTTTTTCATCGATAGAGAATTGTCTGTATTTGTTAGATATTCATAGTCAATGGTATCCTTCGACACATTATATAGAAATATCTTGGTCATTATGATAACCATGCTGGTTTTAAAGCCACTCAGTGGGGAACATGATGTTTATTTTCATTCAGAAGGACATAGATTATTTCAGAATTGGGATCGTACTCGCAGATGGGCTACCTATGTATCCTTTGTTTTAGAAAAGGAATCAGAACCCACGTAGTTCAAGTAAATAAATATGAGGTTTATGCATGATTGATGGAACAAAGAAAGATGTTGTAACTACTTTTACACTCTAAGCTCACATGAGTCATGCTCGGTGGGAGAAATAAGAGGTATTGGTAAAACCAGACAATTGTGCCATGAAAGATGAAATTATAAGAAATGATGTGGGGCTTATGTATGTATGACTACCCAGATAGATGAAGATTAGGATTTACTTCAGGGAAGAAAACCGAGAACAAGGTCCATAATGGTATATGTCCTTTATGGAGATTTGGATACTTAACTTAGGAATTAATCCTGAGAAGGATGTCCAAATTAGATAGGACTTATGATTGGGTTTTACTCTTGAAAAGGAAGCCCAAATTAAAAGTAAATTAAGACTGGTTAAGATAAATTATGACTGGGTCTTACTCTTAAAGAAGAGGCCCAGGTTAAACTAAATTATGACTGGGGCTTACTCCTGAAAAGGAAGCCCAAGTTAAGGGAATTTGGATTTTGGGAACTTGGGGCTTACTGCTAAGTAGGATTACTATATCAAAAGAATTATGGTTGGGGATTACTCTTGAGTAGGATGCCCAAAACTAAGGGAACTTGAAGACTAGGGCTTACTCCAAAAAAGGAGGCCCAGGTTAGGGGACTTGAAGACTGGGGCTTACTATTGAAAAGGAGGCCCATGTTAGGGGACTTGAAGACTGGGGAATACTCATGAAAAGGAGTCGCATGTTAGGGGACTTGAAGACTGGGGCTTACTCCTGAAAAGGAGGCCCAGGTTAGGGGACTTGAAGACTGGGGCTTACTCATGAAAAGGAGGCCCAGGTTAGAGGACATCAAGTCTACGGATTATTCCTGAAAAGGATGCCCAGGATAGGGGACTTGGGGCTTACTCCTAAAGAGGATGCCCAAATTTGGGATTTTGAGATTGGGACTTATGAAAAGGAGGCCCAAGTTAAAGATCCTCTCATCATTAATGGATGAGGTTTAATGAATGAAATCTCTAACCTTAGTTACCTAACGATATGTAAATCACTAGGTTTTGAGACGATGTTCCACATAATTCTTTTCAGATAAGGAATCCAACAAAGGAACCATGCCATAAATTTTTTTGAATAAGGTTCTAAAGGATAAATTTTAAAGAGGATAGGTTTATTTGAAGAAATCAAGTGAATAGGCAGGAGGGGCACCCAAAAAGAGAGAGGCGTGCAATTCCTATGTGGGAACGCAAGTCCTGGTCGCGCAAGTATACTTGTGCGACATGTGGGTACTTGTGCGACGGTCAACCCTTAGGGTAATACTTGGGAGAGACTTGGCTCAAGCCCTTAGTATTATACCTAAAGGCTTCCAAAAGAGTGGCGCGCATGTTTTATTGAAGGGATAAGGCGGCGTGTAAGTGTGGCCATTTCCCTTAAGGGCTGGCCACTTAGGCGTGCAAGTGTTGATGAGTTTCAACGCTTAGGCCTTGTTTCCCCTATTTAGAGCTTCCATTCTAGGTAAGAAATTACCTTAGAAGTGTTCGGAAGACTTACAGAAGATACTAGGGCACCAGGAGCTCAAATCTGAGTTTTGGAATTTTTCCGTCCTGAAATGGGGTCCCACAAGGGGTATTTATAGGCTGCTGAAGACCCTGGGAAAAAATCAAAGACGGCTCACAAATCACCTGCATGACCACTATGCAGTGTGGAAGTATACTTGCACGACCATGAAGAAACTTGCGTGACCCAAGTGCGAAGAAATCCTTCTTCATGCCTTTGTCGACTTTTGATGATTCTTCAAAGGATGAATCACTTTAGACTAAGGTATTTCCCTCTTTCAGTCATAAGACTTTTTGACGGAAAGGAGAGTCAACAAAAGTCCCCCCTCAGAGTTAGATCCAAAAGAAATGAGGATGTGACTCTGAGGTAAAGAAGAAAACCATGGAACATACGACGCACAAGTGTTGAGCATGCAGATGATGTCGCGCAGGTTCGAGCCATGCAGGCTTCAGCTGGAAAGGGTGCGGCCTTGCCTATACATATGCGGTCATTATCACTCAAAGAAACCGTATTTCAAACATTCGAGCTCTCGCCGCATAAGTTACCTCAGTCACGAAAGTTACTTGTTTTCCACTGTTTCTTTGTGTCGTGCTTCTGTAGATGTATTTTGACATGCGCAGTGATACATGTGCGCGAAAACTTGTGTGATGTGCTTATACTTGCGCGCCAACTTTGGGACTTGCTCGCCTTAATGCCTTAGCCATTTTTCAATTTTCATCACAAATTTTATGAAAAATCAACTTACATAAAAATTAATTATTCAACATTTGTGCAGATTAAATGGCTCCCAGGAGAATAGGAACGACTAATGAACTGGTTAGAAAGCGAAATGATGATATGATGAGTATCATTGGCCAAAATTATTATGATATCTGTGACAACACTCTCCCAGATTTTTCCAAGTACTTGAAGAAGTATCATCTTAATTTTCCACAGAGCATATACTTTCCTCTGTATGGTCATGGTCATCTGCAAGGATTCAATGTTCTAGATTCAAAGAATTATATGCCTAAGATGCAGCCACACTATTACTCCTCTATTTTGGTTATGATGTGCATTAAGAGAAGCAACAATGTTGTGAACTTTAAAATTTTTCCTTCATGCCATTTCCTTGTAGATATGAAAATGGAAAACCATGGGCTGATATCTTTTCCGCTGCTGGTTGATGGAGAGAAGACTATCATGACATTAAAAACAATATCTGAAAAGAGTACTCTCTTCAAATGGATATTTACTTCGAATGCTCCATTCTAAAATCCATTTATCCATCTTCTAAGTCTCCTGTATAGAAACAGAGTCATTGTTTGATCCGCAGAGAATTTTATCAAACCGCACTCAAGAACATTCTTTTACAATTGTTCCAATAAGAGCTGGTATCACTGCATCTCTTATTATATCCATTTGAATGAATGAATTCCCGGTGGTTGCTGATGATGCTCGGGATTTCATAAATCAAATGAATAGTTATGTTGAAAGGCTCTTGTAATTCCTAAAAAAGAGAATAGAATCCAATCTGTGGATGTCCTTATAAATCTTGTTCATCAATGAAAAACACTTTCATCTTCAATCATTTGTGCATGCCTTCTTTTGGCACCTGCTTTAAATTTTTACCTAAGACAATGGGCCTAGTAAGCATAGTTTGATTTCTACTAGGATTATTATAAATAACCCTACAAACTTTGGATCTTTTTAATTGATCAATATTACCTAAATCATACGAAATGTATGTTTAGTGAGTCGGGACTTGACTTTTTTTTAGAGTTCCCTTGTCTTTTGTGGGCAGTTTAAAGTCATGCACGTCGGACATAAGAAGGCTAATTTTTAAGGTCGAGTTAGCTTTGACCAAATGGATTAACATTGACTCAATTCCTTGATAATTTATCTGAAAACATATTTCCATGTTCATGTATGAGAGAAAATATGTAAACGATGACTTAAGAAATTTTGAATATGAGGAATGATATGAAAAATGGCTAAAAGGCATTATAAGAATTAGTTCCCAAGAATGAAGTTACCACTATTTAACAAACCCATTAGGGGGTTGAATTATGCAGGGCCACCTAAGAGCATTGGTTGCATAGTCAAATAATAGCATCTTTTGGCTGACAGGTCTATTATATAGACTACTTATACAAGGCCGCCTAAGGGCACGTGCTGCATAGTCAGGCAAAAGAACTCTCAGGAATTTACTTTTCTACTGCTAAAAAGCCAGTGTATGTTTATGGGGATTCAAATTTTTCAAAGCATAGAGTTTGTTGTATGGAGAGAGGTACATGAATATGGAGAAAATATTTCCAAACAAGATCGTCTATGAACTGAATGAATGTCACTCCTATAAGTGTCTGACCCAAACGTAGGGAAGGGAAATGTAATCCATAGACTTGAATACTTTCAAATCATGAAAAATAACATGGGACAAATATGTTAAGGATTTCTATTTTCTGCGGATCCTTACATATTGTCGATAATACCAATAAGGAAAAAGTGTTTTTTCTCCCAAGAATGGAGTTACCATTATTTGAATAACCCGTTAGGGGGTTGAATTATGCAGGGCCACCTAAGAGCATTGGATGCATAGTCAAATAATAGTATCTTTTGGCTCACACGTCAGTTATGTAGACTACTTATGCAAGGTCGCCTAAGGGCACATGCTGCATAGTCAGGCAAAAGAACTCTCATGTATCAAACATTTTGTGACCATAAGTCAAGAAAAGGGTTATGGAGATCTGGAAGTATTTAAGGATAGGAGTATGACACAAACAAATGGGCATTTGTTCAATTCATGTAAAGATACATAGACCAATGCTAACCATAATCATGTTTTGGCTGGGTCCTGAATTAAAATGTTGTACTTCACTATTTATCCCATAAGGATAGTAATCAAGCCATACATTGTTATTGAAATATAGTTTAATGTATTGTGGGGTGAGAGTATAGTAAATCTTAGTTTAGGGTCATAGATCTCGTACTATAATAATTAATACATTGTGTGTGTTTTCACAGGGACTTTTCAGCCAAGGGACTGAAAGTAGAATTTGGGGTTAGGAAAAAAGTCTTGGGGATGGATTTGAGGGATGCTCGAATGTTCCTACGAATCCCATACGGATGGGAATCAAGCCACACATAGTTCTTGAAATACCCTCGACACAGATTTGGTTCGTACAAGTGAAGGGTGAAAGGGGCCTTTAGTGCAATGATGGTTTGACCCAAGATAGAATGTTTGGGCATTTTCCATGTATGCACATAGTCTTTAGAAGATAACATGATCGGAGAACAATGTAAATAATGATTCCCTCTCAGGTGAGAGTGCAAAAGAATGTTGTAGTTTATTGTCATACCGGAAAAAAGGTGGGAATAGTTTAATGTCATATAGCAAGGAAGATGGGGATCCAGTGTAATAAGTATTGGTTTTGGGGATTCTTCACATATCAACATCATATGAGATGGAGGTGAACCGATGTGAATAGATTTATTTTGGTCTTGAACCTCAGGAGGTTTCCTACGTACCTAGCCTAGAAGGCAAGGATCAAAGTCCGTGTAGTTCAATTAAATAATGAATTGGTGATCAAGTTGTTCTTGAGGAAAACGACGTAAAAAATGATGTCAGGACTTACACATGGTTAGTGGCCCATAGAGGGTGTTATGGTTGAAGTTTACTCTAATTTCACGTGATTCATACTCAGTGTGATAAACAAGAGGTAGCAATAACCTTAAAGATGCACAGTTTAATGTCAAGAAGGACATATGACGGGACTATGCAGTTTAAAGTCTTGCAGTGAGAACTATTGGTGCTGCACAGTTTAGTGTCATGTAGTAGGGAAAAAATATAGTTTAATGTCATGTGGGATGTATTTAAGGTACCTTTTCTATATTACGTCATGTAGGACGAATGTAGGGACAATACAATTTAATGTCATGTTGGATGAAAAGGGGACTGTGCAGTTTACTATCATCCAGCGAGGACAAAAGAGGTCACATTTTAACGTCATGTTGGACATATTAGAGACTTTTTCATAGTTTAAGCTCATGTTGGACAATGGTGTGAATAGTTTAAGTTTATTTTCATGGACCATCGATTCAGCAGTTTAACGTCTTGTTGGACGTAAGGGACTTATTTACAGTTTAGAATCATGTAGCTAGGACGAAACAGTTTAACATCGTGTTGGACAAAAAGTGAAAATACTTTAAGGTCATATGCATGGACCATAGATGGTGCATTTTAACATCTTGCTGGACGTAGGGGAATATGTAGTTTAAAGTCTTGCAGTAAGGACAACACAGTTTAACGTCATGTTGGACGATATGGATGCAAATAGTTTAAGGTCATATGCATGGAACGTAGATGTATTTGTATTATACAAAATACTTCTACAAGAATCTAGCATTGGTTGGAGTAGTTATGAGTTCTCCATCGATTGAGATTAATGAATAAGCTCCATTGGAGTAGACCTTATGTATTGAATAAGGTCCTTCCCATTTTGGCTCAAGCTTGGGAGGTTTCTTTCTTGGTATCATTGGAGTTATAAGAACCAATACCAATTCTCTCTGAATGAATGAATGAAGATGAAAATATTTGTTTAAATCTTGTGATATTCGATTTTGATTGACTCCAAGTGGTGCAGGGTGCACAATATTTTCTCATCTAACTGTTCTAATTCATCCAATTGCTTTTGAGATTGTTCATCTGTAGATGACTGATCACGAATGGATACTTTGAGCAAGGTTAATTGAACCTTAATGGGAAAGACATATTTTGTTCCATATACCAATGAATATAGAGTTGACTGCGATGCAGTGCGGGTGGTGGTTTGATAAGCCCATAAAGCATGAAAGAGTTTTTTAGGCCATGATTTTTTATCTTTATCCACCATCTTTTGCAGTATGTTTGAATGAGTCTTTTTGAAAGCTTCTATCAAGCCATTGGCCACTGTATGATATCGAGATGAATGATTGGATTTGATGTTGTATTCTTGATACAACTTCCTCACCTCAGATGAACAGAAGTTGGTGCCATTGTCCTCCAATATGGTATGAGGGGCACCAAATCTGGTAATGATGTTAGACTTGATGAAGCTAACAATGCATTTAGAAATGACTTCTTTGAGAGGTATTACCTCTGCCCATTTAGAAAAGATGTCAGTATCAGTAATAATGTACTTAAACTACTTGGATGTAGCTGAAGGATAAGGTCCCACTACATCAATTCTCCATGTGGCAAATGACCACGTGTATTTAGCTGTATGAAGAAACTCTGGGGTTGATGAATGTAGTTGGAATGTACTTGGAAAGAATGAAACTTCTTTGTGAAATCAACATAATCCCGTATCATTGAAGGCCAAAAGTATCCAAGCCTTAGAATTTGATCAGATAGTCTATGTCCAGACTGGTGGGCACCACAGACTCATGCACGCACTTCTTTCATGACAACCATTTACTCTTCACCGTCAATGAATCTGAAGAGAATTCCATCAAAAACCCTTTTGTAGAGAATTTTCTCTAGGTGATCTGGGCTATCATAAAGAGTAAAATTGACAACAATTTTCCAGGTTTTTTCTTTCTTGGCTCTATCAGATGGAAGTGTTCCATTTTGAAGGTATTACCTAATAGGTGTCATCCATCCTATAGTATGACCATATGGTTCAGGAATGGGACTAATTTCATTTGTTTCCTCTATTCTAGTTTGAACATAAGGTGAAATTGAATGAATGTGGGCAATACTGATGGATGTCTCGTCCCGATTTGAATCTGCCAGAGCTGTGGCTATTTTTGCCAATGTATCAGCTCATGCATTTTGTGATCTTGGGACATAAGAAAATGTCAGTTCCGAAGGAAATTTGGCCATTAACTCTTTGGAATAATCATAAAAAGGGAATGATTCTTCTTTTCAGATTGCATAATCCCCATTGACTTGTTTGATTAACAAGTCTGAATCACCATTCACCTTTAAGTGATTCACTTGTGCTTGAAGTGCCAACTCTAATACTGCGATGAGAGCTTGATATTCTGATTCATTATTTGTACCACCTCCCAACAATGATAAGGAATAAGGTAGCACTACCTTTTCCAGGGAAATGAGTACAATGCCTAACCCAACTTTGTTGAATTTTGGATCTTCCATTTTCTTCCCTATTGGACTTCTGGAAGCACCATCAAAGTACATTTCCCACGTTTGAAGATTATCTTGAATAGAAAATACTTCTTCACTAGGAAGATCAATATCTAAAGATGTATCTTCTACTGAAAGATGTTCAGCAAGGAAATCAGCCAGAGCATGGCCCTTTATTTCCTTTTGAGACACGTACTAGATATGAAATTGCTGCAAAATAACTTCCCACCTTGTTAGACGTCCTGTAAGCATTGGACGACTAAGGATGAATTTGATCGGGTTACTACGAGATACCAATTGGACCTCATGATGTTACAGGTAGTGTCTCTACTTCTAAACTACAAATATTAACGCTAGGCAGCACATCTCAATATTTGAATATTGGGTTTCTGCTTCAAGCATAGTCCGACTGAGATAGTAGAGGCTGTTTTCATTCTCAGCATCATTCTTCTAAGAAAGAAAGGCACCCAATGATTGCTCTAAGGCTATCACATAGAGGATAAGTGGTCTTCCATCAACAGGTGGCATTAACATCAGTGGACTCAAGAGATATTTCTTGAGAATATCAAATGCCTCTTGAAATTCTTCAGTCCACTGGTAAGTGACTCCCTTCTTCATCAATTTGGTGAAGGGTAAACTCTTACCTTCCAGATTGGCGATGAAACGCTGAATATAGGATAAGTTTCCTAGAATTCCTCTCAATTATTTCAAATTCCGAGGAGGTGACATACGAAGGATTGAATTTGACTTCTCAGGATCGACTTCAATACCACGATGGCGTGCAACAACACCGAGAAATTTTCCCGAGGTTACCCCAAAAGCACATTTCAAGGGGTTCATCTTCAAATTATGTTGTCGATGTTTGTGGAATATGACTTCCAAATCAGCCAAGTGATTAGAACATTGTTTGTATTTGACCACCAAATCATCCACATAACATTCAACAAATTTTCCTAAAAAGTTTTTGAAGATACGGTGCATGGAATGCTGATATGTTGTTCCAGCATTCTTTAGGCCAAAGGGAAATACCCAATAGCAAAACACACCATGAGGGTCTCTGAGAGCTATAAATTATTCATCTTCTAGAGCCATTTGGATTTTATAATATCCAAAATATCCATCCATTAAGAAAAGTTCTTTATATCTAGTTGTTGCATCAATCAAGAGTTCTGTAATGAAAACATGAAAATCATCCTTAGGACATTGTTAATTAAGATATCTAAAATCAATGAAAACTCTAATTTTTCCATTATTCTTTTTCACAGGGACCATATTATCCAACAACTTGGGATGTTGAACTTCTCTGATGAAGTTAGCTTTGATAAGATTATCCACTTCAGATTTAATTTTGGAAGCATAGGTTGGGTGTGTTCTTCATGCGGCTTGCTTAAATCCTCGATGATCTTCTGGAAAACCCAAACGATGAGTAGCAACCCCAGGATCAATCCATGGAATCTCTGTATAGTTCCAAGCAAATATATCTCTATTTTGATTTCTAATAGAAATAAACATCTCTTTCTCTTTAAGAGTCATGTCCGCACTAATTAAAGTGGGGCGTGTATCTTCTTTTGTACCCAAGTTTATTCCTATGAGTTCATCCACAGTGGTAGAGATACCCTCTTCAAATGCTGGAGGAGCATCCCTGATATCTTCCTATTCTTCTTCAACATGTGTTATTTCTTATGTTTCTACTTGCATAGTAGGTGATGATGTAGAATTTCCATAATCAGAAGAGATGTTAAAATTTGAACATCTTGGATAAGAAGCTTCCATTTCTGACTCGATTGATGATGAAGGGTTTTCCTTGGGTAACGAAGAGGAGTTGATGGATTGAGAATCAAAATCATTGTTCACCTATGACATTGCTATAACTTATTCTAGCCCAGTTGAAGATGTATATATTTGATGGATTTTAGCAGATGAAATGAAGACATCCCCATTTGAGCTATCATCATTGCTTGGTGAATCACCAATTTCTTCCATGTTGTCTGGATTGATTTCCATAATTAAAATTATGGAGGTTTCCATAAGAGTATATTGATTTTGTTATATCCTATCAATTTGACTGATAGGCAACACATAATCTGCAGTAACATGTGCAAATGGATTTACTAGAATCTTTTCCAAACCAAATGGAGAATTAACCTTGGTAACCTCCCTTGCTGTGGATTTCTCCTTACCCTTCATGTGATTGAATTCCGCCTCAATGTATTGAGATTCACATGTTCTGAAGGAGGGTTTATCACCATAAAATGTCCCAGTTTGACCATCAAAACAATATTTGAGACATTTATGGTATGATTAAGGGATAACCGCATGATGATGTAGCTAGGGTCTTCCAAGAAAGACGTTTAAGGCTGTGTCGTGATCAACAAGCATGAAATCTTAATTGGATACAAGATCTCCAAACTCAGTTCTGAGTGTAATCTCACCCAGTGGTTCTTGTTCATTTTTATCATATCCTTGTAACATAAAAGTAGAAGGAGATAAATTAGATTCTATTAGTCCCAATCGAAGAAGTGTATGAATAGGGATAAGGTTGACTCCTGAACTGTTATCAATGAAATCTCTTCAGACATCTACACCATTGACCTTGACAGATAAGTATAAAGGTCTAATATTTCCATGCACGACATCATCTTCATCTTCATATGTGAAAGATATCCCGTCATGATATTCTGTAGGATTATTCTCTAAATGGTAGACTTCAGCCACAACAATTTTAGTTTCGAACTCCTGGGGACTTGACAAAGCCTCAATGAGTGCCTCCTGAAGATCCTTGGATAGATTCAAGGAATCCAGAATTGATAACATGGCCGGTAATTGAGCCAAATGTTTCAAAACATCATATTTTTTATCCAAAAGGTCTGCATTTTCCAACAAGAACATGTGGTTTCACATGTTCCTTAGAGGTTGATGCTTCTTGTATCGGGTTAGGAGTTGAGAATACGCTTGTCTTTGGAATATTAGACCAAATAGGTCTATTTACTTGATGAGAGGAAGAAAGTGGAATCTCTAACCGATCCTCCTGAATAACTATACCAGGACTGAATCTGCTATTGGTGGAAGAATTTGCTTGTTCTTGTTGAGCTCGCTGAAGGAATCTGCCACGAGTTTCTACTGCATAGACAGTTCTAGCAGGGGTAGAATTGGAATAGTGGACTCTAGTATATCCATGTCTTCCTCTATATCCTAGACTTCTGGAAATCCCTCTATTTCCTCTGTTTGATATAGGGAACTCAGGATCATTAAGATCGAAGTTGTGACTGGCATAAGGATCTGTTAAATGAATCATATTAACAGAACCAAAGATCAACTCTTCATCTGATAAAGATTCTGCCTGATTAACCTATTTAGGTTGTGCCGTTTGGCGGAGCGGTGCCCATGGCTTTGAAGTATATGGCATAAAATCTTCCAGAGTCAAAGACAATTTGGGCTTTGACATGATCTCATCTTCTTCTGATTGCTCTTATTTCATTGAATTATGCCATTTCTTTGAGGATTTTACCTCTGATGAAGAGGGTTTGGCTGTGTCATTCATGGAATAAGACACAATTGGTTTCTTAAATTTTGTTCACAAAATGGCATGAGTTCAGTTGAACATTTCTCTGACCATCCAATCATCATATTTTTGCACATTTTTTTTCTTGACTTCTTGTCACTCACCTTCTTCCTTTGGATTTGTAGCTGTAACACATGCTACCTGAGCTGAATAACATTTCAATTTGACTTTGCCCGAGTCCACCATTTATTGAAGGTGATATTTTAAGACAAAACACTCTGGAATGGTATTCCCCAACATCTGATGAAATGACCAATAGTTGGGATGGTCTTCATCTCCTTCCTTGTTCAGCCTTTGGGGCCTTGGCAATTGAACCAAATTATTTTCCAGAGCTGAAATGAATTAACGAGGAACTTTTTCATTTTGGAAAGAGTAAACATTGCTCTTTATATCCTAATTTTTTTTTATTTGATCTCTTTGATCATCTTGATGAAATGGCCCCTACTTTTGACGCTCAGAAGGTGGAGCCCTTTGAGAAGATGAAGGCCTTGAAGTAGAAGAAGGTACATGTGCTTGTTTAAGCATAACTATAGCAATCTCTACTTTACCCATTCTCCTTCCTGAAGCTGATGGAATTACACGAGCATTATCCTTAGTATTTATAAGAGAGTCTTCAATCTGTTGAGCGATTGAAGTAAGGTCTTGAAACCCTCTTGTGTATTTCATAGGGATCAACGGTGTGTGCAACTCATCATGCAAATTTTCCACACAAATTGGAAACAATTATTCTTGAGGGAGTTCTAATATCAGGGAATATGTTAATCCCTTCCACCGAGAAATGAAATCAGAAACCCTTTCATTCTCCCTTTTCATACAATTTTTATGATAAAAAACTATTGTATTTGGAAACGTTGAGCTGAATTGAATAAGGAATTTCTGTCAAAGATCCTCCTACCCAGTAATTGATCAGGATTGCAAGCTCGTATACTAGATAAAAGCAGGCCCTTATAATGACTGTACAAAACACCTGAGCCTGACTACTTCTTGTTGTTGATGGGTTCCCATCATAAGATCACAGCAAGAAACAAAATGTGTTAAGTGTTGCTCTGGGTCTCCCAAACCATTAAGGATTGGGAATGTGGTATTTGAAAAATTTGATGGGAGAGGAATTGCATCTACCCATTCAGGGTAAGATCTCTTCTCCGATTGAACTGGGGCACACTTTCCTTAAATAGCTTCTAACCGAGCTGTTAATGACTCAGTGGTAGTCATTATCTTTTGAGAAACATCCGGTTGATCTTGGCCCTGTGCAGGTGCAATAACTGGAACTTGGATAGGTGTGGCGACCGAGAATGCCACTGATGGTAGTATTGCCGGTTGTTGTTGCATTTAACTCATAGGATTAGACCTCTGAGGGTGTACTGGTAAAGGAGGATACTCTTGATCCATCTCAGTAGCTGCAAAAAATTCCCTTGGTTGACTGACTCTGGCATGCTTAAGAGGAAGACTACTTTGAAGTAGTTCTGCATTCATCCTCATTAATTCCTTCATCTATTCCTCTTGTTGTGTGAATCTTTTCTCTATTGAGAGTGATTGTCCTTCTCTATAGGAAGGTTATGTAACATGATTCTTCCCTTTTCCTTTTTTGGATGCCTTTCGGAGAGGGGGAATTTGGTTATTTGAAGGAATACCCATATTCTGGGTAAGCCTTTGATTTCTTGTATGCACACCTTCTTCATTTGTGTCTATGTACAACTTCTTGAGCAGTAATATCTTCATCTGATACCTCTGAGTGAGCCTCATCTAGGTAATTAGAAACAACGACATTGATGACATTTATTGATTCATAACACATAGCATCTCTTTTATAATAATTTCTACAATATTGTCTTCTTCCATGTCCTTGTTGAGACATTGCCTTTTGATGATTTGATCCCTCAGAAACTTCTTGAAGAACCATAATTTAGAGGGAATCTCCTGATAATTTGGCTCTTCATTACTGTTGGGGATTCTTCCGTAATCGAGAGAATACTGAATTTCTATGAGGAAGAGATTGAGGATTTGAAAAATTCCCCAATCAGGTGGATTGGGGTTGTTCCTGCTGTTCGTGCCCAACACCTCGAATCCTATTTTTTGAGTCTGAGGGTTGGGTTAAAAGAGTCCCCAGTCTGGTAAGATGGGGTGGTTCTTGAGTTTCTATATCTGAGACCTTCTTAAAAGATCTCCTGATCTTATAGACTTTAGTTTTGAAATTGGCAGGATGCATTAACCTGCATCCACTCTTATCACCCGTCTCAAAAGACCGTTGGATGATTTCAGACACTTTTATCACTTGATGATGTGCACGCTCCAAATGAGAATCTTATTCAATATTCTTGTTTGTTTGATGAAAAAGTAATTCAACAACTTGTTTGTTCTCTGTATTCCTGATTCTGGGAATAACTAGTTGAGGCTTGTTCTTGAACAAGCCTTTGATTAAAAACAATGCCAATTGGATATGGCCGGCCATGGGCAATAACATTGCATGAAACCATTTTCGGCAGGCTTTGCTGACTGGAGAGTACAGTGAAATGTAGTGCTCCATGGACACCCCATCCCCTGATATTAATACCAGATGGGGCATTGGTAATTAACTGGTGCAATCTTCTTAGTGCGCTAAGGTATGAACACTGAAGGTCTCTCTGATG
Source organism: Viscum album (assembly GCA_963277665.1). Lineage (NCBI taxonomy): Eukaryota > Viridiplantae > Streptophyta > Magnoliopsida > Santalales > Viscaceae > Viscum > Viscum album. The sequence goes on along the minus strand of OY728148.1, from coordinate 19,940,370 downwards.
CTTTTTAGCCTTCAGATATCGAGAAACTGAGAGAGATTCCAAGTCAAATTGGCGTTGTAACCCTTCTATTATCATTACATGATTTTCATATTCATCATAAGATAGTATTTTATTTTTCAAATAACAAGGATTTTTCCACATGTTGAGACGAATATCTTGAATACAATCTTCTTTCAATATCTCTGGAATGTCATACTGAGAGTCATCCAAAGGCCAAAACATAACTGGCACTTCACCATTCGCCAATTGTTTTCTCATATTCAGTACTTCCTCCCTATCATTTGATGAAGATTCTTCAACTTGTTTATACCAAAGCTGGTGCTTCTTTGTTGATTCATCATATTCAACAAGATCGATAGAGAATTCACTTATCAAACTAGAAGATGCATGACTCAGGGGTGGTTTGGAAAATGACCTACACCCTGGGCTATCTTCTAATTGAGAAAGTATTTCACCTTATATTGGTAAATCATCAGACATGGATGGCTTCACATTTCTATGTGCCTCAAGATAAGAGGTCTTTCTCATCACTACATTGTCCATTGTAGCAATTTCCAGGCAATTCAAATTACTACTGCAGAGAGGAATTTCGCAGCTAAATTCCTCATTATGGGGAGGACCACCATGGTGGGTTATAGAAAAAGATGAAACATTTTGCTCCTTGATCTTCTGGCCATGCAGCTCATCTGAAGATGATACTTCAAGATCGACTGAATTGTCATGAATCAAGCCTTCATGCGGAAGTGTCTGATATAGACCTTCAGAATTAATGTTCCCACTATTGGGAACTGAGAGAGTAGAATCTTGACTTGAAACAGATAATTGTATGAGTGCATCAAGAACTCCACCATCGAGTAAGGCCTTATTACAGATTGGCCATTGATTTCATGACTGCGCTGGATGTGTATTTTTCTTAGACGCCTTCTTACTCACTTTGGGAACCACTTGGTGAAGAAAGTGGTTATTATGGGCAGGTGTATGTGCCTGCTCAGGAGAAAGGATCAGGTTAGGCTGATTATCTCTACTCAAATCAGGTGTATGTGCCTGACTTGGTTGTCCGTATGACATGGGGGAGTATGCCCCACAATCCTCTTGGACTGGAATAGAGGTGTGTATCTGTTCTGGGTTTAACTATTGAGGTGTCACTCCACTGGTAGGGATATATTTTCATTTCTTTCCCTGTGATGCTTCTGAAGCTATTATAATATCCGGGAAAGCATCCGGAATATGAGTAGGGATTTTCTTTTTCTCTTTCAGCATTGATAGAATATGCTTGGTGACTTCTACTGCCGGAATGGGGATATACGTCCATTCCATATATGGAGTAGGTGTGTGTTCTTGCTCCTGTCCTCCTTTTCCTATCAGTTAATTCTGACAGTACTCATGTGTGGGGGCAGAGAATTGAGTCTGCCTCTTGTTTGTCGTCAGAGCTTTCCGACTGACTTCCCCGGGTGCTACCAAACGAGACTGTTGGTAGGATTGATCAATACTAGAAGGTGTATGTTACTGCTAATTGCACTCTACTAAATAGGGTTGATGATATTCATTCAATATTGATAGATGAGGCTACTGGCAGGATTGATGAGTGTAAGAAGGTGTATATGAATGTTTACCATTTTTCAACACATTGGGTCGGCGGGCATCATTGTATATAGTCAGACGAGCCTGATTACTAGCTGATGACTTATAAACTGGTGTATGTTCTTGTCTATAGTACTCCACCAGAATTGCCTCGTGGAATTGGCGTGTTGCTGCCAGATGAGTCTGTTGGACAGCGGAATTAAAACGGACGGGTGTGTGTTCCCGCTCGTTGCTTGCCACTAAGTTATGTTGGTGGACTTCTCCGGAGATGGCAGTGATAAGAACCTACTCACTATTTACCGATCGTCGCTTCTGGTGGTTTGTCTTTCCTACTCGGGTTTGAGGAACCTGAGCCGAACACTTAGAGATGACACCCTCATCATGTTGAGGGCACACTGCCACATGAGTCTGGTGGCGATTGTTGGTGGGAGCCCGCGAGAAGGACTCATGTTTCCTTGAATTAAGGCTCTGAGTGAACTTCTCATTCAACTCCTCTAAATATGGGGATGGAATGGTGATTGCATTCAAGGGATAATGACCCGAAACGGTTGGAGACGGTGGTCAGCACCGCCTGCTTATTAATCACTGGTCGTCGCTATCCGGACGACCAGGGTGAATTATTGACTTGGAGGGCTTGTCGAGTGGCCTCCAGAGTCTGAATGGTACTGTGTCGATGGTATTCCTTAACCAGTGCATTTGATATCCAGCGGTGAAGATGCTGAGTAGGTGATGTCGTCCTCAGACCAGACGATGATCCAGCAGGAGTAGCAACAGAGGCATTCACAACAGAGGTATTCACAGGTGTGAACTTAAGAGAATCCATTTTTGTAACGTAGAAGATCTTGGAAAAGAGTGCATGTTTGATATAATAGACATAATCAAGATAAGTTCGGCCACTACATCTTTTGGATGAGCACATATGTTATTGACTATTCTGTTGGCCCTCTCATTGAGTTTAAATAGGGGCCTAACAAAATAATTAAAACATCATTTTAACTTGGTTAAGGATTCATGTCGGGTTCACCATTTTTTGTTTCCTATGGAAATGGGAATGACCTCATTGATTTAAGGTTCAAACATTCCAAGCGGTTTCTAACGGGTTTGTTCATAGAACCAGAAACATCCAATGATTCCATATCCATTTGGACCTACTTTGCAAAGGTAGGCGCTCATTAGTTGTGAACCAATGAGGCTTAAAAATATGCATTGGTCGAGAGGATGGGAGGTAGGACTCATCACACCATTTTTAGGGGAATTATTGTCTACTCTGGGACTCTATTTATATATTTAAGTTATGTTCGTGAATCTTAATTAAATTACCAATTATGAAAATGAGATTTCCTTTAGATCTGACAATAAATGATTAATATGTACGAGATTTAGATGATCTTTTATATGTATTCGAGGTTATTCATTGATAAAGAATCATCTGTAATTTTTATAGATTCTTAGTAAATGGTATCATTCGATACATTATATAGAAATATCTTGGTCATTATGTTAACCATACTGGTTTTAAATCCACTCAGCGGGGCACTTGAAGTTTATTATCATTAACAAGAACATATATTATTTAAGAATTGGGATCATACCCTTAGATGGGCTACCAACATGTCCTTTGTTTTAGAAAAGGAATCAGAACCCACGAAGTTAGAGTAAAGAAGTATGAGGTTTATGCATGATTGATGGCTCAAAGAAAGATTTCATAATTACTTTTACTCTTTATGCTCACGTGAGTCATGCTCGGTGTGAGAAACAAGAGGTATTGGTAAAACAAGACAATTGTGCCCTGAAAGATGAAATTATTAGAAATGATGTGGGGTTTATTTATGTATGACTGCCCAGATAGATGAATATTAGGATTTACTTCAGGGAAGAAACCTGAGAACAAGGTCCATAAAGGTATATGTGCTCTATGGAGATTTGGATACTTAAGATAGGACATAATCATGAAAAAGGATGCCCAAATTAGAGAGGACTTATGATTGGGTTTTACTACCGAAAAGGAAGACCAAATCAAAAGTAAATTAAGATTGGTTAAGAGAAATTATGACTGGGGCTTACTCTTAGAGAAGAGGCCTGGGTTAAAGGGAATTATGACTGGGGATTACTCCTGAAAAGGAAGCCCAGGTTAAGGGAATTTGGATTTTGGGAACTTGGGGATTACTCATAAGTAGGATTCCTATATCAAAAGGATTATGGTTGGGGATTACTCATGAGGAGGATGCCCAAAATTAAGGGAACTTGAAGACTAGGGCTTACTCCTGAAAAGGAGGCCCATGTTAGGGGACTTGAAGATTGGGGCATACTATGGAAAAGGAGGCCCAGGTTAGGGGACATGAAGACTATGGCTTACTCCTAAAAAGGTGGCCCAGGTTAGGGGACTTGAAGACTGGGGCATACACCTGAAAAGGAGGCCCAGGTTATGGGACTTGAAGATGGGGGATTTCTTCTGAAAAGGAGGTCCAAGTTAGGGGACTTGAAGACCGGGGCTTACTCCTGAAATGGAGGCCCATGTTAGGGGACTTGGGGATTAATCCTAAAAAGGATGCCCAAATTTGGGATTTTCAGATTGGGACTTACTCTTACAAAGGATGCCCAAGTTAAATATCCTCTCATATTTAAAGGACAAGGTTGAATGAATGAAATATCTAACCTTAGTGACATAAAGATATGTAAATCACCAGGTTTTGTGAAATGTTCCACAGAATTCCTTTTTGATAAGGAAGCCAACAAAGTAACCATGATATAAATGGATTTGAAGAAGGTTATTAAGGATAAATTTTGAATAAGAGAGGTGGATTTGAAGAAATCAAGTGAATAGGCTGGAGGGGCACCCAAAAAGAGAGAGGCGCACAAGTCCTGTGTGGGCGTGCAAGTCATGTTCGCATAAGTATACTTGCGCGACACATGGGTACTTGCACGACGGTCAACCCTTAGTGTAATACTTGGGTGAGACTTGGTTCAAGCACTTATTATTATCCCTAAAGGCTTCCAAAAGAGTGGCGCACAAGTTTTATTGAAGGGATAAGGCGGCACGCAAGTGTGGTAATTTCCCTTAAGGGAAAGCCACTTAGGTGCGCAAGTGTTGATGATTTTCAACACTTAGGCCTTGTTTCCTCTGTTTAGAGCTTCCATTCTAGGTAAAAAAAATTACCTTAGAAGTGTCCGGAAGACTTCCAAAAGAGACTAGGGCGCCGAGAGCTTGAATATGAGTTTTGGAATTTTTCCATCCTGAAATGGGGGGCCCACAAGGGGTATTTATAGGCTGCTGAAGACCCTGGGTGAAAAACAAAGAGGGCACGCAAGTCACCTATTTGACCACTATGCGGCGCACAAGTATACTTGTGCGACCATGATGAAACTTGCATGACCCAAGTGGGAAGAAATCCTTCTTCATGCCTTTGTCTATTTTTGATGTTTCTTTAAAGGATGAATCACTTTGGACTAAGGTATTTCCCTTTTTCAGTCATTAGACTTTGTGATGGAAAGGAGCGTCAACACCCTCCTATGTATTTCATAGGGATTAACAATGTGATGAACTCATCATGGATATTTTCCACATAGATTGGATACAACTCTTCTTAAGGGAGTGGTTTATTCATGGAGTATATTAATACTTTTGACCAAGAAATGAAATACAAATCTATTTTATTATCCCTTTGTTTAGAGTTTTTAAGGTCAAAGAATGTTTTCTTTTTTAGCATTGAGAATAATTGGAAAAGGAATTTTTGTTAGAGATCTTTCCATCTTGTTATCGATCAATACTGCAAACCTGTATATTAGACAAAGGCTGCACCCTATAGTGATTGTTAAAAAAATCAGAGATTTACTATTTCTTGTTGTTGAGGGGTCCCCATTATTGGATTATAGTGAGAAATTAAATGTTTCAAGCGATGATCCAGATCTACCAAACCGTTAAATATTGGAAATGTGTTATTCACAAAGTCTTGTGGCAGAGGAATCAGATCTACCCACTCAGGGTAAGACTTATTTTCTAGTTGTACTATTGCTCTCCATTCTCCTATAGATTCCAATTATGTTGTTAATGAATTAATTTTATTAATAAGAATTTGGGGAATATTTGGATAAGCTGGGACCTGTATAGGTACATTAGTTGGAGCTAGAACAGGTGAACTAACTGAAAAAACCCCTAGTCATGGAACTGCTGGTATTTATCTTGGATAGTCTATAGGGACAGGCCTATAAGGATTTTATTGACTCTGTTCTGGCAATATAACCAATGGAGGTAACTAGTTATCCACATCTATAGCTGCAACAAACCCTATTTTCTGATTATCTTCTACTAGAAGTGAAAGTTGAGGATCTACTTATGGGGCATGTCTGATAGTAATACTACTTTGGAGTAACTCTGCATTGAGTCTTCTTAAATCCTTCATTTCAACCTCTTGCTGTGAAAATATTTCTTCAAGAGAAATAGATTTACCTTCTAAAAATGGAAGGTGAAACATGGTTTTACCTTTACCTTTATCCCTGTTAGGTGCCTTTGAATGTTGTGGAAGTTGATTATTCGAAGGAATACATAGATTTTAGGTAAGCCTATGAGATTGGGTATAAACACCTCCTTTATTTTCTTTGGTTTGTACCATATTATGAATAAGAACATCATCATATGACACCCCTAAACTGGACTCATTTCCTATTGGATCTTCCATAATGGCATTAATTATATTCACCGACTCATAATTCATTATTGACATTCTACCATTATCTATGTGAGATCATATTATTCTTCATCCACCATGAGACTTTGTTCTACTATTTTTTGGTTCCATAGTAACTTTTTTATGGATAGTAATCAGAAGGGAATCCTCAAATAGCTTAGTTTTACATTCACTTTGTTTCTTCTTTCCTAATTGGGATAAAACTAACATCCACTGAGGAGGTGATTATGGATGTGAAAAATACCCCATCCCAACAGGCTGGTAATGTTCTTATTATTATTTCTCAACCTTTTAGGATATTCTTGTTGACTTCAAATATTGGGTTAAAAAATCCCCCATCCCTATGAGGTAGGGTGGTTCTAGAACTATTATGGCTAATATCAACACATTTTCTCTTCAGATTTAACAAATTATAGTCTGAACCTTGGTAGGTTTCATTATCCAAAACCCACTTAAATCACCTATTTAGAAAGACCATTGTACTATATCATTCATTTGTGTGATATGATGGTTGAAATCCTCTAAAAGGGAGGCTTTCTCAATGTTTCTAGTTTCTTGATGTAGAGGCATCTCAACATCTTGCTCTCTTTGGGCCTGAATATGGTGAAAAATAATTGAGGCCTACTCTTGCTGAGAATCTCCTCAGTTATGAATAGAATTTGTTTGTTATAGTTTTCCTAGAAAAAAAATTGCATGAGATCACTTTTGGTGGGCTTTTCTGATTTTAGAGAACAATGAAATGGGATTCTCTATATACATCCCATCATATGATATGATCACAATGTGGGGTTTCTGCGATTAATTGTCATAACCTCTTTAATGCATTTAGGCACACATGTTGAAGGGCCTCGTATTAATTCTCAATCTTTTGATGTTGGGAAATTTGGAGAGATTCCAATTCAATTTTGTGCTGAAACCCTTATATTACCTTGACAATACTTTGATACTCATCATATGGTAATAATTTTCCTTTCAAATGATAAAGATTCTTCCATATGTTGAGGTAGATATCATGAATACAATTTCTTTCCTTAGTTATGGAATGTTGTATAGAGAGGTTTCAAAAGGACATAGCATGACTGATATTTCTCCCATATCTAGTTGTTTTCCCATTTTCAACATATCGTCTTTATCTTTTTCTAGAGGTTTCTCAACTTGGTCTGACTAGAGGGGCACTTTCTGATTGCCTTATTACCAGAAATGATATTAGTTGGTGTTTCCTCTACTACAATAGATGAAAAATGACCCAAATGAGGTTCATTGAATGACTGTCACATTAAGATGTTTTCTAGATGAGTAATTATTTCACCCAGTAGTAATAAGGTATCATACATGACTGACCTTATGTTTTCAAGAACCTCAAGATAAGAGGGTTTTCTCATAACTACATTGTCAATTAGAATTTTTTTGATAATGTGAAACACTACTATGGATAGGAATTTCATAGTGAATTCCATAACGGGAAGGACCACCATAGTAGATTTTATCAAGTGATAAATCCCCTTTCTCCATGGTCTTCTGGACACATGTAGGGTTTTCATGGCTCTCATCAAGAGACAGGTTCTCTAATGTATCCTAATTTTCATGAAGAAATCTTTCATGATGAAGTATCTGATGAGGAACTTAAGAATTACTACAAATACTATAATAATTTGGTAATGGGAGTGTAGAAAATTGATCTGAAATAGATAAATGTTTTAGGGCATCAAGAACTCCAGCATTAAGAGGATCCAGATCACATATTGACTCTAGATTCTCCAACTGTTCATGGTGATACTTATTATTAAACACTCTCTAACATGTAATTGGGTCCACCTACTGGGAAAAGTGGTTATCATGAGTAGGTTTATATGCCTACTTTAGAGTGGCTATTAGAATAGACTAATTATATCCAATTGGAACAGGTGTATGTGGATGATTCAGTTGTACGTATGATATGGGAGAGTATGTTCTATAACCGCATTGAATTGGAATAGAGGTTTGTATCTGCTTTTGGATGGCCTATTGATCAGTCATCCTTGGTGTAGGGATACAATTATATTCTTGTAATGCCAAAGTTGCTATTATGATATTTTAGAAAGCATCTAGGATCTCAGAATGAATTTTTTTCCTCCCTCTCACCATTTTCAAAATGTGTTTAGTAACTTCATTAGCCATAATGGGAATATACATCTATTTCGTATTTGGTGTCTATGTATATACCTTCTCTTATCATCCCTTTCTTGTCAATGGATACTGATAGTACTCCTGTGCGGGGGCAGAGTGCTGAGTCTACCCCATGTTTTTCATTGGATGTTTCTGACTGACTTCTCTATGTGTTTCCAAAAAAGACTATTGGAAAGATTGATGGATGCTGGTAGGTGTATATTCCTACTTACAAGTTTCTGCTGCACTCAGTTGATGGTATTTATTGAATGCATCTAGACGAATATTTTGACTTGATGAAATATTATAAGTAGGTGTATGTGTATGCTCATGGTATTCAACTATATTTGAATGACAGGATTTGTTGAAATCCACTGGATGAGTTTACTAGCTGGAGGAATTATGTTAGACAGGTCTTAGTGTCCATTTTCTTTTTCCTATCAAGATGGGATGATGGACTTCTCTAGAGAGATAAAAGGTAGAAACCTGCTCCCTGTTGTCCGGTTTTTATCCAGAGGGTTTTTATTGTGTGCCCGGGTCTAAGGGAACTAGGTCAGATAGCCAAATATAACACCCTAATCATGTTGGGTATTTTCTACCATGCAGCATTGGTGGAGGAGATTGTTGGCAGGAGACCTTGGGAGGGACCCCTATGTCTTTGTGATGAGGCTATGGATGGCCTCTTGGTCAGAACCACTAAAATTTGTGTGGGATTGGTGATTGCGTTCCCAGGATAAACTCCCAAAATGATTGAAGATGGTGGTTGGAACCATCACCTTTTGAACCACTAGTCACCGTTGACCAGAATACTGGGGGTTATTCTTGACATGGAGGGACTATTGGATTGACTCTAAGGTCAGGATAATACTGTGTTGATGGTACTCTCAGACCAATTCATTGGAGACCAAGATTTGAAGACGTGTAGTTGTTGATGACACACTTTGAGCAGATTGTGATCCATCTTGAGCAGAATATGAGGAATTCATGGGTGCAAACATGAAGGATTCCATTTGGAATGAAGGGAGTTCTTGGAAAAAAAAGTTCATTTATATATGAAAAATAAAATAGTGAACTTCAGCAAATAAGAATATTTTAGTTGAACTCATGAATGTTTAATTCCATTATTTGGCCCTCTTATATAAATTCATAGGGGCATAAAAATGGGTATGAATATCATTTTGTTTAAGGATTAACGTCAAGTTTACCCTTTTTTGTTTCGCTAGAAACATGTGTTCTGATATAAGAATCACTACTTTTGTATAGTTTCCATTGGATTTATTAATGGAACTGGAAACATTCAATAGTTCTGTATCCAAAGCAACCTATTTTCCAAAGGAAAGTGTTCAATAGATTTGTTGACCTAAGATACTTAATAACTCACATTGCTTGAGAGGATGGGAGGTCGGGCTCATCATACCCTTTTAGGGGGAATTATTTCATACTCTATGACTCTCTTATAGATTTTATATATATTTTCATGAATCCTTATTAATTTTCCATGTATAATGTAGGTTTTCCTTGAGATTTGCAATCAATTATTTAGCATGTATGACATTTTTAATCAATCATATGTATTCTAGGTTCTTCATCAATGGATATATTTTTACATATTAGAGGTTCTCCACTAATGGTATCATCTGATATAGTACATGGATATTCATTATTAGTTTTCACAATAATGATTGTATTTAAGACACTGAGTGGGGAAATCTAGAATTTATGGTCATCCAAGTAGAAAAAGGTATTTTTTTTATATTGGGATCATACAAATAAATGGGCTACCTACATATCATTTTAAAAGGAATCAGAACCCTCATAGTTTGGTGTGGCTTAATGGGACACATCATACATTTAATGTTCAGGTGATAAGGACCTAACCATAAAATTTAATATCAGGTGGTAAGGAAATCTTAGTTGAAGGATACCAAGTCGATGAATGGTGTGGTACTTAAGCTAAAGTTGCACAAGGAACTTGGAAAGGATATAGATTTCCAAGTTGTAATAGACCGTACTAGGAATTTTGCCCAAAAATAATAGGGTTGACATGGACTATTGGGTTTGAACCTCAGAGAAGCTTCCTACATATCCACTTTGATGGTAATCAAAGACCACATAGTTTGGTAAGTCTCATAGGGGAATATGGCCCTTTGACATAAATAGGTTGGGGATTAATCCTAATGATTATAACCTTGTAATAGGGTCCATGAGATAATTCTTAACTAATGGAGATTTAGGGGGCTCAATTATGGGTTTAATTCCAAGGAGAATGCCGGGATTAAGGGATTTGGGGTTGGACTTTTGAGGAGGATGTCCAGTGAGCTTAGGCCCTGGGTGAAGGCTTCTTATGTATCCCAATTATGGTGGGAATAAATGTTATTGTAGTTCAAGAGATGAGGTGGATTGTGTGGATATTGTACTCATCACAAATCTCTAATACCACATGAGTTATTCTCGGTGTGATAAAGAAGAGGATGTGAAAGATTAAACAAACCAAACACATTATCCTTCATTGGTGGATGTGGTTGAGCCTACGGTGAAAGAAGCCATGGAGATGGTGGACGAGGGTGCAGAGTAATGAACCTTTCGACATGAAATGAAGGTGAAGGTCATTGGGTCTGCCTAAAAGGATATGGGATTACCATAGTAGGGATTCCCAGAAATTGATCCCGATTGAGGAGGGAGACATTTTTTTCGAAAAGAAAGGGAGGTATGAACCATACCGTCCTTACCAGGGAACTGGGGCTCTAGGTTTTAGAGATAAGGGATAGACATGGACTGAACCCTGATCCTTGAAACATTGAACACCTCAACACATTTCATGGGAGAAGAGACCTTATGACCAGGGAGATACAACTCCACATACATTTCAAGAACCAATGATTCCTAATAGGAAAAGTATGGGAAACCTCTAACCCTATAAATACAAATCCAAATAAGATACATGATGGTTTAATTTTCATAAGGTTTTATATATTATGAGGTGTTAGTGGAGGTTTAAACATGATCCATTTAAGATAAGGGATCCAATAAAGAAGAAGTTATCCCATGAATGGCTTTGAAGAAGGCTTCATGAAAGGCTCGAAGAGGCTAAAAATGTGAGGTGAAACAAAGAGGGGTGATCAAGTCTATGGCATGCAGGTATTATGTACATAAGTAGGCTTGGGAGACCTGATATCACTTTAAGTGATGTAAAACCTGGAGGATAAGACTTTGGTGAAACTTAGTTCAAGACTTCAAGAGTATTCACAGGTATTCCCAGAAGTGGGGCTCTCACATTCCAGTATAAAGAATAGAGGGCATGCAAGTATTCTTCATTTAGAGACGTTGGGTACTTTGGGTGTGAAAGTTTTATGTATTTTAGACACTAAATGGAATTAAGTCCTATGATACTATTTTAATCCCCTCTCCTTAGGTGTTAATAAATATCCAAGGAGGTTTCAGAAGCCTTGTAAAAAGCACTTGGGATACAGGAGCATAATTTTGGATTAGGGGAAATTCATTCGTACAAAAGAAGACCCCAAGGGTCTACTTATAAGAAAAAATAGGAGCCTTGGAGATTTGTGTTTGGTCACATAATTGGGTAGTGCACCAGTTGGTTTCATGCAAGTACCTTTCACGATGACGATGAATTGGATCAACTAGAGAGATTTCAATTTGGAACCATTGAAAATCTTGAAATCCTCCATGTATTTTTCCTCTTTTTTAGAATGTATTTCCCTTTGTCACCTTTTAATCCATGAAATGGAAGAAAGTGTCAACAGTCACTCATTTTTGTTTTTGGAAATGTTGTACTAAACTGGAAAAGGAACTGCCACCATATGTCCTCTCATCATATTATCAACTAATATGTAAAACCGGTATACCATACAAAGGCTGAACCTTGTTGGGTTCATACAAAGCATATGAGTTTCACCTCATTTTATTTCTCTGGGGTTCCTATCATGGGATCACAATAAGACACACAATGAACCATATGTTGTTCAGGTTCAGCTAATCCATTGAATATTGGGAATACAGGGTTTCTGAAATTTGGTGGTGGTGGAATGTTACTCACCCATTCATGGTAGGGTTTCCGTTACGATTATATCAGAGCACGCCGCCCTTCAATGGATTCCAATTGAGATACCAATTACTCGATGGTATTAATGATTCATTGATGCATGAAATTATGAACCTGAGCATGGTATGTAATAGTAGGGGGAAAAGTAGGTAGGGTTGGTGTTGTAGGAACTAGGGTTGGATACTCAACTAGGGGCAACCATTATGGATTTTACAGAATTTGTTCCATTTATTTCTTCAAGGGAGGTAAATCTTGATATCCAATAGGGATTGGGTTCAAGTAGGAAGGCGGTCCTTGAACAACCTTTTATGATCTTTCTGTCCTTACATCATTTTTTGGGATGATCCCTTGTGGAATAGGCGCATATGCTGGATGGGTATATTGAAGCTCTGCTTGGGGAACATAACTGATGGGATGACTTCCTCAAGGAATCTCGGTATTGATTCACCTCAACAATTTAATTTCTTCCTCATGTCTATCGAATATCTCTTATAGTGTCAAGGACTCATTCTCATTGGGGGAGGATGGTCATGTAAGACCTTGTTTTTGATCTTCTGGTTATTTTGGATTCATAGAATAAGTACTGAGGTATTGACCGAGGGAGTGCCCAATTTTAGGTGGCCCTCTCATTTCAAGTTTCCACACCTATGGTTTTATTTTGGATTAGATTCTTGGTGGAACTGTACACTTCATGTTCATCTATATTCATGTCATTTTTGGCATGGTTTTTATGGTTTAGGTCCACAAAATTCACTAATTTATAATTCATGGTGGTTGTCGTACCAATTTCTAAATCATATGTGGGATTTTTATATCCTTTAATATATTTTCTCCTTCCATTATGATATCATATTCATGTTTCTTTGATAAGGGTGACTCATAGGGGACCCTTATATGACCTCACTATATGCCTCCCTTATGGGGGAAATGAATCATGTGATGAGACGGAATGAGTCACCACTCCTTTTATTGTCTTCAATAGGAAGAAGAATACTGAAATCTATTGGGTGGGTAGTCGAGGTAAGAATGTCCCTGGCCCTATAGGATAGGGTTTCCCCAATTTGATTGTAACTATGAATCGACCTAAATTTATGGGTCTTATGGGGGGTTTTTGTGTTATAAATGCCCCTAGCCTAGCAGGATGGGGATGATCCCATATTATGGTCGTTGATGTTTCTATTTCATTTTTCATGGTCTCACCCATTCCAATTAGAGTGTAAGCCTGATATGGTGTTTGGTTTGAATGTGAATTATTTTCTTCTAAGGATATTATCATTGCTTGATGATTGAATTCCCATAAGATAGAAGCCTGCTGAATGTTCTTGGTCACCTAGTTTAGTAGTTTTTCAATGTCTCATTCTTGTTAGGGAAGATGATTTTGAGACTTACTTAAGGTCAGTTATTATCAAGAATGTTTCATTTCTTGAACAAAGATTTCATTTCACCATCTTCTTGGGATAATGACATTATAGGATGTTATTTCTAATGGGTTATGCTTTATGGGAAGTGGGGTGAAGTGCAATTCTCAACAATCTTTCCAACCCCATAAAAAACACCATAAGGTGCATCATCGATAAGGCAACACAACTTGTGTAGAGAGTGGAGGTATAATAGTTAAAGATCATTCTTCTATCTCTAAAATTGTGGTTTTCATGAATATATAAGATATTCTAGGTCAATGTGATGGAAAATTTCCCCCAATATATTAACATTGTCTACATACTCATTATAGGATAAATAATTTTCTTTCAGATGGAAGAGATTTTTCCAGATATTGAGATGAATTTTATATATTCATTCCTCTGAAAACTCTCTCAGTATGTCAAAATGAAAAGTGTTTGTGTGTCAAAACACAACTTGTATGTTGTCCTTGGATAATTTGTTTTTCATGAGCTATATATAATTTTTCTCATTGGCCAGAGACTCATCTAATCGCTCTTCCTAGGATGAAGGCTTCATTATGATTTTGTTCCAAGCAATGTGAATAGAAGGAGTCTCATCGATATATGAACTATACAGGGGTGTGTTGGAAGATGAGTGTGGACCCATACCATATTACGATAGAGAAAGTATGTCTCTTATCATAAAAAAAGTATATAACATGTCTGACTCAATCTTTCAAAGCACCTTGGATTATGAGTGGTATTTTTTTTATGGATTAGTGAGGGGTGGACCTTTTAGCGAGTGTGAATGCGGAATATTGGGAGGACCTCTATTGCCAATGGTGTGGTGGGGAGGAATACCGTTGTGACATAGTGCGCAACCATATGAAGAATATTTATGGTGTATACCCTGGGGAGGACCTTCATGGTAGACCACAAGATGGGGAGGACCTTCTTGCAACTTGATGTCACTATAGAGGGGATTCGCTGTGGATGCCATCTTGGTGAGGGATACCACCATAGCTTGATTTTGGGGTTCTTGGAGAATAAATGCATTTCACATCTTGGGTAGGAACTTCAGGATGAATCAAAAATATGGGGATGACCTTCTTGTTTCATGATGTCACTGTGGGGAGGGACTACACAGTTATTTCCATATGGGTGAGGACTACCAACATAACATGATTTCCAATTGTAGGGAGACTATTTGTAGTTCACATCCAAGGAAGGAACTTCAGGATGAACTGAAACATGGGTAGTACCTTCTCATTTCTTGATGCAACTCTAGGGTGGGCCCTCGTAGTGATTCCCATCTGGGTGAGGACTACCATCATAGTTTGACGTATAACTATAGGGAGAATTTTGGTAGTGTATACCTTGGGGAGGAACATCAGGGCAGTCCAAAGAAAGAGGAGGACTGTATTGTTGTCTGATCTTCTAGTCATGGGGATAGATACCATGAATTTCATTAGAATATAGGTTATTATTATCGATCATTTCATTCCCATGAATTAATCCCCCATGAGTTCTCTGAGGAGGACCTTTAGAACTGCTAAAAATAATATTTCAAGGAAGAAATTTTCAATTTCTTTTGCCACTGCCATAATTTTATAATGTGTTGATAGAATCTTGACCATCTATTGATAGGTTCTTGATGGAATCAAGAACTACATCTTCCAGCAAAGCAAGATCATGAAGGCACTCTTAAATTTAGATCTTCCTTTGGCACATTTCATTTTTTGGGCACTCTCTGGTGTGAAATTATGGTTACCGGCTCTTGGTAATGGACATCATATTTAGGTTCTTGTTTTTTTGGTTCTTATGATGCTTCTAGGATACACCGATGAGTATCTTGAGTTATGAAACTGGCATATTCATGTCCTAGAGTGACAAATGTGGTGGAATGGTGTCCTCTATGGGAATGAGTGTTTGTTCTTGATCTATTTTACTTTGAATCAAGAAATATGTCAATCAAACCTTTTGGACTTGAGAAGGGATTCTGTTCTTATACAAAGTGACTATCTTATCTTATGGATGAGTTACCCCACTTGGGGAGTCAGAGTTATTGTCCTGAATCTTTTATATTACTGAAAAAAAGGTAACATACCAATAGGTATGGGGGATATGATTAGAAATTGATGGTTGGTCCTCCAATAATTCTAATATGTGTTGAGATACAACTTTGGACGGAATGGGGATATATGCCTAATTTGATGTCGGAGTTGGAGTTTGTTCCTGATCTGGTCCTACATGGTTTTCCAGTGGGTATGGGTAGTTATCCCGTGTTGAGGTAGAGTAATGATTATACTCATGGTTTATAGTTGGGATACACTAGTATTTTTCTCCATTTTTACTATATTTGATTGGTGGGCTTCACATTTCCGAGGTGAAACTTGCATCTACTCGTTTACTACTTTATTTGTCTCACAGACTAGAAATTAATACGCATGAATTTTCATCTACTTATATTTGATTTACATCAAATTTGAATGATCATATTGATATGATGGAGTAGGGATTTGAATCTTACCGTACACTATTTCCACTATTTCTGATTGGTGGGATTAATATTCATTTGTAGGGATGATTGTCTGCCTATAATTTTCCATCTTATTTGGATAACAAACTTCATACACAATATTAGGTATTTTCATCTACCTATATTTTTCACCCTATTTGAGAGGAGATACTAGTGATCATTAGAGGTAATTTGTGAATTATTATAATGTGCCACCATATTTTCATGGTGGTATTCATAAGAGTGAGTAGGAATATGTGTCGGCTTATAGGCTACTATTGTATTTCTGTGGTGGACTTCAAGAGAGGGGGAGGGATTCTAAGTCTACCTATAGTATGTCAGTGTATTTTCATAGTGTATCTCTTCCATTGGAACTAGGGATATGACCCTCTATAGATTATATCTTCATTTCCCATGGTGGGTAGCCTGGGGGACCAATGTTTGGTGCAATTTAGTAGCATCCCCAAGTGAGGTATCCAATTTAGAGCAAGGATATTAGGTCGCTTGGCGTTGGTGGTGACGTCTTCCAACAGGGGACCTTGAGTGAGACCCCTATGCACGAAGGATTAAGGCATGGGTGAAAAAATCATTTTCATCTCTAAGATAAAGGAGGTACTCATTTTTAGGTTCTAGTGTTAGGCTCCTGAAATGATAAGAGACTACCCAAGGAGCCGCCCAGTTCTGGACTAGAGATCACAACTGAGTGGGAGGTCATCTTGGATTTATGGCATGGATTGCTTGCCTTGCGGCCCCCATGGTGGGTAGATTACCATTTTGATTTTACTACATGATTAAATAATTTTAAACCTAGTGTTGAAGATGTTGGTTGGGTGATGGGGTCATATTCTTCAATGAGGACTTGGTTGCATGTGTTGTTGTGGACATGTGTGTCTGAGTGAGATGTTAGGATTCCATTATATTAAAGGAAACTCTACAAAATACATAAAATATATACGAAATGTAAATACAATAAAACCCCATCAAAGTATAATCTCATGACCACATGTATAATTGTTGATCCGGCCCGACCAACTTTCTTTTGGGTGTGAAAGGGGATTGAGGTGGGGTAGCACTACCACCTTGGTTAAAGATTCACATCAGGTCCACCATTTTTTAATACCTGAAGGCGTGTGTTGATGATGGAAAAAATGGTTTGATAAGGACTGGGAAGTGTATCCTTTTTATCTAATGAATTATTTTCCATAGTTATGTTGTCTTGGCAGGTCATTTTAGGGGGTTAAGTGTTTGTGAAATTGATCCATGTCGGGTAAAAATTCTTCGAATGGTCTCCAGTGGGTTTTTATATGGTGATAGAAACACCCAATGACACCCTTATCCATGATTCAAGGACTTTCTTTCCAAATGCATGTGCTCTTTGGATGATTTGGCCACATAAAATTAAGAACTCACATTAGTTGAGAGGATAGGAACTTAGGATCATCTCTCTCTTTTGAGGGAATTATCTCTTATCTTGGGACTATCTTATAGATTTTTGATATGTTTATATATTATTTAATCATTGGTTCATTCCCATGTATGTGTTTGCAGATTACTTCTAGGTCATAAGATCAACCATAAATATGAATGGGTCGGGAATATGTAGTTTATATCTGTGGTTCTTCATTTATGTTTCCCTATTATTGGATAGACCAGGGATTCCCCAGTTTTTCACTAAAACAATGCCAGTTTTAATTCATATGGGATGGATCTTCTGATTTTATCATAATCCAATGGGATGAGAATCATTTCAATATTGGTATTGAACTCGCATGATGGGATTTCTACATATCTTTGTGAGAGGAATTAGAACCCACATAATTCGGTGTCTTAATACAGGACATATCACCTTTTATAGTCGTGTGACAAGGTCCTCTCCATGTAGTTCATCATCACACAGAAACGAATTAAGTGAACAGGCATGAATACGATGGTCTAGATCATGAACATCAAGGAGGATTTATCCATATCTCAGCTAATTGGGAATAAAATTACATGTAGTTACTAACACCCAAGATTATTAATGGAGGCTTACCATAAAATGGGGAATGATTTGGTGGTTATATCCCAATGGAAGGCCCATTTGGGATTGGTCCATTGGCAAGCATTATACATGTCCTGGTGAGAGTATGAATCATAGTCACATAGTTCAACTTCCTGGTGGATCATGAAGATAGCATTATTACCACTAATATCTAATCCCACATGAGTCATGCTCGGTGTGAGAAACAAGAGGAAGTGGTATATCTAAAAAATCATTCACTTTCCTATATCCGCTAGTGGAAAAGGAGGATGATAACGATGGGAGAGGCCATGGATATAGAAAATCCCTGAATAGGGGATATAGGCTTACCTCAGATGGAGTTCTCTAAGATTGGTTCTCGGAATGAGAAGGATAATTACTCATAAAAGTGGAAAGCAATTTTAATTTTACCTAATTCATCTCTTCCCCTCATAGTAGTGAAAGGCCAGTGATTACCCTTAATCCTTATAATAGAGAGGTACATTTGAGCATATTGATGATAGAATCTATATTACCATGGGAATGTAAACATAGGGACATTCAGGGGGTCCCCATTATTATAGAGATTATTAACATGACTACACTTAAAATTGGTATATAAAATCAGAAGGATGTACTAATTCATACGAGGGTTTTTTCATACGGTTCTAGTGGATTTAGAAGATTATTTGGAAATGTTTTGTGGAACTACTTTGGGGAGGGTCTATTAATAATATGATTGAAATGGAAAAAATTGATTTAATCCATATGGTGGAATTCTAGAACATACCTAGTTCCACGTAACATTTCTTTATACAGGATGGGGATACCTTCGACCAACATTTTTATAGGCGGGTGAAGCTGTCATCTACGTATCATGGTGGTATGTGGACCTTGATTTGATCCATGGAGCATTTTTCTACGTGGAACCATCTTCTGTCCGTGTAGCCTTTTACTAAGTGGTATTGAGTTCTTTCTACATAGAATTATGCTATGAAGAGCTGGGATCTATCTACATAGCGATTTGATATATGGTGTATGGTTCCACCCACCTAGCATATTGCTATTTCAGATTCTGAATTAAAGAGGGGGAATTGGTTATGTGCTTTGTGGGAAATTCATCCGTGAAGGAAGGTGGGTTTTCAGTCTTCCAATTAGTATTATGTTTCTGTATTTAATGATATGAGGTGGGTTATACTTGTAAGGAATCTTCGAAAGAGTATTTCCTTTTTTATTCTCTCTTCCTCCATGACTTATATCACTCAAGTCCTCTAAAATCATCTCCCTCTTCCAGTCCCCCTCAGGGTCCTTTTATTGAGAGGCAGATGAGTTGGATCAGTTTTCCCTGGAGTTCCTTTTGTGGAATCCAAAGGAAGAAACCTAGAAAGGGTAAAAATTGGTCATTGGGGCATGAGGTAATCATCTCCTTCAGTGAAAATTACCTCCTCATTCCCATGAATGACTTCATTTCATTCATGGGAAGTTACCAGCTTCACCTTGCCTACAAACCGTTTGAGTTCACGGGGGATCAAATGCATGGAATATTTCTATTCCTCCTTCCTGAAAACGACATTGTTTGCAGGGAACTAGTGTCAGAAACAAAATCATAGGAAATGGTTAGTTTTTGGATGCTTCATAAAACTATAGATCATCATGTGGAGCGGCGGTCCATGAAGGAGCTCCACTTCGCCTTTCTTGAGGACCGTTTGAGTCTGTGAAATATTTTGTACGTGAGGTGAATTTCTCCACCTCCATTCCGTGAATGAAAATGTTCATGGAGATGGAGCCCCCATCTAGCTCCAGAAAAACATTTAGTTCATAGCTTTACTTGCGAAGCAGATCTCCATGCAGAGTAGAAATCCACTAATAATGATTCCCTTCGTGTTCTGGCTTTTTTCCTCTACATATTTATTTCCTTTAAGTATTTCTCATTCAATTCTTCCATTGGATTGTTTTATTCCTTTTACAAATTCATTTGAGTATTTGACTTAACTTTGCAT